>JAUMHL010000030.1:6579938-6627196 GCA_032362345.1 Sandelia bainsii
TTTTTTTTTTTTCAACCAATGCCCCCCCCCCCCCCCCCCAAAGTCATGCTCCTCTTCATCCTGTCACTTTTAATCACTGCTGCTTTAAATAATTTTCTCTGTCACATTTCTGCACAAAAAGCAGATTGCACTAATGTCACCTCTCCTCTTCTTTCCTATCCCCTTCTTCCTTTTCCTTTCCCTTTGTCTCCAGTCATCTCATCACCTTTCCTTGGGAGATTGTCAGTTTTGCAAGGAAGCTTTGTAGTAATTAAACATACAAGGAATAGTGCTGGTGACTAAACTCTGAAATGACCTTTTGTTGCATCCCGTAAACATAAAACACTAATGTTCTTCTAACTTACATAGTCAGTAATGCAGTGCTAAACCCTCCCCCAGCTTATCAGCATGTTAATAATTCCTGTGCATCCAGTCCTCAACAGCTGCCTGTACGCTTGATCACTGTCTGAAAGTCCTATAAGCTTAGCTTAATGCTCAGCATGTCATCAGCATGAAAAAACATGATGTACAAAACTGATGTCTATAGTTACATAGATAGATACAGATTTGAGGTCAGTAAAGAAAAAGGCAAGCCACACCTGTGGTTTCCAGTTAAATGAAGCTGTCATACTCAGTGAGAGGTTGATAAAGGTCATAGACAAAGTATTGTACTTTCATTATCACTCTATCCATATGACGGATAATTACATTATACCTTGACTGTATGGTCAGTAAGTACGATCTTACATTTCTTTTCAATTTTTTCTTTTTAACTGCTATTAAAAGTCAGCTATGAGTCACAATAGTTTGTCTTGTTTAATGGGTTTTATTCAAAGGCATCATTGTGGCAATAAATAAATGTAAGCTTCTGTATCAACTGGACGCCGTGTCAGTGAAGTTCAGCGAGGGAGCCTCATCATTCATCTGTGTGACAAATAGGAATTTTACATTCATTTTTAGTGCTGTGCCATCTGGCAGGAGTGTTGGCAGGAGCGCCTCCCCAACTCCCTAAACTGCTCCATAAGTACGATAAGCACGTTGCCGATGGCTGGCTATCAGACTGGCTAAACGGTGGACATTTGCCTGCATAATTAACGATTGCATCTGTTTTCGATTGCACTGGGGTTCACCAGTGGTACCGTGGCCCCGCAGTGATGTTTTCACGAAGCCAAGGATGGGAACACAAATTATATTAGGGAAGTAATTACAAACCCTATGCAGCATCTTGATAGAAGCCTTGGTGATGAAATACATCTTGGCCGTGCTATCTAGCTCACACAGAGAATATAATCCATCTTGTAGGTCTGATGAGAGTCTCTTTTTTATTGTGTTATGTATTTGTTTTTTGGGATTTTCTCATTGCTTTACTTTCTTGTGTTGGCCATGGCCCTGTGTCCAAAAAAGTTTACAGAAAACAGCTATCCACAATTAAATAATGGAAGGGAACTGACTGACAGAGCCAAAGTCTGCTTTGTGTTTGAATATTTGACAGTGTGTGTATCTATCAGTGTGGCAGTTTGCATGTTTGGATATGTGCGGTAGCAATATGACGTGCATATAAGTTTGTGTGAGTGAATGAAGAGTATGTAAAAGGTGAAACAATAGTGCCACTCATGCCTTGCCTGGTCAGAAGTGAGATGGATGGCAGGTGCAGCACCTGCGAGCTGCTTTTCTCACACACTGTCAGCTTTGGTCTCCACAGCCATCCATCTTCTCTGCCCTGGTGCCTCCCCCTGCCTGCTCGCTCCTCAGGGCCTGCTAACCAAAGCCATGGACATTGGTTCCTGCTCCCAACCACTCAGAAAAAAAACACCTCTTCCAGTTGCGAGAGATTTTTTTTCTTTTTTTGTTGTACACAAGGAGAGAGAGAGGAGGGAGGAGAGGGAGAAAAAAGGCTTTAGGAAAGTCTTGTTGTTACTGTCACTTTTTATTAGTTAAACCCTGCTCCTCTCAGCTCAATACACAGAGGTGTTTCATCACAGCAGGGCATGTTGTCCACAAGCCATTACTAGATTAACAGTCCTCCTAGGTTTTCTCATTAATTCATTGAGCATGCCATCATGCTTACCTCATTGATTATGCTGGATTAAAGTTTTTTCCCCACTGAAAACAACTAATCACACTGCACTTATAATTCCCTAGTGTCAGCATCAGTATTGTGAACAACATAAAACATAGAACATAAAATTAGGAAATGTGATGTTGGTTGACCTACAGTTATAGGTTTAGTTAGGTTAGTGTTTAATAAATATTACATGTGTAACGTATTACATATGAACTCCACTTCAAGTAACAGTTTGTGAATTTTTTTTTTTTTGTTTCTTTCTGAGGGTTAGATGAAATGATTGATATAATTGTACACTAACTATGAAGATACAACGAGCAGCTGGTTATCTTAACTTAGGATAAAGATTAGAAATGGAGAGCTGTGTATATTCCGCCTGTGTGACAGAGTAATGTGAATTCAACCTTTTGATTTGCAAAGATATTGTAGAGGCAGAAACAATTAATGTGTAGCATGCTACCTCCATTGTAATGTCATTAACAGAGGTACCAGTGTGCAGCTACTTTTCTTCTTCGTCTCACATAATCTTTCATTCGAACCAGAAAGCTGTAGCTTGTTTACATCAAAACTGTGTGTATTCCTCTTTGCTCATTTAGTCCAGACTGAGACTGTGTTCTCGGCTCTACTGCCTCCTGGGAACCCTCTAACTGATAACAATGGACTTGCTGTTCTTTTCTCTTTTCTTGTGTCATTCACTCTGATGCACGGTACACAGAGCAGCCAGTTTCATTTACTAAACTAACAGAGAGACCACGCAATACCTACAGTATTTGGCTGCTTGTTGGGCTTTATTTTATAAGTAATTTAATAAGTTGCAGTAAGTTTGTAAGTTCAGTGTGTTTTTCTGATACACATCTGCTGTGGTTAAAGTGTCAGAGATTGAGAAGCTAGAGGCTTCAATGTGATTACGTGCTTTATGATTATGAAGTGTTCACTCTCTAAAAGTATGGCATTGAGCTGCACGCAGTCATGATCGAAAGGTTTTTGTTTTCCAGCAAGTCATAGCAGCAAATTATTTCACCTTTTAGCCCACTGCTCCCTGGTTGAGCCTGTGTTAATCAGCTTCTGTGCTAAACAGCTGGAATAGAAACCAGCAGTCTCCTGGGTCACAGTGGCACATGACTAAAAGACATGGCGTTTTTAATTGTGACCTTTGACCTGTAAGCTCTCTGTCTGTTTGAACTGAGTTACAAATGCCACAGGATGAGCCAAATCTTCTCTTTCTGAGAGGGACATGGAGGAAAAAATGGAGACCTTTCTAGTTTAATCTGCTGAGGCAGCATACAGATAATAGGCAGATATACAGACACTTGAGACCTTTCCTTCCAGATTAATGCAGCATGTGCAGATCACACACCACTGACATGCACACAGAAATGTGCAAATGTGCAAAGAACATTCAAAATAAACATAAAGAGATAATCTAAATTAAGAGGGAATACATGTTACATTGTGCTAAACAGAAAGCGATGATGATTTTGCCTAATTTCTTTTAGGTCCAGTCCCCACCCAGAGCAGAAGTGTTCAGCATCAGATTGTTGTTGCTCCTATAGATTGCACCTCGTCTGAGACTCATAGGCCCTGACTTACTAAAGGTTTGCATGTACTAAATCACATGCAAATGGCATGAGCTGATCTACTAAGGATGCAAAATAAAACTTTGAAATGTGCAAAATAGCGCACGCTGTGAATTTAGCACATTTGCTTTAAATATGCAGAGTAAGGCATTTTTGCCCAAGTGTGCAAAATAAAGGGAGGAGAAAATGCACAAGCAATGTGATTTATCAAGCCTGACCCCTTGCTGGGATTGCGTCTGATTTGAAAGGCTGGTTCAATCTGCATGCAAACGGTAGGCTGGTGTTACTTTGGGGGGAGTAGGATGCAAAGGTTTGCCACTCCTAATATATTTGGAATGATTATGAAAAACATGTCACCTGTCTAATGATCCAGTTTGGGAGATGTTGGGTGAGCTACGGGCTACGGCGTTATGGGTGGTCATTCACGGCCCATACCACCCAAATGAGTTACTGTGCCCCCTCAACCACAGGCTGAGCATTTGGAGCTGAACTTTTCTTAATTATAGCACATCATCATGCCTTAACATTTAGCGCATCCACAATGCTCCACAAGAAGAAAGTCCTATTTGGATCAGCTAGTGTTGAGAGAGACTTAACCCGCATCTCTTATAAAAGTGGACAAATGTGTGTTATCTGCCGACTCTGCTTTTTGCGCACCCAGGGTGCTTTAAATGAGGACAAACGTGACTTTTATGCGGTTGCTGGTTTTCTGGTAGGAGCATCATTCTGATCTTTCTTTTTGCTGTAGCTCATCAAAGTGATTGTTAGCCTCTCCCACTAACAGCTTTATTTTATCTTGATCCTTTAGGTTTAGACAATGACCATTGTTTAAACTCTCCATGACAACAGTGAAACACGCAAAATCCTCATTTAAATACGGACGCCTCCACTTTGTTTGCACCTGTCAATTACAATTACAGTTTTTCTCAGTAGATCACCTGCAAAATGCTCACAAATGAAATGCGCAATTTTTAAGATTGCACATGCAATTTAATACTCGCTGTTTGGGAATCTTAGTAAATCAGGGACATCATTCACTCAACACTTTGTGTTTGTCTCAAAGATTCAGAGATGGACTGTACAGCTTTGTATACAGATTAAAACAAAGGCATGATGACATGAAATGACATGACAATGCTGTTCAGAGTTATTTTACAGAGTTATTTTTACATTTCTGTTGCTGTTGCTTTGTTTTCAAAACAACAGCATTTTGTATATAAAAGAAGGAGAAAAACGTGGTGAGAACAGTTAACCATACGGATTACTGGTATTGTTGCAGCAGAGTAATGTTTTTTTTCCATGCATACCTTCCATGGATTTGATCGCAGGTCTCTTAGAAGAATATGTCATTAATATTAACATTTGATCTGCTGCAAGCTGTCTGTGCTGGGAAGGCCCAACATTTGCAAATTAGAGGATGAGGAAATGATGCTGATTTATTAGTAGAGTTTAAAAAAAAGAAGAATCACTCTTAAGAATAAAGAGAAAAGCAATATTTTCTCTTTTTTTTTTGCTATGATCTATTTTTTTATTTGATTGATTGATTTTAATATGCATGATACAAGAAGCTCAAATTTATGACAGCTTTTCTGGAAATTCTGGTTGTATGTTAATAACCTGAATAGACGTTTGGATGTTTGAATGAATAAATAAAATATGTTTATCTGAAGAAACTGAATTTTCTAACAATGCTGACTATCTATAGCTTAATTGGTCACATGTATATCCCAAAAGGCATGAGAAATTAAATAAAATTGTTCAAATAGTGTATTTAAATCTGGGAAAAATATCTATTTATTGTGTTGATTTCTATTGGTTGTTAATGTGGCACACTTTACATTTACCACATTCTTGACCTTTTCGTTTTTGACTTTTCACAGAGCGACAGTAAAGAAAGGTGTGACCTTTAGAACGGCGACACCCAGTAACTCTTTACTGTGGGACATCACTCTGGATATGGGCACAGATGGAGCCATCGCTGTTATTTGTCAGAGAAAGGCTCCTATACCTGGAAAAAGGCAAGTGTGTGTAATATGCTAGTGAGTACTATCTACTTTGTTTTTGCTGTAAAATTTAACATGCATTTCTACAATGGGCTAAAGTTGTTAATATCTGAAACACCCCAAAAGGAGTTTTTCTTATACAATTTGTTGTACCCCTAGCTGTTGAAGCAGCACTACTATGACATATACCCTGCAAAACATATCAGTATTTGTCTGTGCAGCTTTGGAATAAAAGACAAAGCATCTCTAGTGTGCTGTCTGACAACAGCTTACTGCAGAAGCATACTGTGCTGTGTCCTCACAGGACATCCGTTTACTCTCTAAGGTTGGGTGCAGGTGCCCCCATAAAGCTGCTTCTTGTAAACAGCTATTGCTTTTTTCCCTTTAGTACACACTTTACCTCCTTGCTATAATTATTTCTAAACACTCAGCAGCTGCGCACGTCCATGCATTCCTAGCGGCAGTAAAACTTTTTTACCTATGACTTAAAACCTGCAAGATGGCAGAATATAGGCAGACGTCCACAGGTTGGTGTGATCAAACTCGGGTCTACTTTACTGTACTTGACTTGCCCTCATTAAATGGGGCTACACCCTTTCCCCAACAAAGCAGCTTATGTTAAACGTCCTTTCAAGTTCAGTTGAGAACAGCTTTTCTCTGAACTGAGAAGAGATGAGTACCTTTAAGAGTTAAGTCATTTAGGTGTGGCCCATGACAAGTTTAGCAAATTAGCATGGTAATATTGGCTAATTCACACCAAACACATAGAAGTCCTACAACTGAGAATGATAATGCCAGTAGCTTTGTCCTTAGTCAGTTCGTCCTGAGAAAGATACAGTATGAATGTTTGTACCAGAGCTGATGCCAATCCATCCAGTGGTTGTGGGGTCACTCATAACCATAGATCTCAACTTCATGGTGGTGATAAAGGTAAAAACTGGTGATCATCAAAATCACTGAGATTTCTCCTGTGGGGACCATGAATGTTTGATCAAATTGCAGTCCAACAGACCAGTCTCGCCATGGTACTACTTTGACTAATAAGTCAGCTACAGTAGATGTGCTTTTGTTCTAGCTGACCATCCAATAGTCTTGGATGCAACATACATTCGGGTGAATAATGTTTGTGTTGCTCGTTTTAATTATTTTTTTTGCCGTTCAAGCTTGCCACTGTTCCCAAATCTGATCCACTGAGACTTAACTCAGACAAGAAATGATTATTTCTGCCTCTAGAGCAGCTCCAAGAAATGCTTGTAAAACTAAAGCTCTAATCTGTGTGTGAATGGTTGGCATAGCTGGAAAAGAGCAAGTATATGCAGCCAACTTTCCCAGGATGAAAAAAATACTAATGAAAGTGAACATGACATGACATTTCTCAGTGAACCTTGCTTTCATATAATATGAAAAAGATGACTTTCTCTGGTACAGGGATAAATTTAAACTTACTGAAGCTAAACATGTGGGTTTGTCTGAGAGGTCATACAACAATAAACACAGCTTGCTTAATCAGAGACAGAACACCGACATTATCTATACTTGTCATTATTGGTTTGACCTCATTAAGTTGTTTTCCCCATTTGGCATGGATTATGACATTGTTTATGACAACTTCTTTATGGGTTAACATATTTTCCTACTCATTTCAGCTAATCCTCTCTAAAATGTCACAAAACTAACAGAACCCCTGCAGAGAGTGTCTACTATTGCACGATTGTGCCTTTTTCTCTGACTTTGTCTTCCTGGCTTTAGAAGGCACTAAAAGTATTTGTTGTATCTGTACATTAAAGCTTTTTTATCCTCTGTCGCAACAGCTTGGTTTGGATCTTAATATTAAAGCACAGACAGACTGCCGGCCATAAACAAGCTGTTGAAGCACCATTCCCTAGTAAGCTCATCACATTCACAAGAATGACCAAGGGTGTAAATAGTACGGTGAAATCCCCTATCTTATGGATATCTGTGCTAATGCATACTTACGGGGATATAGGCATGTTTATGTGAGTTAAGGATATCTTGTTTTGATACTTGACCAGAATGTTATTATTATCTTTTAATCTCACGTCTCTGAGCAATATGCTAAGTTTTATCAATTACACCAAATCTCAGTCTTGCCCTTAACAAGGGCAGATTTTATGAGTGAGAATGGGACACAAACAAGGACTTTTGTATTCCTTGTTGTTGAATTTGGAACTTAATGGAGGATTAGCTAAATATGATTTGAAATTTCTCCTATTGTTGTTGCTTTAATGCAGAAAGGCAACTGGTATACAGCCCTTTCGAGGTCATTTTCATGCAGTAAGCAGCATGAATCAGGGCTTACTGTGTGTCTGCACGGCTCTGACACGGATATTTATAACATGTACACACAGATGCAGAGGGTATGATAATGGCTGTGGGGGTATGTGCATGCTTATTGTGTTTTTGTCCACCAATATATCTTTTCCATTGTTCAATACAGTTCCATGAAATGAAATCGAGGATACTAACTTGGGCCATGGGAGAAAATTGAATCCATGGCAAGGACACTCTGTTCTAGCTGGGATCACTGAGAGGCCATTATAAGTTACTGAAGCTTATACTTGTTGTGCATGCAGGATGCAACTGTCCTCAGACTACCTTTTATTCTCCTCACATTTAACAGTGCCATCAACTCCAGGGTAGGGCCAGCACAGAAAAATTCAGCTTTATTCTTTTGTAGTTTGTGAAAAAGCCTAGAGATGCAAAGCCCTCTACAAAGTTAAGAAAAGGGGGATTGGGTCTTGTCACAACTACTGGGATCACATCCCTCGACCAAAAATCTCTTTCTCTCTTTCTACAGGCCATGTTCATAACATCTCAGTAGTATTTTCTTTATTTCTTAAATAAAGAAATGATGGCAGATAATAGACATATCCATGTCCTCTTGAGGATGCATTGTAAAGAGAAACAGTTTTTACCTAAAGCCAGTATTAGGTTAATATTCTAATTTGTCTAACATTTTAGTTTATGATATTTGTGAAAATACTTAATAAAGACTCTTAATAGGGTAATGATCTATTATTAGACACAATAAAACAAAAACTTCCATTGTACTTTCCTTTAGGCTCTAGTATCTATGGATCTACACTGATCTACACTGACTTGTCTTGTGCTGAGAGCAGTGAGCCAAAGGCTTAAGTGCAGGACTCACTGTATAATCACTTCACCTCTATTCAAACATAATTTTCTCCACAGGAACTTAATGTGAGGGAAGAGAATTTGAGACTCCGGTGGTAAAATAGTCATATTGAGAATCAGTGGCTGTTGTAGAAAGATTTTACCTTTCTGTTGCTATTGTAATGAAGGTGAATGAGATCCTTTGCAAACAATCAAAACACCAAAAAACTATAGTCAAGCTTGTATCAAATGATCATTGACATAACAAAGCTGTCTTGTCTTTATGTTTTGCCTTGTTTATATTCATTATACACATAATTTGATGCATTGGAATGCCATGTACTGTATATGTGTGTTTGCATTCCCTATTTGTCTAATAAACTGAGCTTTTCGTTTCCCACCCAGGCTTGAAAGCAGCCTACTGGAGGTGCTTCAGATGGATTTTGAGGTCGAGGAGCTGAGCAGTCCTGTCGACAGTCAGGTGATCATTTGGAAGCTGGAGCTACCGTCTGCATCCAAAAGTGAAGCCAAGACTGAAGGAGCCATGAGGATCTATACCACTCAGCGAGATTTTGTTGGCCTGGCTCCTCTCGTAATGGTGCGTTATCTGACAGCTTCCATGTCACATCTAATAACTATTCAAATCAGAATCAACGTTACTGACAGAATTGTTTCCAATAATGCCAATACTTGGAGTGCATCCTTTGAGCGTCGATGCATGAAAACATCATAAAATGAGCTTGACTCTGATCCATTCCTGTCTGGTTTGCATCCACAGACGCCTGGAACTGCTTTGGATTGTTTAGTAAATGGCTTCTATTTTGAGCAGAGAGTGACCTTGTGTTGTTGACTGTCAGCTAGTTGATGTCTCTCTTCTGTGTTGTTCCTCCATTCTGGCGTGGTCATCCTCTCTTCCTAACAGCTGCTTCGTGCGCTTCTATTTTGGTGCCGGAGGCCTCTTTATCATGCTACCTCTATAATTAATCCCTGATATAATCTCTGCTACTAAATACGGAACATTGCACAAAAGTGTTTAAACCACTTTGAATTACAGTATTGATAGTTATCTGTCACCTGTGTCACCTGTGACTTCTTAGTACACCATTGTTTGCAGTAATGGCTTGACAATGACAACCTGTCATATAATGCACTGATGGCATTTGTTCAACCACATATTACTGATTGAATCTTTTATACAATTAAGAGTTAACAATTATTATTTTTCGTGTTAGATTTTTGGGCAGAATGTTACTTATATTTCACAGAGCCGCCTGCTGCATTTCCGTGATAATGGTGCTGCAATGCTTGAAGTTATAAGGCTATGCTACAGCATCCTGATTTGTGAATTTGACATGGTTCATCTCTCTTGTGGATTAGAAGTTGACCTCAGGCTGAGGGCCAAACATGAGGAGATTTGATGCTTGGCTTGAGGGGACATTAGCACTGACTGATCACTCTTAGCCTTGCTCCATGAACTCCTGCAAGTGCTCCTGTTCAATACTTCTACATAATGGCGAAAGGTTCACTGACACAGCCTTCAGTTCAGTGTTTTTTAACTATCTTGTAACGACAGTTGGGAGAAAAGTGATGCTCAGTTATTTCGGCTTCATTTAAATTAGTTTTATAGTCGAGAGACACGTATCCATCTGTTTCATTTTCATATTCTTAGTGGCCAAGTGTCTCTTTAAATTTGATTTAACTGATCATTCACAGAACTTGACCGGGCTCAGTGCCACTGCTCTCAAACTGATCTACACACACATACCCACACAGTATTCAGTTACTTCAACTTCATTTAACATAGTGTGTTTTTGCAAAGGAGGACACATATCCATCTGCTTCATTTTTATGCTTTGATTATCCACACATGCATAAAAATTCATGTCTGTGCAAACACATGCACACTGTTATGAACAGCATCTGATTTCAATTAAGGTTGATTTTAACAAACCACTTATTAAACACCATTTATATGTGCGTATAGTAAGAGGAAATTCATATGTACGACAGTATTTGCCTGCATATTTCCAGCATAGAACCTTTTTCAAATCAAGTGTACAACTCACCCCTCATTCGTCCTGAGCAATTAGGGTTCTTTAGGTGTCTTGCTCAAGGACATTTTGCAATGTGGGTAGGGGCAGCTAAGGAAAAAGCTACCAACCCTGTGTGTTAGTGGATGACTTTTATCTCGTCTACCACAGCTGCCTTTTTTAATAATGCATTGGGCATCAAAGAGCAGGCTGTGCTGTATACTGTATGTGTATAGATTAATTTGAGTCCATGCTTCTAGTTATGTTTGCACTGATATGGCAGTCCCCTGAGAGACCAAGTCAAGATTAGTGGTGGTGACCTGTGGTGACCTGGCCACCACGTAGCCTTAACTCTGCTCCCCTGAGCTTCCTTAAGTGGGAAAAGGTCTACTTATCTCGTCAGCACTGCTGAGTCACTCTCCTACCGTTCTCTGCTTATTGCATCCCATGTTACTCCTATCCCAAGAAACCCTAAGCTGTGTGGTAGTTACACCACACAAAAAGCTAAATGAAACAACGTTAAATCATTGCATGAGATTTGTTATTTTAATTTTTACGACTGCGGGTTTCTTTGTCTATGTGCAGGACACGGAGATCCTGAACACAGCTGTTCTGACTGGAAAGAAGGTGGTGATGCCTGTGAGGACAGTAGCTGTGGAGGAAGATGGAGTTGTAACCGATGTATCTGACTACACAGACTGTGGCTCCACTGATGAAGATGTTCTCAAGGTCGGATTCTCCCTCTTTTACACATATATTGTACAGGAAACAGTAGCATTCTGATTTATTATTTCAAACATTGGCTTTACACGACAGTAAATGGCTTTGTAAGACTATTTCAGAAAAGGCAAAATGATGTTGAAAAGGTAAGAGGTGATCATTTTCTTACATCTTTTTATTTAAAGATGTAAACCTGTGAACAAAAATGAGCAATAAATGGAAGAATGTGAGGTGCTTGCCTTATCTACTGGCCCTGACACTAAGCAGCAGAAGGGTAATTCGGAGAGCTCCACAGGGGAAAGGCAGGTTTCATGTGCGTTGGTAAGGCCTGCTGCAGTCCTAAAGTCACCTATGCTCTGTGTCTCTTTTCCACACTGTAAAACAAACTATTAGTTGGACAACATCAGCCATCAATCTCTCCAACAATGAACAGCCACTGTGCTAAATCGCTCACCACAAACCACTGTGCTCCCATCCCGTGACTCGTCCCTTTTATCCCACAGACCTGAGCGTGGCTGACTGCCAAAAGCCGGCTTTGTTTACTGATGAAATTGAAAGTCAGGCCCCGAGGTCAGAGGCTGTATGTGTATTTACTCAAGGGGAAAGTGGCATCGTAAACAAACTGAAGACACACGGTCGTCTCCAGACCTCTAAGTTTTTGGCTGGTCAAATAGACGATTGTTGACAGAGAGTTTCTCTGCGAGGAGATTCACAGTACAGTATATACAGTATGCAAACGATTACAGGATTACATGTCAGGAGCGCCGATGTGAACTAAATCATTCTTTTCAAAGCTGTAATGTAGCCGTCTTTGCTGTTGTTCTAAGCTTACTGTAGCTCTCAGTGTGTTTGCTGACCAGATATCAGCTTCAGTCACAAATATTCCCTTTAATCTTCTTAGTCTAACAGCTTGACTCCGATATCTTTTCTCTCCTGGTGTGCCTGAAGAGTATCAAATCTGCTAGTGATAGATGGGGAAGGATTTATGTAGAATGGGCAGCTTGTGTGACAAAAGAAAAACTAATCTGCCATGATAGAAAGATTTTTCACATGCGCATGAATTATGGAGAAACTTCAAATGTGCACAGGCATTTTCTTTGTCAGTTCAAGATTGAAAGATTGACACTTGAATATTTTAAGCAGGAACATACTGTGCATTGATGTCTGCTTTATTGATTAATAAGGACTTTTGAATGGTAGGGCATTTGAGTGACTTAGTACGTCAAGACTTGAATTTAATTTTCCTTTGCAATACAGGGAAACTACAGCTACAGCTGTGTCAGTGATGCGTGCATTTCAGCAATTTTTTTAATTTCTGCCTGTGTAATACTGTACTCTGTGATGAAAAGCAAATCCCATTTTAAATACATATCTTTATCTGACACCTAAAACACTGAGGGATATTCTTGGCTGTAAAATGAGATTGTGACAGGGATGAGTGGGCGGGTGGCATATTAAAATGGCATTCCCTTTTAAGGGATGCTTCAGAATATTATTTGAACATGGCTCATGTTAGGTTCAGTGGAGCACTTGGAAGATGCTTCTCTGAAAAAGATGAAATGTGCAAAGTGTCTTAGGTCATGGATGACTGGCTGACTGCCTTCACCCTTAATTAAAACATGAGACCTACAATGACTTCACTGAAAATAAATCAGTACTATTCTAATATTACAATTTTGCATTAGAATTTTTTCCATAACAACTGCTCAAGTGATACAATGTCATGTATTGTAAATCTGTTGTTTGGATGTAAATCAAGCATAGGATTAATTGAAGAGAAGAGGCTGGGGCATCTCAGTTAGCAGCAAGGATGACACATAATTATGTGGTCTCTCTACAGCTTAATCTCTGGTCATGAGTGCAGGATGACTGATGCAAGATCCTCTCAAAAATAGCATGTCCCTGTGACAGCGCATCTTCTAGTTAACTGTTGGGGTCACGCAAATGAGACACAGAATCTTTTTGCTATTTGTATTCCTCCTTAGGCTATCTGTCGAAGTCACCATTTTTTCCCCTCTACTCCCCTGTGCACCTCCTCAGCCTGGTGACTGAATTTCAATGCTGTGTTAATTATCCAATTTGTTTAAACCAGTGCCTGTTAAGAGGACCAAGGAAAACCTCCTGACTCGTCTCTCAAAATGTCCATGAGATCTTTCAGCAGTTGCACAAACTTGCAAAGGTTACCTTTGAAATTACGTTGTAATGAATGCACTTGGCTGTGAAGGACTGATGTTCAGCACTGCACTACATGATATTTGGATTAACATAAAATTGCAATGCTGCCTCGTCCTAAAGCTTCGGACTGGTGATCATCACAGTAGTTTATTACAGCCAGTAGACATTACTATGGTAACACATGTAGTGCAAAACTGCTGCAAAGCCATTTGTTGTTGTAAGAATGGCCTATTTGTTAAAACAGCGACTTTTATGGGAATACTTAATTATTTTTTGTCATTGAGTAGATGACTAACATCTCTGTGATAGACATTCTCATTCTGAGTTTGATATAGATTGTTTACACAAGCATACTTACTTACACAAACTTTAATATTGTCAGGGAAATTGAAAACCACAAAATATTCATGTTCCTTTTGTCTTTTCCTTTTCAGGTGTCGGACAGGTGTGACTATGTTTTTGTGAACGGCAGGGAGACGAAGGGCAAAGTGAAGATGACGGTGAACTTCACTTACAGCTATCTGAGTGCTCAACTCGAACTGAACATATGGATGCCCCAACTTCCCCTCCAGATTGAGGTGTCAGACACAGAGCTGAGCCAGATCAAAAGCTGGAGAGTACCCATACTAACCTCAAAAAGGTGATATATGCAAACCATTTCTATGAATTATCCATATTTGATCTTTATATTGGATTTCTATGAACATCCTTTTGTGTCCCCATGTGAATCCAAATCTCTGCAAGGGTTTAGAGTTTTGATTCCATTACATAGTGTACTGTAATATCACAATGTGATCCAATCAAGCAAAGAGACAGGGCTGAGTGATTGTAGTGTGTCAAAGCTTTTACAGTGTGATAGGTCTGACCTGAATGTGCGATTTTGTGATCATGTGTCAGATCTGGCTGGAACAGTGAAGAAGATGACAGGAAGGGGAAAGGCTGCATGCTACAGTTTCAGCACGCCTTGGTGCGGGTGTTAACTCGCTTCGTGGTGGAGCAGGTGGATCCGTGGGATCCAAAGGCGTATTTCCTGGGGTCTGACTGGCAGGTGGATGTAACAAGGCTGGTTCGATACTTCATGAAGGTGGAGGACCCTCGAGTGGCAAGGCTGCAAGCTGGTAGGGTGCTGTCAGGACGTGACCTTGGGACCACCAGCATTCAGGTAATAAACTGAACCACTGCTTGGATTAACCTTGACCCCAACACCTTGTGACTAATGTCAAAGCCAGAAGCAGCTACTGAGATACTGGATTAATAGTTCCTCACTCAGTAGACAAAATTTGGATACAAATTTAATGTTATACCTGACAAAGCGAATTGGTCCTTATGAGCACATAAGTTCCGAACCCTATTAATTTACTGTACGGCATATCGTTCTGTGACAGGTGTTTTCGCCATTATCTGATGCAATCTTGGCCAAGACAACTATCAAAGTCGTGGATGACAAAGTGACCATCACCGAATTGGGGGTTCAAGTGGTTGCAGGCCTCTCTGTGACTTTACAGCTCAGTCCAGGAAGCAACAAAGCTATCTTGGCTACCACAACCACACAGGAGGTTCTACAGAGCCCTAAACAGGTAACATTCTTCACTGATTTAAATGTCTCAAAGATAAACTTTAGATTCAAAGTACAATGACTATTTCTGGCATTTTCTGTTATTTTAGGAAGCTTTGGTCAGCGCCTGGGTGCAGTTCAGTGATGGCAACCAGACACCTCTTGACATTTATGATCCAGCCTACTACCGTGTGACAGTGACATCTCTAGATCAGGGGGTGGTGTCAGTGCAGAGCACGCCTCTGGCTGTGGTGGCAGAGGGAGAAGGCGAGGGAGTTCTGGTCAGAGTAGAGATGTCCATCTGTGAGGCCTGCCAGAAGTCCAAACGGAAAAGTACTGTGGCTGTGGGCAATGGCAATCTCAAGGTCAAATTTCAGGTGAACAGCCGGCGGTCATACAATACCAGCAGCCTCGACAGTGGCACTGTTAACAGCACGAACAATGACAGTGACTATGGTAACGATGGGGAACAGGTGAGCAGTCAGAAGAAACAGAGGAAACCATCCCAGGATCCTCCAGTACGCAGCGCAACCTCAGATAGAGTGGAGAGTGTTATGCAAAAGATCACAACCACCATCAAATCTACAGAACAAACCTTCATAACCAGCGGCAGCCTCGGAGGAGTGGGTAAGACCAGCAGGTCGGGAGACCCTAGTAATCCTACCAGTGTGGTGAATGTCAGCATTATGAAAAGTCCCAGTGACAGCAGTAAAAGCTATGGCTCAGACAACATGATAGTGGAGGATATGGGGAGTGTTGGCTTTACTAGCACTGTGAAAGCCCCTGGGAATCTGGTAAATTATAACAACTTCCCCACCAAGATGGAAGTACCTGGGCAGGGGACAGCAGAGGTAGAAATTGGTGGAGAAGAAATGTTGGCAAACAGGCCACTCACAGACTTAGAGATTGGAATGTATGCTTTGTTGGGTGTCTTTTGCCTGGCCATCCTGGTGTTTCTGGTAAACTGTATCTCATATGTTGTTAAGTTCAGGCATAAGAAGCCACCCACACATGGTCAAGAGCCCACAGGGCACAGGCACGACTGGGTATGGCTCGGCACAGACGCTGAGCTGGTGATGAGCGTGCCAGGAAGCCCCGTCCAGCAAGATTCCCAGACTATGACAACTGTCATAGACATAGGGCCTGATAAGACTGCCACTTTGTCCAGGAGGCCCAGTTGTCTGGCCTCCGTTACAGACTCTCCACTCAGTTGTATGGGCTCCCTCAGGAGCAAACCTGTGCACCGCGAGTCAATCCATTCCCCCACTAGCAAAAGAAAGAGAGTCCAGTTCACTACTTTCTCCACTCTGGAGCGCCAGCATTCGCCACATCTTCCACCCAGGGAGAACGGCCATGGCATTCACTGGGTTGGGAAGAAGGACAGCTGTGAGGAGGAAACTCAAATGCCCATTACAGAGCCTGGGGACCACTTATAATAAAGAACCTGATCAGACCTCACATGTACAGTAGATGTGGCTTTGATCACCTCAATGCCTTTGTTAACTTCCAACAACTGTCAGAAATATGTGTTTCGCCCTCCTCCACATTTCATTACCTATCAAGGCCTTTTACATGTACATGTACCGTATTTTATTGTTAATATTGAAGAGTGAATGTGTGTGGAGATATGTTAGATAGCCAGCCAGATGGACCCTTCTTTCCACAATGTTTGAAGGCACCAAATGTTAATGCTGCATGTGGATGTGTACTTCTCTAAATTTTTGCACTCGCGTGCTGGTACATTATGTACAGTACAAAGACACACTGAAAAAGTATTTCAAATTACAGATACAATACATATGGAGTCATCTGACAGATATGGATTTAACCAAAAATGTGGTTTTAATTAAATGTAATATTGGTTGAAATAGGCATTTTCTATTATGCAATATCCAGTATTTTCTTTGTAAATTTACATTGATCTAATTTTCATTTCATTATTTTTTTCATTAAAACACTATGGTCTTGAAGACTGCCTGGCACTGGATTTTCTGTGAAACAACCATAAGTATTTTAAGAGGCATTTGTTCTCTGGTAAATGTATGCAGGTCAGCCATTGCATGTATTAATTTTACAGTTGCATCAGAAAGGTGGCAAAGTGCAAACCTTTTGCTAGAACATTCACCTTTTTCTAACCAGCACATGTGCCAGTATGTTGCCAAAATCAACCTTTGTAACAAATTACAAGAACCTTTTGTGCCCCTTTGCCCTTTAAACAAATTTAGTTTTTGCTGGCCCCCTGAATGTGTGCAACCCAACCATCACATTTTATTAAAAATGAATGTGGGTCCATACCGACTGAAAGGAAAATCAAAATTAAAAGTTTTTAGAGTAAGAGTAAATGAACTGATCCTGAACTGAGTCTGTGAGAAATCAACATTTAATCTCACTTCCAGAATTTTGTTAGTATGAAAAACAGCAATTGTCTCCTTGAATGAAGAGTAATTTAAATACCACACAATTTCAGATCACCAACCGGTCAAAAAAGAGCAGCTTGAGTTGTTCATCTCTTTTATTAAGCATGATGAAAACAGAGATCCCATGTCAAGGTTTATATTAAACATTAAATAGCATTACATGATCAATTTCCAATACAGTACATAAAATACATTAAAAAGAAAACCATTCCTACTTCACTTTACTTTGTTTCAAAGTGCTCTGCAGCATTTCAGTCTGGATTACTTTGTAAAGACATCTTTGTAGCCTGGTTACATAAAAGACTGGGAATAAAAACACATGTGATGATTATACATATGCAAGGCAAATACAGGGGTGTAATGCCCTGTTCTTTGTTGATGAAGGTCCTGAGAAGGTATAGTGGGGTTGAATGTTGTGTCCTTATGTCAGTGCAGAGTGTCCACCAGCTGCCTGTAGGTTCCCCTCTCCTGATTCAGGCTGTGATGTTTTTCCACATATAGCTTTCCATTCCTCACCACTCTCTCTCTCAGCTCATGATCTGACAACAGCCTCTGAGATTGATGCACAAATTCCTGGCAGGGATAAAGGCAAAATGAGTTGGTTTACTGCCAAATGCCACTTGAAGGTTGCCACTGAAGTTGCCTGAAGAAATGTTTTATTTAAAGCATAAAAGATAATCCAAAGCATCAAAGAACTCACATAAAAGCGTGGCTGCCGATTAGTAAATACTGCAAGTGTCTATACATTCCCAAAGATATCTAGAAGAGATATTTGTGGCTCCAGATATCTAGGCTTAATATGGCTGTCCAAGAGACATTTTCAGTCTATCCCAATAACTTCCACCTCTCATTTGCTTACAAAGACAGGGAAGAACAGTCATAGAGAGGGGAAGAAGAGGATAGAAATTAGATAGAAAAATGAATAATGGTGCCAGCGCAGAACATTGACTAAAATGTGGTGTTTCCACATAGCATCCTGAATCTTGGTTGCTCATCTGCTCGGCCAGCAGAATGAGAGAAGCCTCCAACAAAATGAAGAGAAAATGCCTTAAAGCGTTCCTGTGACGTGGCAGCCAACATTTACTGCAGCTAAGAGCCAGTGGGCACACAAAGTTTCAGCCACTGCCAGTCAGCAGGCCACTTCACTTTACTTCACTGAAGTGATGTGATTATGTCTGGAGAGGCTCTTGGTAGGAAACAGCTCTTCCGTATGCCCATATGAGTGCTATAAATCCTCAGCAAAAGGATTAAAGCTCAACTTATGAGCAGTCTGCTTATAATCACTTCACTCTTAGTGCAAATTATAGAGCCAGTCAGGAAAGGACATTTTTCTCTTTAAAGCTTTCAAGTGCGTGTGTGTTTGTTTCATTTGACACATTTCTTGATACCTTTACTCCTCATGTAATTACTTTGAAGGCTTAAAGAAGCAGAAACTGTCAATCAAAAATAGGGGAGGATTTTATAGAGTGCAAAAAAAGAAAAACTACTGAGCGTGATTCACTGCAAGGAAAGTTTTGGCTGATAAGACTAGCACTTGCTGCCCATCAGTCCTGGCTGAGGTTGTAGTTTATCCAGCCCAAGTCGCTGCAACCATCTGTGGAAGCTTTCTCCTGGCAGCTCAGCTGAGCACACGTGACCCCCCTGTGGAGACAACTTATCTCTGCTGTTACAACAACATCACGCTAGCGCATGCTGTCTTGAAAATACCATGTTCGAGCCCCCTGCCAACTGGCCTTAACCTATGTTATTCTCTTTTGGCATCAAACCTCATTTAATATCAGGCTGAAGAGTTCTCATTGTAGCTCCCCATTTTGCACTTTCCTGCTTGCTGCTATGTCTTGCATCACTACGTGGTAATGTGGTATCTTTGCCGTGTCCCTGAAGGCTGCACTATCTGATTCTGATCTAAGCACCTGATGACACATCAGCTCCTTTTGTTAAATTTTACCTGCTTATATTAGACTAAAGATAGAGAATAAGAATTTAAAGTATAAAGTTCTACAAAATGATGTAAACTTGAAGTTTTCCTGCATAAAACCGTGAGGCTTCATAAGATAAATTTATGCCAGGAAAGAGACAGTTCTTTAATGCTTATTAGCAGTAAGTACTGTTCCAGTCAATCGAAGTGACAGGAGTCGCAGGTGGCTACAGTGCAGTACATCCTTTCTGCAGTCCATCAACACAGTCTGTGTTAAAGCTTAACAGGGCTTAACACATGTGGTGACCTGGTGTGTGCTTGTCACTACGTATATACCTGAGGAGATGAGTACAGCAGGCCAGTGAACTCATGCTGCACCACGGCTGCATTTCCTGGAATGTCCCTGGCCAACACAGGTACCTCGAGATCCATGGCCTGTTGGAGCAGAGACATTAAACACTTACACATCAGAGTGCATATTCACCCATTCTATTCATTATTAGAAAAAAAGCACCTGGGCAATCGTGCGGCTCAGCTATTCTGCTCTTTACTGCCTTAGTTCACTTACAGAATTAACTATCTGTATCAGCTAATACCTAATACAACAGCAAGTTGTTGAGTGAAACATGTTAACATACTAATCAGACTTTAAGCCTACTGTGGATTGTCTTAATTGACTGTGTTTAAAAGAGATTAAGTGGATTTGCAGGTTTTGCTCACTCAGGAATGGGAAGATTGGAGTAAAGCATTTAATTTGGGTAACTGTCCCTGAAGTGGTCAGATAACATTGTTTTCCTGAGCAAGAAGAAGAAGCAGAGAGATAAAGACTCCGGTAAATATTCACATCTCAGGGGCTTTAGATGGCAAAGTCTCAGTATATATTGTGATAAATCAAATTCTTGTTACAAAAACACAAAAACTCCATGCTCTCATCCAATTACCCATGAACCCTGAAGAAGTTTACCTCCAAGATGGCTGCTGACATGCCCTCTGAGGTAGAGCTGTTTACCACAGCGAAGCACCTTTTTATGGCAGTATGAAGCTCCTGTTGGCTCCTCTCCTGGGCTAAGAAGACCCCCGATGTTCTGTAGAATCAGTGGCAAAGCTCAGTTCTGTGTGACTCAGGGCTCACAGAGGCGTGAATGATGCTGAACAGCAATGACAAGCTCAGGGCAGGAAACCCGGCTGCACTATGTGTGCCTTGAACAGACCATCCAGGTAAAGTTCTAACCAGAGAGGGCAGCTTCCCGCCGCAAAGATCTTTGTTGTGGTGGTGGCCCTTGGCAAAAAACTGAAACATCAGCTAAGACTTGAGAGTGGAAGGAGAGATAAAAAAATTAAGGTAGGATCTTGGCCACTCCCCTCAGATTTGCATTCTGTTCACACTAAGTTAAGATTAACGTAAGCTAAATTTGCTCAGATATGTCCTTGTACTACATGAAATAAATAGAAGCATAACCAGACGTGGGATCTTGAAAATTATACTGTCAGATCTCAAGTTTGCTCTTATGAGAGTGTTGCTGATAGCAGCTAACAGCAAAACAGAAGGCTCACCTTTTAACAACAGCTTCCACTTCCACTGTAAACACAGGATCAATCTGAAAGAGATGAAGATTATAAAAACAAGTGAATCTCCTCCTCTCACTATCAAAAGCTCTGTTTTCATTTCAAGGATGCCAGTCACGACTTAATCAGAAGGATAAAATAAACAATGACACAATTTCTATCATGAGTAAATCATTCTCTGAAAATCCTGTATTTTCAGAGATTGGGGTCAGGGTGGGGTGGGTGGCCAATCTGATTAATTGCAATGTGGGATTTGCGTGCATTAGCCTGCCCACAGAAAAGTCAAAGCATAGCAATTTAGGTCAAAGATGCTGCCAAGCAGGCTGCTACTTTTTTTCCTTTTTCATTTAACAGCTCATGGAATTTCTATATCGGATCTGCTTTAAAGCACGTGTGCATTAAATTCAAAGAATAAAAACTGACAACATATCCGTATTCTGGTGTAATCTGGGATTTAGCAGACATTGTAAAACCAGCAGGGGACAGATCGTGATAATGGCTGTAATAACAAACACAAATGATTTAAGCACAGATTCTGTATGTGCCACGGCAAATCAACAGAAATGAGAAGGGACTGGTGTGACCAGTGAGGCAAATGCTACATCAATGTTTTCTTCTAACTGAATCAATCATAATTTCCCATTTTGAGATAATGATTATGTCATCTTGCACTTTGCCACACATTTTCTTTTTAAGCTTCAAATGTGTTGAAAAAGCCTGCCAAAATGTATCATTGCATTTTTACATTACTCTGTAAATGGATTGTACTCTAATGCAGAGTATGCAGCACATTTTCCTCCTGATGAAGCCCATTTACAGCAGAGTCGTGTGTCACCGCGGACAAACTGACCTGAATTTTCCTCTTGATGACAGATGCCGTGGAGGATGCATATTACTTGTATGAAGTACATCATGATGGTTTGAGCAACTCATGTTTCATTCT
This sequence comes from Sandelia bainsii, assembly GCA_032362345.1. Classification (NCBI taxonomy): domain Eukaryota; kingdom Metazoa; phylum Chordata; class Actinopteri; order Anabantiformes; family Anabantidae; genus Sandelia; species Sandelia bainsii. Next base: position 6,602,022 of record JAUMHL010000030.1, read on the forward strand.
GTCTGTATTTTTAGACTTTATAACCAATAATGTTAGTTATTTTGAACCAAAAATGAAATCCTAAAATTATCAAGGGGAAATCTGATGGTCGTACAAACAAATGTTTATTATAATTATTATATGTGCGCTTTCATTTCTCAGCACACTCCTACTGTGATTCAGGGGTGTTGTGATGAATCATGCGTCTCTGCTTCCACTGAAGCATTTCATCAAACAACAACAAAGCATAGCGGAGAATGAAGCAGCAGTAAGAAAGTGTCTAAGCCCCTGGCCATGTCTAATTGAGTTGTTTTTGAGCAAAACTAAAGCAGAACATACCTTTTGCCTGACACCACTGTTTGAAAGGAAGAACAGACACTACAACACTGTACACTGATGTCATATCAAACCAAGGCAGTGGGAAGAGAAGATGAAGACAAATGTACAGACAAATCAGTGAGCGAGAGACTGGAAATAAAAGAGCACTGAGGCAGCTGCAGCTGGCTGGGATATGACTTCTATCTGTGGCACTAAGAAGACAGAAATTCCAACATAAAAGTGCAATCAGTATAAAAACACTTTTACAGTTAATGTATAAAAACTCCTCTGATTTGATTCTCTGACTGACAGGTTGATTTATGATTCATGTATCACAACTCTTGGCAGGTTATAAGTGCTCAATTCTTTTTCCAATTATTTGCCATATAGCCTGTACAGTATACGTGCAGTTAATGTCTTCAAGAATGATACAGAGGACAGAAGCATGATGGTGTGTGACAGGACTACTAAGTGCGTTGGATGTAATTTATACCAGCACATGTAGGTAGTAGCATTATATATGTCATTAGGCAAAAACGAATGCTAAACTGGAGAAGGTAATACATCAGTATATTAAGCACTCAGCCACAAAAAACAAAAAGGACAACTACTATTGCTGCTGATGACCCTTGCCCTGCTTGCAGAAGTTTGCCATTTCCTCCCAGTGCATATTGTTAATTCCAGCTAAATAGCTAAAGTACAGTGCTACATCCAATTAGAGGCTGCTTAAATCCACAGGGGAGGTTTCTAGGCAATTTCAACAGTACAGAGTCATATTACAAAGGGTAACATGTGGCAGCTATGTAAAACATTCTGACTTACTGTATAATGACTGTGTACTCACCTTTGGCCCAATAATGACCAACACATTTAATGGATTCTCACGATGCCACTCTGAGAGACATGAAATGAAAAAGCAGTCGGTTTAGATTTGCTCCTTATGTTTGTATTCTTAACCACGTGGATGGTACACTGTAATTTCAAAGAATACCAGAAATACCAGTGAAAATCCACACATCTATTCTCATATCTGGATAAAATATTAATAAACAATTTGACGCCCTCTAGTGCTGTACTGCTACCATAACTGTGTGCTGTGAAAATCTCATTAAATAAAAGAGGTTTAAAAAAAAAAAAAAAAAGAGCTCACTTATGTTGCTAAACAGTAGAAATTCTCACAACTGAACACAGTAGACATAAGATATTCATCATAAAAAGAAGCACCATGGCAGAGCCAGCATCAGCTATCAGCAGAATCTCACTGCACACTCGACCATGGAGTTAAAACATTATTCCTAACTGATGATAACACTGTCACAGACTGCTATGGAAATACGGTCAGAAAGACTTTGTAGTCTTGGAGGGTGAAAACATGTCGACAAGAAACACCCTCCCCTTTTATTTAACTGGCCTTCTTGCTGTATTACTTGACTATGTATTTGTTTTATGTTTTTCATACAGTATACCTGAAAAAACCTCCACCAGATAGAGGGGGTCCTTGACTCGTCTGAGGCCACAGACCAACAGGAAGATACGCAGCTCATCCACATGGTTGCTTCTTACACCTGGAGAGAAGCCAAACACACAGACATGCAGTGACACAATATCAAAACACTGCATAATGAACATCCCAAGTACATCAGCAGATAATGAAAGCAATACATCACCCAAGGTCAGGAGGACAATAAGACAGCAGTGACTAATGTGCTTGCACAATTCTCTGATCAGAGTTGTAACGCTCAGCAGGGAAAATAGTCTGCTAAAAACATTGGAAGGTTGCAGCCTAATTAGTGTGTAATACTGCATCAGAAGTACACAGCCAAAGCACTTGGGTGACAATTTGCTAACTGAACAGCCCTAGATTAAAATGAACTAACCAACATCATGCTAACAACATCAAACGATGTTGAGAACCTTGCTTTAACTGAGAGGTAAGACCTCTAAATCGGCTCTTTTCCCAGATCATCCAACTTTGAGGATCAATCCAGAGATTAGTGAGGAACTGGCTGGAATACAACTGTGTTTAATGCCAATGACTACTGTACTGTACTGCGCCCGACCTTCTCAAGGCAGAGGATACATGTCCTGACCCTAATAACACAGTCCTGCACTATTACGATGGCAGCACACACAGTGGGCTGTCAATCTCAGACGTCTCAACAGTAAACAGGTCCTCGAATTAACTTTAAACAGATAATTATTATACACTGAACATACTCTTCAGTGTTTATATTGGGAGTGAACCAAATTACGTTTATGCTACACTGTATAGCAGGTACATTCATCATGTTTACCACTTAGTTTAATGTGTTTAGCATACTCACATAATTAATTAACACTAAACATAAACTACAGCTGAGCCTAAAGGGAATATAACTTGTTTTGATATATGGATAAGATATTTGCTGAAATTAAAAATCTGACCTGATGATGACACTACAATGGCACAAACAGAAAAAAGACTATTTATAAGGCAAATGCAATGTCTGTAGCATATTTCACAACATCCATCAAATATTTCAACCTGGGTCAAAGTGGTGGACCAACCAATGGAAGCAAAAATAAACAAAGGCCATAAAACTTAAATGATTCAGATCATCAAACACATTTTAATATTACCCAAAGATAACCTGCATTTTGTATTCCCTTGGGTGATCTTTGTGTAACATAAAAATCTGAAATATGCAAAAAAATAAGAAAAAAATAATAATAATAATAATAAAATAAAATCAGGGAGGGGACAAATACTTTTTCACAGCACTCTATGTAAGGTTAAAGTAAGGTTGGTATAAAGGCGGGTAAAAATAAAACAAAATAATAACTCAAAAGGAAACATTATAAATATAGAATTAATATTAGCAATATTTTTTCTGGCATGCTGAACCAAAATTTAAGTGAAGTATAAACAACAGCTCAGATTAGAGGTACTTTGTAAGCATTTGTGACAAAGAAACAAACCATTTTCAAACATAATACTGCAGACAGACACAAGCATGTGCATAAAGCACAGTGACAGTTGAGTGAAATCCCCTGCTGCCAGATAAATCCAGCTCAGGAGGCCGAGGTAGCTCTTTTAATGCTATTAAAGAGCATCTTAAAATGACAGCGTGGAGTCTGGGCACTGACCCTGATCCTAGCAACCAGTTGTTAAAAAACAAACCTCTTCATCTGCATGATGTATTAAACTTCCTTGCATTGATTCGGAGGATGAGAAAGCAATTCAGCCAAGGTACACCCATGTCACTACCTCAGTAGAAGATGCAGGAAAATAATAGAGGATAGCTGGAATCTTACCAGAACACAGACCTGTCAGAATAAACAAGGAATTCAAAGAAAAAAAACAACTTTGGATCTAACACATAATTCATCTTTCCTTGGGGGAGAGAAACAAATTGTACAAATCATCTGCTGTGCCAGCAGCAATGTTTTCTCTTTCTCTCTTTGCAGTTCTGTGAGTTCTAGGCAAAACATAATTTTTGTTCATTTGCCTTTGATTACAGAAGGGCATTCTGAACAATCCCATAATGCTTTAATCAGTATGTGCGTGTGTGAGAATACATATGTGCATGGCAATGGAAGCACATACTGTATCTGTTTGAACAGCTACTATTAATCTGTTGAGTAGCACAGGCTGCACAGGCTGAAACAGACAACAGAGTCTGCAGGATGCATCATTGCAAAAAAAATAACAGAAATCACATGTACTAACAAAATTACAGTACAGTAGACAGTTAGGATTATGTCGTTTCTGGTTATCTAAATTTCAGCCAGACATGAGGCTGATTTTTACCACAGGAACTTTTCTAGGGGACTTGGGAAGTTTTTGAAGAACGCAACTCCTCTACCTGCAGTTCCACCGGTTAAACCAGGGTCTACATTTAACTCCAGGGCTGCACTTCTATCCCCCAAAAAATTGATAAAAAAGGATTTCTGAAAAATCCAGGAACTATCAGTGCAGAGCCTGCAGGACTGAACATCATTGACTGGTCAAATACCGTGCAGCATTTTACACACACAGCGTTTTTAAAAACCAACTGCACACATAAAAAGCAACTGATTGTCATGGTTTTGATATGTCAGTGGGCTAATTTTCTTAATCTTTACTGGGCTTTGGCCATGCTGGGAAAATACAAATCACAATTCCCTCAAGGACTTTTACCCAACATTCCTGGATTTTAGTACCAGGAACTGTCCTGTGGAAAGAAGCCTACAGTACGTATTATAATAAGTTAGTGTACACGCATGAAGCCACTACTGAGGAAATCTACTATCTAAGAATGGGGTTCAAGCTTCAGGGAGCATTTTCAGGCAGAAGAATAAACAACAAGCTGGACAAACAGGAATAGCAGCATTTGCCCAAAATTCACGGTGGGTTGCTCTTTGTGTTGAATTCTGTTGGCATCATCACAACAGTAAAACTACAAATTTGAGTATAAAAAAACCCACATAAAACAAAAGAAACAACACTTGTCTTCCATAAATAGCAAAGGAAATGGACAAAAACACATCACAAGAAGAGTGTGAGTAATGTGTCTGTGTGTCGTCCAGCCTTTGCTTTTTCATGATCAATTCATAAGGCTACTTCACTGAAAGCTGCATGTCTAATTTATTTGATATCAATCACCTGAGGACCAACTAACTGGACACAATAACAACAGAACACCATCTTGTTTCCCCTCATCTCTTAGTGATTCAAATCACCACTGTTCACTCCACAGTGCTGTTCTCCTCATTTATCCTCCTTAAATCCATCTCACAAGGCAGACAAACAAGATACAGCAAGTGGCCAACAGCTTTGGATCCCAGTGCTGAAGTCAGTGCCTCTGAGGGGTACACAACATCCAAAGGATAACACAGACACACACACAGTTTATTTATGTATCTTTAGCCAGGTAGGATGATTACTTTGCCTTTATGTTCACCAGTGGAGGTCTTTTTACACCGTGTCACTGCAACACTGGGGCAAACTGAATACATTTATTCCCAGCACTCAAACCCGCACACACATTTATTAAACTGGCCTGTATACAATATAGTCAACATTTCACTATTTAGTGATGACAAATTCACTTTATATCACACCAAATGGAGGGATGAAAAAGTAAATAAATCTGCACCAGGTACTAGGAGGAGATAAGCCACACGTGATAGTGCCCCCTGCTGTGCTGGGAGTGTGTGTGAAGACAAAAGGAGGATAAGAGCTGACAGGAGAGATTACAGGTTGCAGCAGGAGTCACCTTTGTCACACTGTATTGTTGTGTTTGACAAAAGCTAAGGTATGAGTGAAGTTGTTGACTCTTCACACATGTGAAGTCTTATTATTATTAAAAGAGACAAAGCAGGTCAACAAGATTCAAAAGAATGACTTTTAGAGACCAGAAAGCCAAGACCACCAAATGACACCTAAACAACCATGCTTAAATTGTTTCTTGTTTCTACTTTTGCTCCCATGAAAATAGACTTGGGTGGCTGGAGTTCACATTCACTAGTCCTTATTACACACAACTGCAAGTAAAGGTTGCAAGTATATGTTGTCTAATGTGCTGTGATATTAACACTGTAGGAAGAAAATCACAAAGAGTCTTTTCTTACTGACACAGCTAACCCACGTCCACGAATAATGACTCACACAAATTACAAGCTACAGAAACTGGAACAATGTACACCTCTAATAACAACTTTGAGTCATATTACAGAGCTTGTATCACATATGAGGAGTAGACCAATAGTAGTGACTCCTATTTCAAGTATAACAAATACAGAATGGCTGAGGACAATTAGTATTACTTGCATTGGTTGTGGAGCATGGTGACAAATGGCCTGGGGCTGGAGGGCTATTAATCAACTGTTCCTCAGTCAACAGTGCTTTCTATGAGCACTAATGTACCTGGGATGGACTTTGTCTCGTAATGTCCACTGCGAAGTCCATGTTGTTTGTGGTCTGTGTAGCTGCATATTTACTGAACTATTCAAATGGGAGTTTACTAGGAAGACTGCTGGAGAGAAGTGAGAAGGCTGGACAAGAGGATAAGGACAATAAGGATGTCTAGCCTCCCTTCCCACAGCACCCATTTATGTAACATAGCACAGAGCAAATTTATGATCTCTTACAGGTGCTTTCCAGGTTGTATGAATGTTTTCCCCTCTTGTGCACCCAGTGGTGGCTCCACTGCACTGCACCATGCAGGTAAGAAGAAAAGAATACTGTCTGGAATATGGCAGGGGTATGCAGTGTTGCAAACTGACAAATATGCAACATACTTGTGTATAGCTGGTATAAATGACCCCAATACAGCCATGGATTAATACTAATACTATGGACAGTGATAGTATGGACTATCTTGAATTGATCATTTGAAGTAAGCACATTATTTTCAGTACTTTCTATTCAGTCATGCCGTCAAAGGGTCAGTACACAAAAAAGAAAAAAAATAAGCTTTTTTTTAAAGCCAGTTTTGTTTGCCACTACGGGTGAGCCACAGTCTGCCTTGAAAATAGCCTTTAACTGGAAGAATTTTCTAGGGAAGGCAAATGAAAAAATAAATATAAGCTAACAGTACCTGTGCTCCTCAAGAATTCAGTCCAGCAGAATTTATCAGTCACTTCCGTCTTGATACCTTTAAAATAAATCAAGACAAATAAAAGGCACAGTGCTCTCAATAAAGGTTTTACTGTACAATGATAATATCAATATAATGAAACATAATCAACCTTTAATAGATGACACAAAAGAGATTTAATGTGATCAAAACATTGTGTAGTGCATGTTAAAAGGACTTTAGTATGATCATTTTAGTGAGTAGCATGAAAAACAAGTCTGGTCCATGCTCAGCCATGCAGCTGGCCTCCTCTAATCTATGAAGTATTTGCCAAAAGAGGCTACTGGTGGGAAACAACATGGAAGAGTGATTTGGGCTGGCATACATGGCACGGTGGCCAATGGCAAAAGCAAATACAAGTCAGTACTGCAGAAATCATGATAATAGAGGGAAAAAATGTCAAAGTTGATTAACGCAACACTTCAATTGTGAGTCAGGGATGCACATCATTAGGCGAATACATTCATCCTGCATAGCTTACCTTGAGGCTGGACAAAGATTTTACTTCTCTGTGGCAGCTTCAGAGAAAAAAAAAACATAGAACAATTCAGGTTAAAACAAGGATAACTGATTTAAATCAATCAGTATCTACTATCTGCGCTTATCCAATTATCGCTCTTTGTGCTCCAAACATATTTAAACAAAATACAAACTTTAAAATAGAGTCAGGAAAACAGCTGCTATGATAATAGGGTGCTACAAAATAAATCAGAAGGAATGAAAAGAAAATTGACTAGATGCTATCACACTAGATCCATCCCTCATGTGTGTTTTCTGTCACAATAAAAGTGTGGCGATGCTCTCTCTCAGTGCCTTGTCCTGTCTGCCAGCGTCAGCACTAAATGGCAGAGATAAAATATGCCACTTAGCTCAATCTGAAGCCTACGGGTGGAATCAAATCCTAAAATAAAATATGATAATATTGTTTTAATGCCAAACTATCACAGGACAGGGCAGGACATAGTGTTTGTGTAGTAAAAGTCCTTCTGTTGTATTTATTGGAGTTGTGAGGCTCTTGCTGTCTGTCGATGCGCCATAAATTCAAACAATGTTATAGCTTTGCAATACATGTATGACAGTCATGTTTATGTTTGTGTGTATGTGAATGTGTGAGTGTTTGTGTGTGTGTTTGCACATACAGATATTAATGCTTACTAGGCATAAAGTAATGCAGTCGGTAAAATGAAATAAAAATATATTCTAATCTTACCAAAAATAACTCTGCCTCTTCTTTTAGTTTTTCAGTAAATGCAACTGCAAACCTGAAAATTTCAGTTAAACATGAATTTTGATTTCATTGCTGACAATAAGTTTCAGCCTTTTACATGCAATGACAGTTTGACAAAAAAGAGGAAAAACCAGTGGTAACAAGAGTAACACACAAAGATCTCCAGGCTGAGACTGAATACTGAAAAACTACTTGGAGTGAAGGCAAAGCGTGTAAAGACGAATACACAAAGAATACAAAGTGGAAAACAAAGCGAATGTAGAACAAAAACAGTAGAGAGATGTTAATTTGTGCGTGTGTGAGAGTGAATTATTAAATGGACCAGTGGGCTCAGAGTGACTGTGTTTCATGATCAAGGTTTTCGTGAAAAGCCACTAACAGCAGGAGGTGTGTGGATTCACATGTTTTGAAGTCATGAGACCTGAATATCCCCAGTTCTCCCAGAAGACAATTATCCTCTAACATTTACTAGATGGATCGGAGGTCTAGTTTCAACGTAATGATATCAGAGTTATAGGATCTGATGTCAGGGCATGGGACAAAATATTGATAAGCCTGTGTGTACATTAATTTTTCTGTATTAATAATTGCCGATACTTTATTAATCCCCTTTGGGAAATTCTTGTGGACAGGCTGCACATTTGAGGTGTGTGTTTGGGGTTCAGTGTCTTGTCCAGGGACATTTCAACATGTGGCCAGGAATTGGGGGGAAACCGGGAAGCGAACCACCAACCCTGTGGTGTGTAGACTACTGCTGACTGCCAAACCAACTGTCGCCCCTAAACAAGGTGAAAAGAGGACACAGCCTGTACAGTTGAGTTTTACTTGTTCAGCCTCATTCCCTCATGCGATCACTCCATGCAACTTTTTTTCCCCTGCTGCTAATCAATACACTAATTAATGTGATTCAAATGCTTTACAACAAACCAGGTATTGGTGAAAATTTCTTCAAAGATTTTAACTGTCATGTAATTGTTAAAGTTATAATTAAGACAAAACTATAAAAGGGTGAATGCAATCCCTAAATATCCATTTATTCCCACTGGTCAGAACCGTGACATCAATTTCACTTTGATCTAAAGATTTGTTAGTATGTCCGAGACAAAGAAATCACAAGATTAATGAAATGAGAGATTGTCTTGATTTCATTTGAACAATTCCTGCTCGCACCTTAGGATGCTGATGTCTGCATCAAACCTCTATAAAAAGAAGCAAGTAAGAGATGTTGCAATACATTAATAACATATTTTGTACTAAAGATCAATAAAGTGTCGATTATGGATACATTAAGATGATTGTACTGCCACAATTCTGTTACCCTCACACATTATATTCAGAGGCTTTCCTAATTTTACAATATTAATATTTGTGTCATATTATTGCAATTTCAGATTTCCTGCTAACTAATGAGGAAATAAACATTTTTTGAAGTTTATCAATGGTAACTACAGGAATCAAGAATAAAACTATATTTCCACAAACCTCTCCCAAAAACATAAAAAAAGGCACATGTTTTTTGTGATGTGTTGAACCAAGTAAAATAAATGTACTTTAGCTTTTTTTTTTATTAAATAGGTTAAAATAGTAGTTTGCAGCAACATCACCTGGCTTTCAGTAGCACCTGCTCCATAACCACACGCTTCTGCTCAACTTTCACATCTTCATTTATGTCTGTTCCGCCAAAGATGACACCAAAGGGTACTTGGATGTCTGTTGTAAAGATTAAACATAAAATAGAACGGGACAAGTAGCTGTATACCTACAGGTCTATTATTTTGTTAAAACTGCACAAGTGAATAAGTTAGGTAAATAAATAAACAGACAAAGTAACTGCCACGGTATTTACCCAGGAGAAGTCTGCCTGCTTTGTACAGATGAATGGCGAGCGCACCATCATAAGCAGGATATCGAGATATTAATTTTGCCACCTCAGCTGGAGACTGAAATTCTGCTGCATCTCTAAGTTCACATGTGTGTCCTGCTGATTCAATGTGGCACCTGGAATAAAAGAAGCAGAGAAGAACGCCTTCATTGTCATTGCACATGCGTGATACAACAAAACTTGCATTAGTTTCCTAAAAATGTTATAAGAAAAAGAGGAGCTTATGTGAAAGATCTGAAAAGGCATCATACAGATAGCTGAAGGTTAAAGTTCAAACATCAAAACTCTGTTGTTTTATTCATGAGGAGTCATCAAATGTTTTGTTGGGTTCTGGATGCTGTCACTGCTTCCTGCCTTGAGTTTCATCCCTCCCCGACCAGCTGATCTACTAACCATTGTACAATAACACAGGCTGTTTCACAACAGCAGCTTTACTTTTAGATAACCCTGGTTAACAGTTAACTACACTGTCGCTGGCTAATTCAATCTTACAGTCTAAACAATATTTAGCAACAGCTAATGTAGCTGGCTACACTTATCAGCAAAGATTATTACCTTATTCTCTCAGCTGTAGTGTGGTTCCCAGTTTTGGGGGCGAGACAGGCAAGAAAGAGTAATCGCATTTCTTCACTGGACTGGTTTGTCGAGCTAAATAGTTAACATGTAAACACTAGTGAGAACCAGATGTAGTAACATTACTTCGGGAAGCAGAGCCTCTGCTCTATGTCCTGTTTTAGCAGACTGGCTATCACATGTCGTCAATTCATACCTAAGTTACACGTAGAGCGGAGCTAAAGACCTAACGTTAGCTAGCTGCTTGGCACTGAACCAGGCTTGAAATGTTTACAAGTCCGTCTCCTATATGATCCTCTGGAAACACATGACGGTAGCTTGCTGCACAGGCACTGCTGGCCAATTTCTGTGCTATGTTTCCAGACCATCATTTCAGACGGAGTCAGAAAAGCACCGACACATATTTCAGTCCCATCTCCTTACATTTGTCGACGCTAGAATCGACACTAAGAAAGAATAAAAAGTAGCCGCACTACAACTTCCTCCTCCCCATGCACAGCGTCGACGTAAATTGATCAGACTTCCAAATCACATGGATGGGCTGCTACTCGCTTCGCTCTGCCGGACACGTAGGGTACGTTTCATTTATAGATCGTCGTTCCAGCAACGCAACTGTGACAGTTTGTTGACTGTTGAGTGTCACGCGATAGTACTGTGACACTGTTTTTTTTTGTTGACTTCCAGTTCTCCTTTGACAAAGTATTTGTTTCAAGACGAGACAGCGAGCACATGAACATTATCTAGGTTAATGGAGATAACTGAAGACCATTGGGACGTGTTTCAGTAATTAAAGGTAATACTAAAACTAAACTCTTACCAAGCTATCGTGGTGCTACAGCTAGCTTAGTTGATGTTTATACTAGTTCAGTGCTTTTACATAGATAAGGAAGACAGTTGTTACGAATGAACGAACATTGATTTGTTTAATCCCCACTGTGTTTTCTTTGCAGGTTTGAACTATTAAAAACAAAGAAGGAACTTTTAACCATTAACATTAAGTTTTCTGAGAATGGCCAACAACAGGGATGCCAATGAGAGCACCCCTTTTCTGGACTCAAATTCTGGAAACAGACATTCAGCACTGTCAGTATTTAAAGGAAGAAGACTGGCATGTGCAGCCGTCCTGCTGGCTGAATCATTGGAAAGGATTGCATTCTACGGTATCACATCCAATCTGGTCCTCTTTCTCAATAGTAATCCCTTCTATTGGGAGGGCACCCAGGCGAGCCAGGCACCTCTGATCTTCATGGGAGTTACTTACCTGATTTCACCATTTGGAGGCTGGTTGGCAGATGCGTACTTCGGGAAATTCTGGACAATTGTTTCAAGTTTGATCCTATATTTTATTGGCATGCTGTTTTTCCCCTTTATTTCAAATGATGACACAAGGATACACCTATGTGGAGAAGAGATGGCATTCCCTGTGCAACCTGCTGAGTGCCTGAGCACAAACATTACCCCACCAAGCAATGTAACCTGCCCCGTTCGTGCCCCATATTGTGGCTCAATAGTCTACACTGGACTTTTTCTAGTTGCATTAGGTGTGGGCTCTGTGAAGTCCAACATCACTCCTTTTGGAGCAGACCAGGTAGAGTATGAAACTCATCAAAGGCTAGAAGATCTTTGAAAAAATTGTTTTCTGACACCGCAACAGGCACACACACAATTGTACACATGCGCAGTAACGCATGGATTGTCTTTTGGGGGTAAGAAGTGAAACAGCACGTTGGTCTGATGTGACAGAGTGTTAGATTACCCAGAAGGCCCTCTACAAGGATCAGTCGCAGAAATTAAAGTTCATCAAAGGGGTCCTTGTTTTTCGAATTAGTCGAACCAGGAGTGGGTTAAGTCTTTCAAAGGGGACTCATGGGGTGAATGTAATTTACTCTTGAGCATTGCAAGATTTTCACGTTTCTTTCAGTGCTCCCTTTGATAGTATTCAAACACACAGTACCCAACAGGAAAAATCCATTCCCCTGAGGTAAACAAAAGAGAATAATCAATAATCAATAGATATAGGTACATCTTAGAGCAGCTGCAGCAGTTTTTGTTAGCACCTTCTTTTATTATGAAACACATGACAAAACATACACAAGTTAATTATAAAATGACAGTTTAAGGCTGCTAATGCAGCTTTCTAGGTAACTGGTGGTGGATGAATCTTAAAAGTTGGGACATGAAATTAAAGTAGGATTCAGAATGGAGCAAACTAGCAACCATCTCTTTTTTTGTCCTTTTGTCAGACACTGCAGCTATAATGTCTGTCAGGCCTTGATCAGTGTACAATTTTTTTCTAATAATATTCTGCATTTTACAGAGAGTCAACACTGAAACAAGATTATAAATTACATTTTTGTCTTGTCCTGGCATTACTAAAGGCAGGAGGGAACATAGCCACTTACTCTGATTGAGCTTGTGTCACAAATAAATGTACGAGCAGCAAAAGAAAAATGCACTCTGTGTTTCATTGTAAAAATTCCCATGCGTAGGTTGGAAACACATGACAATCAAGTGAAGCATTTTGTGACTGACACTGCACAACTGCACAGTGGATCCTCAGAAAGATTTATGCTCAGCATCAGCTTGTGATTCTGTGACTTTACCACTGCATCTTTTGGACACGTATATAAAAGACATACCTACTTAATCACACACTGATAAAATCTGCATGTGGAGTGGTTTAGTGCCTGTATGAGAATAACATTATTTCCTTGCATAGACATTCAGCTGAAGTGATTACGTTTGGTTGGTAAGCTAATGGTGTAGGCTATCATAGCAAATTCTGAAAGAATGCCCAAAGCCTCAGTAAGCGGATAAAGTATATACAAGAAGTTGCTGTTTATTGTAGTTATCCCTCTCCTAAGTAACACTCTCCTACCACGCTTTGTTGTTGTCTTATATTTCATATTGCTATCATGTGGCTTTGAAAAACTTTATATAAATGTGATGCTGCTGTATTGAAAATCAGATTTTTATGACACAGCTGGAGCAATGTTCAAGAACCTTTGTATTGCATGGCCAAATAATTTTATTTGAAATGATCTTCTTGTGTGTGTGACAGATTTACCATGACACGGCTGATTTTTGTCATGCTGCACTGTATGTAATCTCAGGTCAAAGACAAAGGACCAGAGGCCACACGCAGATTCTTCAACTGGTTCTACTGGTGCATCAACTTAGGCGCTATCCTATCTCTGGGAGGTGTGGCCTACATCCAGCAAAATATCAGCTTTCCCATTGGTTACATCATTCCGACAGTGTGCCTCGGGGTGTCCTTCCTGGTCTTTCTACTCGGCCGAACTGTGTTCATCACCAAGGCTGCTGATGGCAGCGCCTTCACAGATATGTTCAAGATCCTGAGCTTTGCCTGCTGTTCTCAAAAACCCAAGGAACCGAACCTGCTCCGGTGGGTTTTATGTGAGATCTATGTGTTAGTCAATTTAAAGTGCATTTTATGTACTGATAGGAAAAGATTGCATAAAAGTGTATTGTTGGGTAATAAAAGTAGTAGAAAATGCACTGAATGACAAACAGCAGGCTTGTAATAACTGGTGTATGAAAGCATTGATTGATCTCTCAGTGTAGCAACTATTTTTGTTCATGGCAGAATTGAGTGAGATAGTGACTTTGAACCAGCTGGATAACACAACTAGGTGTTGTTGGTAGATCTTTATGTTAAAGCCTCCTTTGATTCCCCTGTAAAATTCTTTCCCCCCCCCCACTGGTCAAGGCATTCATTGTCATTCCCTGTGGTGCAAAGTTATTCTGAAGGGCTGTTACTAAACTTTGAACCAAAGTAGCGTAATCTGTTCAAAAAACTTGACATTGAATATTTTAAGTTGGCCGGTCCTGCAGTCTTTCAAGAATTTCTTATTAAGGCATTTTCTCCAGAGATGGGGATTATAGGCTTTAGAATAAAGTTTCTTTCCTATCTCTAGAAGAGCTGTTATTTTTAAGGTAAGATGTTCACAAAGTCTCCAACTTCAAGAGAAAAGGATATTTATTATATATTTTATATTTATATGTTTACGTTATGTTATCAACCACACTGTATTTTTGTATAATATTTTAAAGGTTATTTTTCTTTTAATTTCCTATGAAGCAATAAACCGACACTACTGGACACAGCCAAAGTGACCTATGGAGGAAAATTTCCAGAAGAGAAAGTAGATGAAGTGAAAGCCCTGTTGAAAATCCTCCCAGTTTTCTTTGCTCTCATCCCCTACTGGACTGTGTACTTCCAGGTAAGATCAACCCATCCTAAGTTGAATGAACATTTATGAAAAATATTTCACAGAAAGGAAAAAAAAAGATACAAATTGAATATGGGAACGTAAACCTTCTGGAGAGAAAGGAGAATGACTTCATGCTGTGACTGTGCTGTGATCTTATTGTGTTGTAGATGCAGACAACATATGTCCTGCAGGGCCTCCATCTGAGGATTCCTGATACTGCCTCAAACAGCACTGCTGATCCCCACCAGGTAAACTGAGACATTCTCAGCCCAAGTACCTGTTTCTTGTTTAATTAAAAATGTAGCATTGTGAGCACTGTGGTCACATCTGTGGTTTGACATTGCGATTTGTTATTTCCAATACAGCATTAAGCAATTGCTATATAATTATATATTACAGGTGAGCATGGAGCTCTAACCAGTAAGTAGGTTTGAATGAGACTTTTCATTCCTGAAACTAAAGGAGTCATTAGGTCAGTGACACACAATGGGAAGCCACAGCTGGAGGCAGCAGCAAAGGTTGGTAATGCCTTGTGGATTAAGACAGAACTTCACTTCACAGACTGATACCTTGTAGATTAGCAACTGGCTGTGACTGTTTCTCTTCGTAGCAGGGCCTCCACCTGATTGTTCCTGACAAGTTTTGCTGCTGTTCCTGTGTCTCATTTTGACAAATTGTATGATGAGTTCGAGAGGGCTTTGATGACTGAAAGCCCGTCAGTTATGCCAAATAATACATAGAGGCTCAGAAATCAAAGCTTTAAAAGTAATGCAATTGGAATAGTCTATGAAGTGTGGTATGTATATCACGGGTGTTCTGCTTTTTAGACAGGCATGCTTGAGGTGATAGTGAAGTGTACTGACTTCATGGAAATGTGAAGTGAAACAGTTTCCTGTAAACCACACAAGCTAAGCTAGAGCTGTGTAAGAGGCACATGTACAGTGTATTATTATAATTCACATTAATATACATTGAGACTTGTGACACTGCACAACTGATTGAGTTTTGTTTACTTGTATTCCACTGCGTCTAACTGTGTTTAAGGGCTATACTGACTGTTTATTATTTTTATCCACATACTTTTCTATCAGAGATCAAAAACGGAACTAAGCCTTTTCTGCTACCAACGTTAACACTTCTCAACATCAAAAAGGAAGTGAGATTAGATACGTCTGTGATGTGCTCCCTCTCCTCACCTGACACATTTCAGTGGCTAAGCTGAACAAATACTGTCTCTTCAAGGGAACCATACTAATAATAATAACTTTGAATTGGAGACAAGAGTGAAAGTGTTTTTTTATGATCAGATTAGGTCTTGAAAGCACTCTGTGGTTGTTGTTGAATACAGTAAACGTTTGTTTGTTTGATTTGTTAGTATTGGTTTCAATGACATTTTTAGCTTTTATCTTAATTTTTTTAAATTAAGGATGGGATTTAGAAGATCTTTACAAACCAGTGATGTAACAGTGATATGTGGATGTGTGTTCATTTTGGGAAGTATTAAAAACAGAACATTGTGATGCCTACAAAGCTACGTCTGCTGGGAAACCTCAGTCATGCCGTGCTTTCCTTTGCACTTTCTATCATTCTGAGTATGATAATGCACAAACAACGGAAGAAAACACTCTCTATGGAGCTGTGAACAGATTGCCAGCAGGTACTTCAAGAAATGGAAATTCAATTTGAGAATAAATGATCCTATCAGAAGTGTTAAACCAGAGACGCATAAGGAGCTCAGATGGCAAACACCCGTAGCATTTTGCAGTCTTTCATTTCTTACTCCCATAGATATTGCCTGAACCTACTTTGATACTATGCATTCTAACAGTGGATTTTCTCATTCTCATTTACTCGTGTCATCCGATCTGTTGCTTTGTGTGATTATTCCTTTCCTAGATCAACTTTTGTGGTACTAAATTTATATGTGTGCTTGTTAAAAAAATGTAAATACTACTACTACTACTACTACTACTACTATTAATAATGATAATACTAATTATAATTATGATTATAATTCTATTTGACAGTTTGTTCTTCACTGAATAAATATTTCGATTTTCATTATGTTTAAATTTTGACCACCTGGGGGTGCCAAAGCAATGTCAAGCCCAAAATGCACACACCTACCTACAGGCACACTCATGCACACAAGCACTTACAGAATTATGATGCAATGTGCTAATATTTTCCATAGTTCTCGTTAATTGTTGCATTTTTGGAAAGTTATACCTGATCTCTCTCCTCTGGATCCCCCAGATGATATTCCGTTTCCCAGCTGCCTGGCTCACCATGTTTGATGCTGTCCTCATCCTTATGCTGATTCCCCTTAAAGATAAAGTGGTGGACCCCATCCTGAAGCGCCGTGGCCTGCTACCCTCTTCTCTGAAGAGGATAGCAGTGGGAATGTTCTTTGTGATGTGGTCAGCCGTGGCAGCGGGTGAGTGCACAAGACATCGCTATGCTGTCACATTTTAGTAGGCCAGTAAAAAACACCAGGAAAACAACAAAGTTAGTACTTTCTGTAGTAAATGCTACATGTAATCAGGACATCCAGGCCAATGAGCGAGGCTGTACTGACTTAGTTTAATTAAAAGAAATACAGGACTAATACTGAACATGTTAGTATTTCACCAAACGTCATACAAATGTACCGTATAGGGAATCAAAACATGTTTTATACCTGTCAGAGAAAAAAAGTTTTGTCTTTTTTTCTTGTCCTGTTAAGTGCAGGGGGAGCTGATTATTTGCGGATTATTTTGGAAATAAACTCTCCCTGTCAGCGGGCTCTGCTATTGTAACATGCAGGCAAAAATGTTTTGAGAGGAACAAGGCCAGAGGTTGTTATATTTTTTAAGACCACGGCACCTTCTCTTTTCTCAGATGCACATTACATTCTGTAGAATATGAACATGTTTTGTCATTAGAAATAGTTCAGGTAATGACTGGTGTGCTTCAGACAGATCAATTGTTAATTGACTGTAAACATTCACTGAAACAAATATAATGACAGTTGAGCAGGATAATTAAATTAAGCCAGTTTATTAAACATTTTGTTCACAAAAGTTAAAGTAAATAAATAAATTAGGGACTAACAAATCCACAGAAGTTCATCATTTTAAATACAGCAATAATATAGTCAATATACTCATAACCCAGACGGGCGGTCTGCATTGCCCATTGTTTCAGATGATTTCACTGTGATTAAGATAATTGAATCATCCTGACTTCTCAGTTATTAATGTTCTTGTCTTTGTCTTTAGTAATCTTGTCTTTTTAGACATCAAGTATTTGGAAAAGTCAAAAAAAGGATTTCAGTAATTATTATTTTAAATCTTACTACCTATTTAAGATAAATGGTCTGCACTCACATTGCACATCTCTGTCTTACTGGTACTAAAAGCACACTGCTTCTCATTCACCTATTCACAAACACAATCACACACACCGATTGCAGAGGTGCCATGCAGCTGCTCTGACCCACTGGGGGCAACTTGGGGTTCATTGTCTTGCCCAAGGACAGTTTGACATGTAACAGGAGGAGCCGGGAATCTAGTCACCAACCCCATGATTTTTGGATGACCACTCTACCTCCTGAGTCACAGCCGCCCCAAAGATAACTCGTTCATACTATTTACAAACATATAATTGTAATTATAATTATAATTCAAAGCCAGCAAAATAAAGGCATATTGTGTCACATGTGTAGAGAAAGCAATAATGTTTTATGGGCAAGACACAAGATGTATGGAAATTATGTTATTGTTTTCTTACAAATGAGAAGCAGTATGTGTTACTTTTGTTATCTTTAAAGTTAGTCAGTATTATGAATGAGCTATCTAAAAAGCTTTATGGGTTTTAAGATAATATTGGTTGATAAATAAAATAACACATAATAAAATAACATGTTTACATGACTAAACTGATATAATCAAAAAACATTCAGTCTGAATAATTTTTTACTTGATGTCTAAATAGAAAGACTGACTTTTTATCACATAAAAAAGTGTGTGTAGAAAGTATGAAATGATGAGCATGTCACCACTTTATTAGGAGGGGCCACAAACATATAGAAGATATGTTCAAGTGAATGAGTAACACAAAGAGAAAGAGGTCCCTGAAACTAAACTCTCAACCTTGTGACTAACTTTATATGGACATAGTGAAGAAGAGAAAGTTTGTTGAGGAAGAGTTTTTGGTCTAGTCTGAAAGTTATTGAAGCCTGACTTAGCTCATCAAAAACATCAATTTCCAATAAGCAACATGCAGGAAAAGGCCTATTAACCAAATCTAATGTGTCTACTTTTCAGTTTAAAGTAATATTTGCTTTTCAGAGGACATGAGCATTGCTAGAAGGATAGTTGCTCTAACATGTTCATTTCTGGGTTTCAAAAGCTATTCAGGTATTTACTTTTCCATTTGGCTTCTTGAAAGAGTGCAATAAATTCTGAATATTGCAGAAAGCAATTTTGAGTTGTGCGAGTGGAGAGAAAGGGTTTAGACGGTGCAGTGGTGTGGGCATTGGTCACAGAATGGTAGGTGAATATACTAGTGCACTAGTGTGCAACACAGATGTGACCTGGATTTTAGGAGCCAAATCAAACAAAAGTGAATTTGATCTATAAAGTAATTTACTTTGGATTTTATTCAGGTACAGTGTGAATGAAATTGTATCTGAATTTTATCGTGCCAATATCTCATCCAATAATAATTCGCTGAGCCTGTGTTGTTTATCCCCAGCATTTCCTTCTTAACAATTCATTTAGTAACATTCATTGACTCCTGGGATCTGTCTTACACTGTTATTACATTTTCATCAGTGTTTCCCTCAGCTAGATTTTTGTGTGTCCTCAGTTCTCATCTGCATCTGTCCACTAACTGAAATCATGCTGTTTAGAGACGGCCAGACTGATCGTTGTGAATGACCAAGTGTGACATCTTTTGGCCAGAGAATAGCTGGTTCAACACATTACATTGTCAGCCTGTCTCTTTGTGCCACACCTCTGCTTTTCAGAGTTAGAATCACTTTCATCACCATGTGCAAGGAATTTTCTCATTACGACATTAGTGCAGCAACATTTCACATTTCACATGAGTTCTTTTGTTGACACTCGTGGCACAAGATCAGCTGGACTTCCCATGAAGTGGAAAGGGACTGCGCCAAAGACACGCTTTCAAGTGGACAGTGGACTGATTCAGATCCCCTATTCATTTGTGTCCCATACACACAGCTTGTAAGAGCTGCACTCACGTTGCTTTTGAGGAGATTGTTCCTTAGCATGTTTCTCTTTCTATCTTTCGTTACTTACTGTTCTAATCTGCTTTAGATAAAGTTTACTGAAGTTGATTTGGCTTTTATTTAGGTGTCTAAAATCATCTCTTTCTTTTTTTGTAATTGAAGATGGAGTTGTCAAGGATCACACTGGTTTGTCTAATGTGTGATGTTTAGTAAAGGGGAAAAAAGTAGGAATGTGTGTTTATAGTGTGAGACTTTCTCTGGGCAGCCCAGTGGCCACACTGCCAGAGATGGACGGCTGGTATTATGGGATAGCCGGATTACAAGGCTACAACTTCTCTCAAATACAGCATTAAGTGTACTTATGATAGGGGGCCGTCTCTGGGAGTTATCTGGAAATAGCCGCTGGTTACATGATAATAGCTATTGAATAAAGCTTTTACAAGGCAGCAGTGGTTGATGACAACTGCTTTGCTCTTACTATTGAACTGTCTGCTCTGTTCCATTACTAACTGCCATAATATGAAAGCATGTAGATGTGATCTTAATGAAGTGATAGGGTAGTCTTAAAACTAGCTAAATCCTTAATGGAGTGTCAGTGGATTATTTGTCTGAGTCATGAACTAAAGACTGACAAATACTTTAACAAGCCCTACTTCATCCTTACTGAAATGTAAAATCTTTAAGTTATACCCGTGTTTATGTTGCAGAATTATGCCCTATGTATTTGTCTAATTTATTAGGATAATGCCATGTCCATTTTTTCTTTCTCTGACCCTCAGCTAACTGTGTTTTTGTGCACTGTTTTCTATGTCCATCCCCTCAGGTATTTTGGAGACCAAACGCCTGGAGATTATCAAATCAAATGGTACCATTGACCAGGTGCTTGGCAACGTTATCTACTACGCTGCAGATTTGCCCATATGGTGGCAAGTGCCTCAGTATGTGCTGATAGGAATCAGCGAAATCTTTGCCAGCATTGCAGGTACAGTTTTTTTTATATTTCTTGTTGAATTTGCAGCTATTAGAAGCACTCATTTAGCACTGCGGTCAGGTAGACATGATGATTAAGACAGATAGTAAAATACAGTACCCTGTAGTGATGAGCTTCATGGTTTTAGCTGGTCTGATCCTTCACATTGAGCTACTCTGAATGAATAGTGGGCTAAAAGACGTAATGTCCATTTTTTAAGCAGAATGCATTGAAGACCAATGTGCAAACCCTTTTTGAGCAGTTTGTTTGATTAATTGCCAGACTGCACCAGCTTAATGTGTTTGTGGGTTGTAGTCCAGTGTAAATAACCCAAGACGTCGATCGATAATTGATTATCCTGATTTTCACTGCAAGACATTGTTTAGTAATGGGATATTTTATAAATCAGGTGTGGATAAAGCAACCTTTTAAATTTGAAATGATGGTGAATGATGTGTGCTTGTTGTCTATTCCATTAGATAAGTACATGGTAGATCATAATATGGATAAATACACAGATATCTACTTTGTACTGTACCATGTATCCCTGAGGGTAAAGTCAGGTTAACACAATTAACATCATGACATAAACTTTTCACCTCCATGTTCTCTCATCTAGTGTGTTCACATTTACCACTATAAACTTTAATGTTCCAACATAATGACCGAAAATATTAGATCACACTCTTTGTCTTACACATCAAATAAAATATAATGCAAAAGTCACGCAGATAAGAGTTCTATTTCATATTTAACTCTTTCTTGCATCATTGTCACACGTAAATGACTCAGATCATCAAATCTTAACATTACACAAAGATAACCCGAGTAAATAGAAAATGTAGTTTTTATTAAGGGAAAAAAGCTGTCCATGCCTGGACTGGATTCAATTATAAATATAGTAAAACAGCCAGATATGAATGTCTGCTTTTAGCTAATTTGCTGAAGTAAATACTGGACAAATCAAAGCACTTCATCACATCAATGCGAAACTCTTTCAATCTGCAGTGTGATCGCTGTACTCAAGAACGGTGCACAACTGATGTTGTAAAAAGAGGTGTCTGCTGATGTCAAATCTGACAAAAAGGAAAAACTATATTTAAGATTCAAGAAACAAGAAACTTTATTAATCCCAGAGCGAATTGTTTAAAGGCAATGCAATCCAGTACAGCAGGTCTGGCATGAATTCTACTTTTACAAGATTATAATTTTTATACAATAATATAATATAATTTTGTTAAACTGTCAAAAAGATGATAATTCTGCTAAAGTGTTTATCTTTGAGGTCATATTCGGTGGTGGTTGTACTGGAGTGCATTATATCAAGAAGTGTTTTTAAATTGTTTTTGGCCACCCTATTTACATAAATGAGGGGGGAAAAACATTAGAAAACACCTCTGAATAAAATGCACACCAGTAGGACTCCACCAACAAATATGTCCTTAGTAATAATCATATAGTAGAAGGATGCACATCCTCTTGTGGTGATGTATGAGGGAGAAGTGGAACGTCACATTTCATGGTGATGTCCTGCGATGTGAATTGAAGTGCTAGTGTAGTTTTCATGAATATACAAAAAAACTATAAAGCTTTGTAAAATAATGGAGATTATTAAACAAATGTTATATACTAATATTTTACAACTATAGAGTTGCCGAAAATGCAGTAACCATTTTGTCATTTTACACAAACATGTCAGCACTGAAAGGTCCATAAATGTGGCCTTGAGTGTGTGTAGATTTGGTTCTTACCTTAGAACAAATCCCAAATAAGAAAACATTTATGAAAGGAAGAATCTTTGTGAAAACTGCGTAAAAGGGTTTTAAAAATAAATTTCCTCTTAAGAAGGCTTTGTGAGTAAGGTCCATTGCTCTTTTCCTAAAAGATGATTAAAAAGAAAAGCACTGAATCAAACTGCCAGTTGTAAACTTCTTTGATACTGTGAGGGTATCTACTGGAAACTGCTTGGTAAGAACCTGGATTTCATTTCTTGTGAGCCCTAACCTAAAGAGCAAATGCCATTTTATTAAAAGTTTGAGAAATTGCTCTTATGTTATATCAAACCGTGGCTGAAATATCTGAGACAAGAATCAAAACAACAGAAACAATATTCTCCTTTATTAAAAGAGTGGAATTTATGTTTGTGAGAAATGTATTGAACATTTGCAGTGTGGCAGCTGTGAGCCATTTTTATCCTATAGTATAGTCTGTAATACACAATAAAATCAGCCTCATGTTGTGTGTGGTCTATCTGTTTAGAGTTTATCTGTCTGTGTGCTGTTTTTCTTTTCTATGTCTTTTCTTATACTATCATAATTATGGCTTCAGGCCTCAATTATCTTAATGATTTGAGTTTGTTAAAGCCTCTAACCATAATTGAGTCATTCTTCAAATACTATGGGTCATGTTGTTGTCGTCTCTTCATATAGTCCTCACCTTATTCCTATATCAAGAGTGAAGATTGAACCATTAATATTTAAGACTTTTTTCCCCCCAGTGGAACAATTATTTAACTGATCCAGTCACTTTTGTTTTTGTAGGAATGTAGGAAACATGTGTCACCTTTCAGTTCACAATCCATCGATATTAAAATGTGTTTAATGAGATTATTATAAAGCTTTTGAACAGAATTCCATAAGGCTTCTATAAAGGTCTGAAATTCACAGTCCAGATGAAAGCCTAATCCAGACACATAACAAATCTATAGGGATCCTTAAAACAAACTTACACTACTTTCTCCCTCCATCCCATCCCACAGGGCTTATTTCAAGGAACATTGGCTGGCAGAATTGTGACATATGTCTGGTAAAGAAGAGTATTTCCCCTTAGTTTTCTGTTTGAATAAATCTGTTTAAAATCTCTGGTGCCATCAGACTTCCTCGCTGGAATCCCCATTCTTGTAGGACGATCGGTAATTCATTGCACATACATAACCCAAGTTTGTCTTCTTTCAGGCAATAGGAATATGCAAAAACTTGTCCAAAGTGATTCCCTACAGTATTTTTAATTATGTATTTTACTTTTGAAAATGTTAAAGGCTAATGCTATTTTCTGAGAAAGAAAAATCATCCCCCCAACAGTACACCTGGGAGAAAAATGCTATATATATTTTGGATTCTTTTTTTCCCCTTTTTTTTCCTTTTTCTCCAGTTATTTTGGCTTTTGTTTGAGAAAGGTCACGCTATTTGTTGTGTGTGTGTGTGTGTGTGGTGAAAGCCGTTGATGTCACTTTGATTGTGTCTTGAATTATTGTTGTCACAGACAGACAAGGGCTGCATTAAACGCGACGTAAGTCTGTGCTGCTCCCTTTGCTGTGCATTGTTGTATCTGAGACTCCTCACCAGCCCTTTCAGTCCCCTGTGATATGGACTGACCAGTGTTTGTTGCTATCAAAAGGTTAGCTTACGATATAAACAAATGTACCTTGGTGAACTTCTGAAAAGGTCATGCATGTTTTCTACTGAGTAATAACCTTATGTTTGTCATGTTCTTATCTCATTCCTTTTCTTTTGAATTTTTTTTTTTTTTTTTGCACTAGTGCAGGTATCTTTTAGGTAATTGTTCATTACATTAATTGGTGCAATGTCCCCTCCAAGGAAGGTCTTAAAAGGCAAACATATTTAACTGCAGCTCCCTAATCTCTCCTGACAGATGTTGCTATGGGGCCTAATTTGAAAAATCACATGTTTGAGATCCCATGAAATTATCAATGGCAGCTTGCAGGCAGACGCATCTCTAGGCAAAAGATGAAAAAAATGTTTTTTTCCTTCCTCATTTGTCTTTCCCTTAGGTCTTTTGCCCATTTTCACAGTCTTTTCTTCCTTTCATGACACAGTAAATACTGAGTGATATGTTGTTTTCCAGAAAAAACTGTTTTTGAGATCTGTACCAAGCAAAGTAGATACCCAACAATAACACCACAAACCAGAGCCACCTTGGTAGATAAGCTGCCAACCAGCTGCTGAGGAAGCCTTTTGGTCTCACATACAGTATGCTAAAAGGAAAACAGTCAATGCAAATAAATGCCACCATGCCTTGTTCCACGATTACATACATGAACTTACACTACTCACAAAATGTTAGGGATATTTGGCTTTCGGGTGAAATTTATGGAAAACGTAAAAAGTTCACACTACAGTGATATTATATCATGAA
>JAUMHL010000030.1:6627296-6693353 GCA_032362345.1 Sandelia bainsii
ACTGAAACATTGAACAGTTGGACATGTGCATTCAAAAGTTTAGGGAAGGTCACATTAAGTTCACCTGTAAAGGTTATCGTGCATTTTATGTTCATCCTGAAATTTCACCCGAAAGCCGAATATCCCAACCTTTTTGTGAGTAGTGTAATATTATTTGTTCAGGCACAGTGTTTATCTAAATATCTACAGTGTCATTGATTGTAACTTTCAAATTTAATAGTTAGCCTTTACGGCATGCAAACTAGTTTTGCCTCTATAAGTCACAAACATCCTCCTGTAATTCAACACATGTGTTTGTTTGTTTGCTCTCATTTTTGCAGGTCTGGAGTTTGCCTATTCTGCGGCCCCCAAGGCCATGCAGAGTGCCATCATGGGACTCTTCTTCTTTTTCTCTGGGATTGGCTCTTTCGTGGGCTACGGTTTGTTGGCTATTGTCTCCCTCAAGGCAATTGGCTGGATGTCATCCCACAGAGATTTTGGTAAGAGCAGTTTATACACTCATAATATGTGCTCTCAATGTTGAATACCACAAGGAGCTAGAGAACATATCTTTATACAGTCTGTGTTCTGATGTTACAAACAAGTAATTGACCTAACTGATGTGTGTTGAAGCTTACACAAGACTATGTCGAATTTCAGTTTAAAGAATCATGCTGTCGTCTTCCAACTATACACACACAGGTGATTGATCTCACATAGTTTTTTTGGGACTGTCCATAATCCACTTGAATCGAGCGTTACAGTTGTCAAATCTGCTGCTAGATGTCCAGCCAAGTGCAGTATTGACTTTGCACATCGACTGTATATATGGACTCATAATAGAATTGTTGGTATTGATTCAGAATACAGGAATTTATTTTCCACAGACATACCTTAATAATGTTCTTAGCTTGTGCTGATTTAAAATGCACTTAAATAGTTTGTAAATTAGACGCAGAAGGAGGGGCAACACCCCTTGCAGTACTCTTGTTTTAAGAGTGTTTCCCATAATAAATAGACTTGTCAGACTAACGACAAAAGGTTTGTGTAAATCTGTCCAAGTGCTAAAATGAATAGCGTGGTGGTGGCAGCAGATGGATGGGCTCTCTAGTGAGTGGAGACTCCCAACCCAGATGCACTTTTCCCTTAGCATGCTGTAAATAAGCCAACACTGTAAATTGTTTACCCTCAAACACCTAATAGCTCATTAATACAGTGTGCCGACAGGTAGGGACGTGCTTTTGATGATGTTAGCACTGGAAGATGCTTGGCACGCTTCATAAATCCATCCTTTACTCAGCCTCACTTCACTTGAGGGGCAGTTAAAGTAGAGCTGAATTGCCCGTAAGACTTTTTTTTACTTTCCAAAACAAGTCATTTGAAAGGTGAGATGCAGAAATAGAACAAAATAGCCTCCTGGCCACTGATAAAAGACATGTGGCACAAAGCATTAAGTACAGTCAGGGATCATGCAGTTTGTTTTTGTGGCTGTTTTTCACAGTTTGTTGGATGTTAGCTTCTTCCACATCTCACAGCTCTGTAGGTGGAATGGATTCAACTTATTTCCATAGCTGTGGGCAAAGTGGTGTGCAGTAGACAGCATCTTGGGTGAGTGGTGCTGAGTTCTACTGGGGTGTGCGGGCCTGAAGACAGATGAGCAACATTAATCACAGGCTGGGGTTCTGATTACATAGCCCTGCTCCTCTTAAGTAAAGCTGTCCCTGGAGCATTACACAGAGATGGCACTGCTAGCCTGGCATCACATTGGTGGGTGCTCAGGTTTCCTGTTGTGCTGTAACTCCATCTTCTCCTACATAAAGTAATGTTCCTCAGCATAGGTAAAGTGTCACATATAGTCCAGTGAGACTATCCTTTGTTATGGTTTTACCAGCTGTTTTAAAACAGGTGAAGTTAAAATCATTTTTGTGGCGTGGTGTCATTTTTGTCAGTTGGCTTCTCAGCTGGTTATTAGGATTTTATCTGATTATTCTCATGCATTAACTGAGTATGTGATAATGAATTGTGGAAAGAGCAACATTCATTTCACCCTCTTTCAGTTAAGCTTACAGTATTAGTGGGCAACTAATAGAGGAGGGGGAGTGAGAGATGGCTTTAACTTTGACAACTATTAACTGTTTTTGTGTACAAGTGAATAATGTGTTCATTTGAGTTCAGGCCAGTGTTTGTTCATGCTATGCTGCACCTTTGATTGATAGTAAGATATATGTATGAATCAATTTAACATAATGAGATGTACTGTATGAAAAAAAGCACACAACTTAAAAGAATTCTACATTGGAAAACAGAGTGTTTGCAGTAAGTATTCAGCTCACTCTCATTGACCAGAACAGTTTATACAGACTGGAATTGAAATAATTAGTCAAATAATTGATTAGTCAAGCGGCAATTATGATTAATTTGCTTGATTGTTGCCTAATTGTTTATTTGTTCCACTACATAAAATGTGAATATTTGCTGCTTTTTAGTCTTTTATGTTATTAAACTCAGTATCTTTGGGTTTTGGACTGCAATATGAATATGTCAACTTGAGACTGGCATTGGCATTTTAATTGGCACTTTTGCTGTTTTCTGACATTTTATGGATTGTGGAACAGTTAAGTGATTAATCAAATAAATAATCAACAGATTAATTGATATTGAGAATACTACCCCAGCTACTCTAGCACAGTGTCAATAAAGTGTTGAGGTTCCAAATGTTCCAAACGCGTAACAGCACTATAAAAGCAACTAAACAATGTAAAGACAACTCTATACTATATGCTATACTTCCGCATATGACATAATCCCTCTCATGTCAATATACTATTTATATACTATGTATATCACAAACACTGATACCAAGAACAAAACAGCTTACTTCTTAAACCATCTATAAACAAATGGCTTTCGCATTGAACATTTGAGGGTGAATGACCACTTGTGCGACTGAAAGCCTGTGTCACGAGTCTGCAGAGCCGTGGTGAAAATGGTTATACAGTATTTCAGCCACATCTGCTCTCAAGCTTTCAACGTGTAAGATCACAGAGAAATGATTCTTCAAATCCCACTGCACATCTCTTTCCCCTCTGGTTACATCTGGTGGAGTAGTCATCCATCACACTCTTTTATTTGGTATTTTTATAGGCTTGGCATAACATCATCTCATCCTTTCCACTCAAAGACAGCATGGAGCTGTCTTAACCTCATAAGCCACGTCCAGTCAGTCACCTCTCTTCAGCAGCATTATCCTTTACACAGGAAGAGGCTTTTGTTTCCAGAAAGTCTGTTTCTGTATTGAATCTGTTTCCCGTTTGGATGAGAGTTATTCACTCGGAGTGAATGGTTTTTGTGAGCTGCTTTGATCACATGACAGGAAACGGCCTTTTCTGTGACCAGTGTTCAAGTCCTGATTGATCTTATATCAGATGTCTGGGACGTGTTCGGACATTCAGAGTGAGCTGACATTCGCACATCCTTTTCACGAAGTGTTGGATCACACTTAGTGAAATGTCAGTGTTTTAATGGATGCCTTTTATGTCAGATGTGACAAATTTATCATGAACCCTTATTCTCTCTGAAAGGCCTCTATTTCAAAATGAAACTTTTAGTGTGTGTATTAGACATGTTAGAGGCAACTGAGGGCACATAAGAATATTTAGAATTTTGTGGCCAATTACAAAAGGTCTTACAAGCCAGGGGATAGCTGCAGAAAATAACTATATTTATAGCTGAAACAAAACATGCATTGATTCCCTCTCTGATTTCATTTCAATTCAGAGGATGGCATTGAATGCACTGAAGCATTAAAATGTTGGGTCGTTTCACTGAAGGTGTGGATCAATTGATCCATTTTCAAACATTAAATTGATATTGACCCGTTTCATCTGGACTCGCATGGTCTGCTCAAACCCACTCGAGGAAAATTGTCCAACGAGTTTATATCACTCAAATATTAGATGGCTGACCCCTTTGTTGGGGGAATTCAGTATAATCACAATCTTGTCATTTACTAACTCAGAGCTGTAAAACATTCCATCTGAGCTCACAAGTGGAAATCTCTTGGAAATTGTGTAACAACAGTACTTGTCCCTTAATGCTCCTCTCTGATGGGACTGCACTGTTGCTATACACTATAAATTTGCCTTTAAAATAATTGTCAAATATTTATGGGCTTCATTAATGTTTTTTACGGCAAGTCCTTGTTTAGTCTTTGTGGTGCTGTAATTAGCCTTCCATATTTTTCGAAAGTGCTTAGCAGCCAAATGGGCCCTGGGGGCTGGAGGCTGAAAGGAGGAGGTAGAATCTAACTTAATATATAATAGAATTAGAGCAAAAAACTTACGAAACTGAAACCTTGCACAAATTTTAGGACTGTTCACAAAATCTGATGTTGTTTTTTTCCCCCTTTTTCTTCCTTGGGTGCATGTTAAGAGAGATGAATGGAAATGTAGAACAAAGGTTGAGATCTAGTCATATGTCAGAATGGTGTCAGTGCAGTAGCACATTTTTTTCTTTAAATGAGTAAAAATGTTATGAAATCAGGATTTATTTGGCTTGTGCTGCATTTACTGTATTTACATTATTTGCTGCATTTTACAGATCATATTTTACTAAAAGCTTGGGTTATTGTTGTTTTAAGCCAACCTTAACATCATTTATAAGCTATAATCCATGCTTTTTGTAAATGATACTGCTCTAATAATTAAGGCTGCAGCAGCTGAATCTTGGTTATCTGTTTAAGTGAATTATTGATTGAAAACACGAGCCCTGTCGTTGCACTTCCCTTTTCCTCCCTTGCTTTCTTGTAAAGCACATTGTTTTGCACTTCATGAATTATTCAAACGCTGTTTCGGATTTTGATCTGTTTCTCACAATTTAAACATTTGACCAGATTAAGATGACAGCCAAATAAGTTAAAGCTGAGACGGGGGTCAAAGTGTTCGTCAGGTTTTCCATTCGCCAGTCACTCCATTAATGCTTTGGCAGAACTTCACAGTTGTCAGCCAGCTTTCTGTTCCTAGATCAAAGCTTTCAAGCTATAGAGAAAGCGCAGTGCACAGAACATTGACAGGGAATCACTCCTGTGTTATGCATCCTATCATCGCAGTGTTTCTTTATTCCCCAGGTTTTCTAATTATCTACAAGAGCATTCACGCAGCAGAGAGAGTGGGAGAAGGATTATCTATGTCTGCAATACGCGTGGCGACATTATGCCATATGATATGCTCTACTGATCTCAAGTGATCACGCAAAGCACTAACATCACTTGTTTCAAATGACTAAATCCTGCTCTTTGATCAGCCGCAAAGGACACCCTGTTAAATCGTGTACGACAACATGAAGGTTTTTGTGTTAGTTGGGGATACGTTGTGACACAGCTTCCTCTAGTGCATTGCAGTGGGCCTTAATGTGAAATACTTTTATAATCACAGCTCTATACAGTCTTGTTTAATAAAGTTTATTTATTATATTTCAGCATATGGGCAGATGTGTGTATATTTAAACATTTCACTTTACACTGTTTCTGGAGGAGCAGTATTTTGTGTCTCTGCTCTCCATGATGTTTTATTTGATTTATAGACACTTGCATTTGTACAAAGCATTAGGGTAACTAATATAAAACCCTGGGATTTCATCTCAGTTCTCTTAAATGTATCCATGTTCCTATCGGCTGCGTCTTATCCTTCTGTCTTAGTCCCTCCTACTAAAGACATGAGGAGACAAGGGGAAAAAAAAGCAAAGAGAGAGGAAACAAGGAAATATGTTTTTAGAGAACTGACACATCCTTTCCTCTGAACCATCATTTGAAGTGACGTCCGTTTCTGATGATGGTGGCTTAGCTGGATCAGCTGTCAGTCAGGTTTTAGAGCTCTGTGCCGACTTTTGTTAGTTTGGAGTTTGGATTTGCCCATATACGCACTGTGCAAATAATAATCGGGATATACACTTATCACCATGTGCACAGCCTTGTTGTTTTTTTTGTATATTTGGATATGTTCAAACTGTGTGACAAACATCTGCACATATATTAAAAACTTGTGTTCTGTATTATACTGTGCCCAGATCACTGAAACTAGTGTAAACATTTTTAATCTAATAATTATTTGAATCTGCATTTACTGATATTCTGCTCAAATTCAACACTCAG
Organism: Sandelia bainsii; assembly: GCA_032362345.1. Classification (NCBI taxonomy): domain Eukaryota; kingdom Metazoa; phylum Chordata; class Actinopteri; order Anabantiformes; family Anabantidae; genus Sandelia; species Sandelia bainsii. Next base: position 6,633,424 of record JAUMHL010000030.1, read on the forward strand.
TCACATAGGGTGTGATTAGTACCTTTTATGTTCTGTAGAAATTATTTATTAGTCCAAATGCTTCAAACAAACCATATTTATACTCAAAAACAATTATATGCGAAAAGCCAAATAATAATATTCTGATCCTCCTGGGCATGGATGAAACCATGAAATATTTTAACGCAGTAGTTGTTAGCAATTTCAACCTTACTAGAAGAGATCCTACTGGGAGCCATGTACAATAACGTTTACTACGGGAGAAATGACATGGACTTTTATCTCAGAAACGGGGCACCCGAAATAGCTCCTCCCACTGCATCTTTGAGCACAATCAGAAATGATTCACAAAAAATAGTGTCTGCTTTAATCTATACCTACCTTCTTGACCTAATGTGTTTTGAACTTTAAACTGACAGGTGTAATTAGGCTGTACTTGCTTACACTGCGCCCACCACTGCTATGTGAATAGGCAGAACTTGAATTGAGAATTGCCTCCATATTTAATTAAAATCAACCCTGCTTCTCTTTCTTGGGCTCTTTATTTGGTGTGACAACTCCACATGGAGAAGCTAATGGGAGCTTTCGAAGGAAGGCAGAAGATTGCTCTGGGGCTTCACATTTAGTCATTTGACGATAATGTAAGATGTAAGCTATAGGTATCTGGGCTTGCTGGCGAAGCTGTGCCTTCTATACAGAGTGTTACATAAACCAAAGATATGTTGTAAAATATGCTGTAGCAGAAAAACATTTAAATTCCTCCTTTGCTCAGTGTACAGCACCATTCAGGGACCAACTCCTTGTCCATCATAGTAGTAAACAGACTTGTTGTTTGCTGTTGGATATAAAGTCAATTGGTCTGAATGACATGGTCAAGAGGACAAGAGCACTTCTAGTGCAAATCCAATTGTCTCCTTACTCGAGCAGTGGAAACAGTTGTATTGTTGTCAACTTTGCCCTTCATGTAAAATCCCAGCAATGCAAAAACCGGATTTGTTTAGAGCTTTACTCTTGAGCTTTACTGCTGAATAAGGACGACAGCTTGAATCAAGTGTTCAGCAAAGTTAGACAGTTAGAGGCTCGAGTTTACAGGCTGCTGGTTGAATTCTCTAGACCCAGCAAGAAAAAGTGTAGCGATGTCAACAAGTAGCATTTTCCCAGTGCTTGAAATTTACTGTATGTCCTTAGTTCTGTCAGTCTCAGCTCGGTGTGTTTGTCTTCATCTCCCTGCTGTACAAAGGTTATACTTCACTTCCTACAAATCATAGTGGAAGCACTTTATTCTTTTTACCTCCTTTTTATTACATACCATTCCCATGAGGAAACACACTGTCCTTTAATACAGATGAAAGACTCCCTGCTTCGAATCACAGCTGAGGGCTCATATTGCTCTGTTACTGTATTTCTGGTACTTCAGTCCCAAATTATTGTTGCTTCTCAGTAACAACGGCACTGTCCAGGGTCAACTGTCTTTACTTTCAGAAGTTTTCACAGTACTGATATGAGAAGTAGGAACCCCCCCTCCTCCCTGCTAAATCCTAATTCCTGACAGAATCGTGTTTCTCTGCCACGCTCACGTCAAGCCCACCTTTCATGTCTAGCAAAAACACAGCAACCTGCCGCGGCTGCAAGCTTGTGGCCATTTACCTTTGCCTTTGGTATTCTTTTAACACAGAGTAGCACTTTGTGATAAAAGAACCCTCCTCCTGTCCCCCTCTGAATGTCTTGACTGACTCTTTTGTTCTCCAAATTTCCATATTTGTCATTTTGCAGTGCACCTCACAGGTTTTAAGCATCAACTCAGTGCCAGTCTTACTGTTAGCAGTCTCAGCTAACTGCGTACATACCGTACTCTATTATAATAATGTCCTTGTTTTCTCTCTCCTAGGTAATATCAATGACTGCTCTCTGCACTACTACTTCTTCCTCCTGGCGGGTATCCAGGGCCTCACCTTGCTGGTCTTTCTTATTGTCTCTGTTAAGTATGACAAGCAGAAGGCCAGAGCAGGAAGCCAGAGGCAGAGATATACCTCTTCTTGACCTCAACACAAATCCCTGAATTCCCTTCACCATACCTTCCTTTATCAGTCATGCTATATATTAGTCCCTGCCCAAAGACCCTGTGATATAGGTACTTACTAATCAAATCCTACAAAAGTTTGGGTTACCTCACATGATCCTGTCATGACTATACAGTATATTTCGTATTTGTGTTTGTTTTAGCTTTTAAGTGGGGATTCTTTATCCTTTTTTATATCGATAATGGTTTTACATTACTGTGAGGATGCACAGGCACCACTGAATGAATAGAGATGAAGTATAGGAGCCATGTTTGAATTATTTCTACTACACTCCTTTGCTCCTGCATGTTTACTCTTGTTGCCTTTCTTTGATCATTTGCACTTGACTTCAAGAGTGGTGCCAGATTTTCTTTTTTTCTATCTAATTGTCAAATCATGGCAAATTCTCTGTTGTTTTTTTCTTGCTATATTGTTACTTGTTGTTTATTTCTGGACTTGCTCATTTACTAAGCATTTTACCAACCCTGGTTTAATACACCAGTACTGAGTCACACTGACCATTTAAATGGTTTCTGAAAAAACATCTTTGAAATTGCCTAAATGTGTGCATTTAATGTACTTAAATGATTTAGATGCCTATGCAGGTTGCTGTTGATGCTGAGAAAAAAACAGGGGTGTTGTTTGAGGAGATTCTAAATAAACATACTACTATACTACTATACTTCATATATAGTATTGAGAGGGGAAAAAACACATTTGTCTTCCCATGTCTGTGGTTCTGTAGTGTAAATCCATCCTGTAAATCTGATATAAATCCTCAAACACCACCATACATGAATAATCATAACTCCTGTAACATGTTAAAAATACTCCAGGTTCCTTGATGCACATGCTACGTCACAATTCTTTAATTTCTGGTCAAACTGCAAAACCATATGTCTCAATGACAACTAAGCTTTAAGATTAACAGGCAGCCTTGAGTGTTGCTCCTAAAATATCCACGGCATTAAAACTTGGATTGTGATTAAAAAGAGTTCTATAATTAATACATAAAAATTAAAAACTAACCTCCTGCTAACACTGACATCATCCCGTCAGAATTTCACAGTAATTGTTGTCAGAGACACTTTTCTGTTATCATGGCTTTGCAGCTTTGCCAGAAAATCTTTAAATAAAGCTTCATTGTTTTTGTTGTATTTATTACATCGTGATGCATTTATTTTAGCTCTATACTGTTAGGAATAATGCCTGTGTGTGTGTGTGTGTGTGTGTGCGTGTGCGTGTTGAATTCTCAGTACATAGAGCACAAGGTACAGAATTTTATTAAAACAAGAAAACTCTCAGGGCTTGAGGAATTAGTGTTGAGTGACGCAATTCTCTAAAATTTGAAACTGCCTTTGGGAGCTCAGAAGAGTGTTTACCCTGTGGTGTAAATTAAGTTACATCTGTAACTGCACATAAAATGCCAGAAGCTATCTCACTGATAGTATTTGATGCCTGTTAGTGATTTGTGGTTATGTTTAATTGGTTGGACAAATGGATGTTCCTTGTTTTACTGCACATTTTATTTACTGTATACTTGCTTTGTCATCTCAGTCATCTTAAGAAGATTTATGAAGTTTATTTTCAAGTTATAATATGTCTTCAAAAAGCTGCAGAAATTGAATATTTTTGGGGTTACATTTGTGACTATTAAAGTATATTAAATTGAGAACTGAGTTTGTCATTTTCATCCTTTGCCTAAAAAAAGCGTAATTGCAAAGATAGTTTAGACATTACTTAACACAGAGGTTTTAAAAAGCACCACCAACCCACCCACACCCGTATCTGTTTTTATCTACATTTTTGTTTTCTTTGCAGACCAGTGCTTTGCTGCATGTTGTGCAGTCTCAAGTTAGTATAAATGAAAGTTACAGTATATATTAGTACCCTATTTCTATTCTAAACATACTGTATATATCTATAATTGTTTATACAGTTATACATTAGCATGTTGTAGTCTTTGTGTTTGAACTTCACACATTGGGACAACCCTGTGCTTTACATTTAAATCACAAACTGTGACTTTAACGCCTGCCGTGATGTTTTCGTGATTAAAATTATGGTTTGTTGATCCTCAAGCAAACACATAGACTGCCTACATTATTTATGTTACAAAATACTACTCCCTGTGGCAGGCTGTTAGGAAAAGAGGTTGCAAACACAGAGGTGTAAAGCCTCATTTTGCATTCCTATTGAGGAAGGCTGCATATTTCTTCTTAGTTTCATCAGACAGAGATTGAAATCAACATGTCATCACAGATATATATATATATTTTTTAATGCCAAGGCCTTCCAGCCATGAGGCCCGCAGTGGGCTATTTCCTGTTTGATTTAGTCAGAGAACCCACATAGCCGTGACTGAGCAGACAGCCTCATGTTTGAAACCAACACAATGCCTGCAAGTCATAATTCTAGTGTGGCGACTTGTTTCTCATGTTGAGGGGAATTTCTGACACATGGAAGCAGTTGTGGAAGCAGAATTGCAGGGCAATAACACTTATGGTGTTGGTTCTGGCGTCACAATACTTTAAGTTGATTTATTGACCAGGATTTAAGCTAGGACCCGGGCCTTGGAGAGAACACTGTCTGCATACATTTCTACCTGCTACTGTTTCTTCTGCAGAATTGCATGCAGCCTCTGAATTTTAAAGAGTTCTCATTTTAATAGTATATATTTTTAAACAATATTCTACTTTTTATCCATGCTAGTGTCAAGAATTCTGGTTAAATATGACACCATGTGTTGGTCCACCACTTTAGTCCATACTGAAATATTTCAAGAGCTAATTCATGAACTAAAAGGCCAACAAAACGATTACTATTAAATCCTGTACAAATGTTCGTGTTCCCCAGAAGATATGTCATTATGATTTGGCCATCTCAACTTTGCAACGAGGTTGACATTCACGGTTTGAGTGAAATATCTTAATATTATTGGATGGATCACCAGGTTGATCTGTAAACACTGTGATGATATATAGTGTCATCATCACATCAAGCTTGTCTTGTCCAATACCTTTGTTTATGATCATATAAGTGCAAATCCAATGATGTTCCCAGTTTCTCACAGAGCTGCTAGTATGACTGTAGACTCTTGTTCTTATTGTTTCCCACCAACTAAATCTATGTAATTAAATCGTAAGTACATTTACTCAGGGACTGTACTGAAGTACAAATTTTGTATATTCTTTTCTGTCACTTTATAGTTCTACTGCATTACAGGTGAGTGACATACTATACTTTTTATGCTACTACATTTATCTGAGTGTTTCAATCACTAGTTAGCCTACTTTAGAAATGTTACCTTATAAAATGTAATGTCTTTATTAAACAAAACTAAAAAATATTAATCTATAAAGAAAATTACTTCATGAACATTTTGATAATAGTTAAAAGTAATATTTCATGTGCGCATGTCAAATGTCTGGATTTTAAATATATGACTTTTACTTAAGTATTTGAATAAATGAAGTTAACATCATGTTGAGCAGAAATGTTGTATGAATTAGGAAAATATTTGGTGTGTTCTTAATATTTATTTCTTAATTAAGATAATATTCCATGATCTTTCTCCAACATTTTGATCTCCTCCCTGTCTCTAAACTGTCCAGGGCATATGACAGTCTGATAAATGTTAAGCTGCTTTTAATTGTATTACTGAGTCTTACCTGTGTAATGAGCGATGGGCAGATGCTCCTAAAGATGTTCCTTCTGTAACTGGAGGATTAGGAGGTATCATCACATGTTAATTAAGATAAGCTAATGCAGACACAATGTTCAAGAAAATGGCTAAGCAGACAAATTGCTCATCTCTAAGTACTAATCATCAGCATTTACATAGGCCTAATTACTGTATCTTATCTTAGCTGTCTTTGTTGGTAGGCATCCTCGAGCCTTTTCTGTGCAAGACTCCAAATGGGATAGTGTTGGGCAAGATACAAGGGGGCTGATCTGTTTGTAACATGCTACACAAATGAAGTCATGCTGAGGATATCAGCTACGGCAAGGAAAACATGTACAGCCTCTCGCAATCTCCTGTTCCAGAAAATGAGCTAGTCTTCTCACTCGAAACACTGTTTTATGGGGGACTGAGCACAACCGAGGGTTAAGAATGTTCATTCTGACAGATGATCTGTGAAATAAGCAACCGTAAAATGCTTTAACAGTGTACATCCATCTGGATTTACAGCATCAACCTTGGTTATTATGTACAGGCCCTGTGGTTTAGAGCATCTTATTTGTACAGAATGGGGCTTGACTCCCATAAAACAGTCCAGGTATCAAGATAAATCTCTCTCAGCCACATTGAGGAATTCCTTTCGTGCCAGGCGTATCTTGGTGGCTCTCTGACCTTCTATTGTTTTCAAGCAGGCAGAAAAGTGTCTTTGAGTGTCAGCTGATATGTCGCTCCCCTGTGCACAGCACTCTACTAGTCCTCCTGGGTCAATATATCTATATCTAAAAAATGCCATGGTTGGGTTCTGATGTCATGCTGCTGAAGGGCTTTGCTAGCTTCTGTAGGTGTTTAGTGGCTTTGGATTTTTGGCCTGTGACTTATATTTGTTGTTTATTTATACTGATGTTTGTAAGTGCTTATATCACTTACCCACTGGTGTAATGGGGACATACCTACTGTACATTCTTGGGAGCAAAAAGCTGATTCACAGACAGTTTATTTGGGGCTTCAAGACTTCAAGATAAGGCTGGAAATATTTGAATGCACTATTAATTCTGTCATAGTTGCTAAAAAACTACAATGCTCTCTGGGGAAATTACTTTGCATATTTAAAAGAAGCCATTACTAGGATAGTGAAACAAGTTACTCTGTGTGTGAACATTTGTGTGGGCATGGTCTTGATGAATAGTGTTTGTCTTTCCACTGTTGTGCACTGGTCAGGTGGGAAATTGTGTTTACAAGACACAGATTTGGCACACAGGTTTTGTTTATGAACAATGTTGTCTTTGGTTCCCTGCGGTTCCATCTGTAAAAATTGGTCAAACTGGAATGTCAAGCTGTCCTTGTCAACTGCTCCTTCAATCCTTCGTGACAGCGTGCTTGCGCGCGTTTAGTTGCTGTAAAACTACTGTGAACTGATTTAAAAAGAATTCAAAGGAAGCAACATAAATCAAGCAGCAAATAATCATTCAGAAATTGCAAATACAGACCCAGCACATTAGGACCACAGGGGAGCACAGCCAACCATTAGTGAGAGTTTGTTGGTCTCACATCATCAACTTAATTAAAAATCCATTTAAGATGAAGGCCTGGGGAAGGCTTTTTCTTTTCCTTTCAGGGAAGTCAAGACTTCAAGGCCAACAAAAATGAGTCTTACCATGCGCCAAGAAAAAAATGAGTACAATAATTATATCTCCTGTGCCACATCCTAGCATGTATGAACACATACCTGCTGGGATGAGCCCAAGGAGGTGGAGACAGTGGGTCTCTAATGGGCTATGCTGCTCTGTTCCTACCTGAAGAGGCTGAAACCACCAACGATGGAGATGGAAAGAGAGTAGCAGTGGTATTTTAATTACACAGGGCCCTCCATCAATCAAGCCCCTTGTGGCTGACAGTTAAATCTCTCCTAGACCTACACTGGCTCCCTCCGCCCTTCACAGTCCACAAGTTCAGCACAGCAGCCACAGTCCCAGCACACTGCACACGGATTCCGCTTCAATCCCCTGTAGCCACTGATAGAGCCACAGAAGCAGGAAAAAAATCACACAGGAGACAGCAGATTGCACAGCACAAAAAAACAGCATCTCAGGACAGAGCAGAAAGAGAGACAATGAAATGAGGAGGGGAGAGTTTTTTCCACTCTGCATGTATGTGCATAATTTAGCACTTAAACTAATGTATTGTGGATTTATTCTTTAAAAGTACAAAGCTGAGGGGCTTATTGGCTAAACCACATTTGCAAAACAAGAGGCTGGCTATTTCAAGTTGTTTTCAGTCATTATAAAATAGTTGTCTGGCTGCAGCTTCATATTTACCATATACACATGACAGTGATATCAACGTTCTTGTCTCACTCTGAGCAAAAAACCCCCCACATTTCCCCTAATACCACACTGCCACTTGATTTATCTCAATACCACTCATGGCTTAATATAATTTGTTGATTCTTTTGTCATGTTAATCAATGTCCTGGCTCAACATCATCACCAGAAGTAGAAAAGGGAATCCTTCAATGAGCTATTTAACTAATTAAATTGAGTAGAAACACAAAACTTTCATACAGGTGTCAAGGGGGGCTCAATTCAGTACTGTCAGCTAATCTAAATGGCATCCCTAATTACACTCAAGGTAGTGAGACCATTTGCTGAAGTATCTCACCTCCCCTCTTCTCTAGCTTCTTAAGCTAATATTGCGAGCTTTGCTGATTAACAATCTGAACCATGCTGCAGCAATAGTTAACATAATGTGAACATTTCTCTGCTTGATGGAAAATAATAACACAAAAAAAACCCCACAATCAGTCAACACCACTGTGATGATAATAATGTTCACTGAGCAAAATGCAATTTTTCAGCCGACTGCTTTTGTTTAGGAAGTTTTTTTTACAGATGATTATTATTTGAGTGATTATCTGAATAATAAAAGATCCATTTCCAAAAAAAACAAAAACATTTCCCACCTTGCCTGTAATTATCTGCATTCTCCCCAAGAGATGGAGAGCACACTACGTCCCAGTTTGTCCATCAGTAATCTCTTCCTGGAGGCTAAGGGACAGAGGTTAATGAGACCTTAATTGGCATTTTCTTCAAAGCTCACAAAACTTTAAACTGTGGGGTTGGTTGGCAGTGGGAAATGTCACAATACCATCTAGTACAGGCATTTAGTTTAAACATCCCTTCATACACTGACTGTCATGTTAGTGTACTGTGTTCTAATAGACGCGATGAGAGTATAAATGGCCACTGCCTTCCTCCACTGGGCAACATTAAAAGGGAGCATTGTCTTGTGGCTTTTGGGTAATTGAATCTCATAAAATACGCTTCACACAAAGATGAATGTATAATTGACTCCCCTTTGTGGACCACATTCCTTAGCTATCCTTAGGACATGAAAAACAAATGGCCTTATGCAGTGAATAAAAGCTGATTCATGCTCTTGACATTGTTGTGTATTCCTTAAATGTTATGAAAATACAATATACAGAGCAACAATACAATGCTTTGGAGACTGTTAGGAATATACATAACAGGTATTCTGCTGTATTAAGGAGGATGAGAATGAACTGGAAAGTTGTGCCTTTTTTTTCCCCAACGACATGCAGAAATTTCTCTTGGCTTGCTTTTTCCTTCTTCTGTAAGAAATTAATATCCAAAATGTTACAAAACTTCCAAAACCATTTAATGTGCACACTCATTCAGCACATCTATCTAGTCGTGTTACTATTCGTTTTAAAATCTACATGTCGTCTGAATGTCACAGGTCATAGTTGCTGCAGTTCAGTCCTGGGATCATTACTTGATTCTATCTAAACCCTGTAGTAATAAAATGATAAAAAGATACTAATCTGATAAACAAATGAAAAAAGAACCACATAATGTCCTCACTGACATACTCTTCAGTGATTCATTGTCAGTCAATTGTGAAGTCATGACAGTCCTCAAATTTGATGACCCTTTGGCAGTTTGGTGTGATTCTGAAGAAAATTGTCCACCTCTTTCACCTATAAGGGGTCCGGTTTCTGTCCAGACCCACTTTCTTCTGAAAGGCATAAGGGTGAGTTTGTTACAAGTGCAAACACTACATTATGCCACTTCTTTTAAAGCACTCTCATTTAACCTTTCCATGTAATTGCGCAACTCCTTGGAGTCTCCCAGCTCCACGTCTTGGCACACCCACTTAATGTCCTGGCTGTGGCTTCCAGTCAGTGTGTTAATAGTGGGGTAGCTACTGTCTGAGGGGATGGTGGTGAACGTGGTGAACTTGACTCGCTTCCTCTTGGTGGTAGGGGAGTCTCCTTTGCTGTCCTTTGCTATGCAGCCTGTGTCTACCGCCCGGTGCACTTGGCCCTGCACATTCTTCTGGGCAGAGCCTCCATTCAGTAAGTGGCTGCCCTCCTCCAGGCCACTGCTCGAGTCCATCATGGACGTCTGTTCCTCTTGCTGGGGAGAAAGGCTGATTTGACTCTCTAGCAGCTCTGCCTCGTTCCCCAGCCACACCCAATCATGGGCATGGTTCATGTTCTCCTGGCCCTCAATGGAGAGCTCCTTGTGGCGGTATTTTAGTGTATAAGAGATGCAATTGATGAGAAAGACCAGAATGGCAAGGCAGAAGACCCCCAGCAGGGCGTACATGCCGATCTCCAGGTCTGTGAGCCCACGAGCAGTCTGAATGAGGTCATCGTCCATGTTACGGCCACGGGGCAGATCTACTTGTGCAGGGAAGTCAGCAAAGTCAATTGGCATGTTCTGGCTACCATCATCAGAAAGTTTGTCCCCATTGGGTCTACGCATTATTGCACTTCTGGTGGTGGTGGCCCTCTTCAACACCCCATCCTCCATGTCAGAGATGGAGCTGCCATAGTACTGGGTGTCAAGGCCAGTCCTGTCCTGGGAAGGGGACAGCCTGCCTGCCATATCGTCTCCATCAGGGCCATAGTCACTGCTTCCTCCTCTTGAGCCATCACTGTGACCAAACTTCACCCTGATATTACAGCTGCCTGCTGCCAGGATGCTACGGCGTTTGAACTTCTGGCAGACCTCACAAACAGTCATTTCCACCCTGACCAAAAGGCCTTGGCCCTCTGCCTCCGTTACAATGACAGGCCACTTCCACGAGGGGTCCTGCTGCACTGTCACCACTTCCTCATCAAGGGAGGTGGCTGTCAGAACAAAAAAGTCTGAATTGTACAAGTCTAGAGGAGCCACTGAGCCGTCGCTGAACTGTAGCCAGGCACTGATCAAGGCTTCCTGTTGAAACACACACATAAACACAGGTACACAGACAATAATATGCAGAGAGAGAGAAGGACGGGAAGAAGTAGTCAGTGACACAAAGGCAACATGTTTTGCTTTAGTAGTACAAAGAAATGGAAATTATAGTGCAAAAATACTGCATTTAGCCTTATTTCACGGAAACAGACTGGAACATGTAATTTTGTTTTCAATGTATTAGCTTTGAAATTATCATGAAATTGCAAGGCTTCTTTGCTAGGGAATGAGAGCATCAACTAGATGTTGTTCAGTTACTCTGTAACATCACATTCTTTGTTGCCACTGGCTTTTACCCTCAGTGTAGTGAATTAGGATAAATGAGACACAGAGTAATTATTCGATCATTTAATGTTCCTTTCTAATTGTGGAAGACATTGTAAGTTGAATACAAGTTCAATAAGTCATGTGGCTCTTCTAACTCAATGGCTACTCTTTCCAAGCTAAGGGGGATATAGATTAAAAGAGCAAGCAGAAAAAAATCAATCATAAACATTAAACAATGTTCATGAGGATTTACCATATATGGGCATCTTAAAGCCATTTCCTACCACAGTTTCATAATTTGCCTTTTAATATCACCAAAGGACAAATCCCCAAAGGCGCACAAGTGTATCCCCACAACGGTCTGACAATGCTCCCTAATTACTGACACCAGAGGACTTCGAGTGCAGTGCTGCCTACTTATCTTCAAGCATTGCTTGTGGAGACAGGGAGATAAATCCTCCCCATCCTTACTTACTTGGAGGGAGAGAATGAAGAGAACCAGTTCAGTGAACATGTGAGGGGTCTTAATGGGCAGATCAAAGAGGCCACAATGAGAGTAGCCAGGGCAAAATATGACAGCACGACCAAGTTTGGACTGTAAGTCATTTTTTCATACAGGGGCTGTGGTGTTGCCTTTGCATACTCTGAGATTAAGCTGCCGTTTCTACTAGCCGCCCAAGGAAAAACATTCTGTCACACCCTGGCTCTCACGCCTTGGAGTTAAGAGGGTTAGGATGATGTGGAACAAACAAATGCATGTACACAAGCATATGCACACTCAGGGCTTTCTTTGATTGTGTAATTGCTCATTCAAGGTCCCTGATAGTGTAAAATGAAAACACAGCAATCAAGACAGAAGAATGTACATTTTTGGCTTTGGTAGATATTCTGTCTTTCATCAAATGGCTATCAAACCAATGAAGAATAATGTCATATGCAAACAGATAATACGGTAATTACAGGTCTACAACAAATTAATATTATTTTCTGTCTTAATCACACCTACATAGTGTTTAGAAATAATTACTCTTTTAATCTGTTATATTTGAATTAGCATAATTTTTGTAATGGAGGCTTTGTATTTGACTGTGGTGGCCAAAAGAAACCTTCCTTCATCTCTCTTACACTGTATATATTACATTACCCTGACCTGTTTGGGGCTCTGCAGAACCTGCTGTGTGGTCGTAGTAGCCAGGATGGCTCTGTTGCTTCCTGGACTGAGCTGCAGGCTCATGGAGAGACCTGTCACTAGCTGGACCCCCAGCTCTGTGATGGTCACTTTGTCATCCACCACTGTGATAGTCTTCTCTGCCAGGATTGTGTCTGACAAAGGAGACAATACCTAGGAGGTGCAAAAGGACAGCAAAGAAAAGAATAGGTATGTAAAGAAACTATACAGTATAATTGTGTCACTAGGAAAAAGTTTAACACAAAACGATGAAGAATTAGATTTTCTTCCACAATATTCCCATCACATACATGATTGTCAAGGACCTGTGACATTCTGGTATGATCAATTACTGCTGTACTACTGCACAGGACTAACTCAACCCATTGTACAGTCTGTTCATAAAAGCTTTTTTCATTTCCTGCTCTAAACACCCAGGGCTGCGGAGGTCTTCCCCAGGAGAAATCAGCAACAGCAACCATAGTTCAACAGAGAACCGAGAAAAAAACAAAAGAACTACTGTACATATAGAAGTTTCATCAACAGAAAACCCAAGCAGAAATAAGTCGTGAAATCCAAAAGCATCATATCTGCGAGCATTTAGCAGTGAAGATGTCACCCACATGAAAAAAAATGTACCATGAGTTTGAGTGCTTTAAAAATATGTATTTCCAGTGTTTCATCTAACTTAAAAGGCTCACAAGCCCCCGTGCAATATGCAAAATGATACACAAAACCTACTTTTTATTTTATCTCTTTACCCAGGCTGTGTGGATCAAACAACAACTCAACCTGGCTACGATCCAGCCCCCATACCTCCTGTAGGTAAAAATCCATTTACTTTGATTAACACTGGTAATCCAAAGGAGAGGCACTCTTTAACCCCAAAACAGAAGCAGGAAGTCTAACTGTCTTTGTTCTGAATACCACGTAAAGAATGTGTGATTTTCTCTATGCTTTTAAGTGTCTCCTCATGCAACTGCCTCCGTGGCGCGTGGCACAGGTATTCATAGCTGTCAGACCTTCGCACATCTTGTTTTCTGGTTTGTACTTGTTTTGTGAGAGTGTGGATGTTTCTTTGCAAAGGTGAAGACACATCTGCACACAGACAGATGGATGAGTCCTCAATGGCAGGAAGCAGATCCCACTCACAGAGATGTCATTAGGAGGCTGATATTCATCCAGTTAGCCTGAAGAGCCTGACAAAACAAAGGGCAGAGGGGGAGGATCCACTCACTGCTGAGGGTCTATGGTAGAGGCTGTCACACGCCAGTAAGCACCTGTCTGTACAATACAAAAGGAGGGACTAGTGTAGCAGGTAGCAGTGATGGTAGCATCTGTTATTTTCCCTGAAATAAACAATATATTCATATTCTGCAGTATATTATTTTAATATGTATTTGTGTTGACAGAATAATGTATTTTAGTGAGGTTCAGTAAAGTCTATCTCAGTGCTTTCGCACATTTTTACATAACAAATCAAATCATTTGAATGTTCCTAATAAGGAGATATTTTAAAAGTAATTGAATCATTACCTTATTAGTGTGACAATAGAATAATTACTCCTTTATGGTCTGTAATTATTAAAAAAGAGCTTTGCTAAGATCATTGGCGGCCTCTGGACTGTATTTTATATTATGTGTCATCAGAGTCTGAGAGAAATCTGTACAATAACTTGACACCACAAGATCAGAAACAGGAACTGATCTTCCAACACAAACATGACCAAAGCTGTAAGAGATGATCCATCAGATGGCATATGCATACTCACTGCTAACAAGAGTTGTTTGCAGATCCCTCTCTGTCATTTGAAAGTGCAGGGATAGGGAGAAAGACAAGTGGATTCTCCTTGAGACCTGAGCAACAGGGTTCTTCGGAAATATGGTCTTAATTTGGAAGGCATTGGCCCAAGTGGTATTACTGCCCTACACAGCAAAAGTGGAGCAACTATGCAAATAGTGAAATGGAGAAAAACCCACTGATGTGACCTACACCCCAAAAATGACCAACAATGACTTTGTGTGGGTTTTGTTTAGTGATGTTTGCAAGTTTAGAATTTTGATCAAGCATCAAGCATCAAGTATATATTTTTTTAATCACAGCGCCCCTTTCAACTGATTTTTGGCTCCTGGTGTGATGATGACAATAATGAAGAAGTAGTAATGGTAATATGAAGATCATCTGATCATCATCGTCATTATCAGAAGTGGTACTTGTACTAATAGTAGTAGTATTTTCTTAGACAAGTTTGTTTACTTAAGCACTGAGTTTATGTTCTTCCTCCACCTCTGGCTGCTTTTCTATCAGGAACTTCTGTAGGACTTTCCTCACATTGCGCTGCAACAAATTAAGAGATATAGAGCAACAGAAACATGTTTTCTAGGTGTTACTCTGAATTCAGCAGTGCATCAGCAGGGGAACTGCTGTAGGCCAGAATTTGCTTAACTTTAGCTTGCTAGTTGGCTTTACTTCTTGGCCACAATTGGATTAGTTTATTAGCTGATACGTTGAGAGATGTTCCCGGAAATGTTCCTAAAAAGATTATATGAAATGGGGTTTTCAGTTGGATTATCGCAAGGTATTAAGAGAGGATATTGCCTTCAATGGCGGCAGCCACAAATGGTAGTCTGTCTGTAATTTAGTAGCAGCTAGCTAGCTAATTGCTAACAGGTTATAACACTAGCCTTTTGTTTTGTTTATCGTTTTCCTTTTGTGTATATTTACTTTTCAGTGCAAGTTTAAACATCATTTTGCCATGAGATTGTGCAATGTTTAGCTCGCATTGATCTGGATAAAATTACCAAGGCAGACCACAGTATCTGCTGAGTAAAAGCCGGTTTGCCTTGGTTTTCAAATTGATTTCGAACTTATCGCAAATTGGATACTCTATTTTCTCTGAAAGTAGGCATAGTTTAGTCAGGACAATGAAGCAGATGTTACAAAGTACGATTTCAGTCTTGACTCAATTTTGACCACATGTGTACATTGTAGAAATTGTCAGAAATTCAGAGCAAGCAAGTCAACTGTTTTGTCAAATTACTTAAACCTGCTTCTTTAGAGGGAAAGCTGAGCACTGTGAAATGTCAAAAATCCCTCATCGTAGAGGTCAACTGTGTATTAAACTGATTTTAGTGTCACAGTTTTTCTTAGTTTTCTATTAATTTTGGCTAACACAGGATTTGTTTATGTTTATGTATACTGACTTTTTGAGTTCTGATGTTGCTCCCAGATCTCAGCAATTAACTTTGTGAATAATTCATTTTTACAATTTCTAATGAAGACAGATGCAGATGAACAGCAATTATTGAACAGTGCCCCTTTAAAGCTAACACACAGCCTACCTGGATAGTGGTAATCCCCGTGTCGAGCCCCACCAGTATCTTCCTGTCCAGTAGATGTGCAATCTGGGGGTGCTCTACCTTCAGGAAGTCCCACACCAGGTCTGTGATGTCCACCTGCCAATCAGTACCCAGCATGAAGTTGGTTTGGCCTCGAGGATCTGCTGACTCAGCTACAAAATGGGTCAGGACTCTGATCATTGAGTGCTGGTACTGCAGAGTGCAACTTCGTCCTCGCCTGTCTTCATCATCCTCGTCCTCACTGTCCCGTGTTGACCTGGCGATAATAAATAAAATAAAATAAAATAAAACACCTGATGTGCAACTGAGAGCAACTTGAATCTTTTTTTATCCATAGCAGTGCGACCTCTATCTAGGGATGACTATGTTGGTTGTTCCTGGCTGAAATAATACTTACCAGTAATTACTGATAAAGTAATTTATTGCCATAAAATCTAGTACAGACATTAATGTGTATATGTACTTTATGGTAATTATTACATGATTAGCTAACTTAATAAAATGGGATTGTGGCAATGATAAACATCATACCTGCTTTACTTTGCAGGTATGTCACTGCACTGACTATTTAGACAGTATGGTTGCACACTCAATATATGCAATATATACACTTTTAATAACATAATTACTTTACTTCTTTATATTACTTGGTGATATCATAGGCAGAATATAAAAATAATTCTGGCATATGTGCATACTAGATTTACTAAATACAGGTATATATTTTATAGATGAGAAAATGTCAACACTGCAGTCTGCATTGATTTGAGGTATCTTCTGCAGCATTTTAACTTTAACTATCAAACATGGACACACAGCAATGTAATTCATACATGGATGTTTACCCAACAAGCATCCAGTAATGATGCAATGTTGTTGATTAAACCACTAAGAGAGGATCAGTCCAGTGTATGGCTATCATTTTTCTTTCTTAATGTCTCAGATTCACCGTTTTGGAGCATCCAGTCTGTATTCTGAATGTGCATACACATCCTTACCGTGTTACTTAATAGCCTCCCTGATTGCTCTGTTGCTAGCAAATCAAATTTTATTACTTTAGGCAACAAATCAGCCAACAGAGACTCAGCTCTTTCTCACCAGGAAAATTGCTTTGAGTATGACAAACTAGGTTTAAATGGTTACAATACAGTTGCAATATCATTAGATTCTGCCCATAAGTCTTTTTTTTAGCTTTGCTTCAACAAACAACTTTATAAAAATAACAGATAAAGCACCCTGATATGTTGAGAAAGCACTGTGTGAATGGTTGATCTGGGAGAATAAATGCTTTAACAGCTCTTCAGTCTTACACTGAGGCACAGTTGGGATACTTGCACACAGAAACATGCTTTGTCAACAAAACTACTAATCATACTTTACCGTGGATGTACGCCTCTCTGTCTAATCATCATCACTGGTTCTTTTGTCTTTTCTTCTTTCTCACACACAAAGGTTGTGATCATGATAAACGGCCAGAAAAGAAATTAATCTCCTAAACTGTTTTATTTGTGATTATCCGCTCTGCTTGTCTCTTTCTGTCTGAATCCCCCGAGAAATCGGGCTACATGCGAAGCGGTGGAAATAAAGATGTTAGCTGCACGCTTGAGAGAAAAGCCACAGAGTACAGTGAGATTTGGAGTTAAGGGCTTAAAACCTTTACTGGCAGGACTGATTTCACGTGGAACCGAATGACAGCCATTCACAGAGTAAAGTATTCCATTGTGGTTATTGTGTTTCCAACTGAAATGAATGAATATCTGCTTTCTCTAGTCCTATCACTATACCATATGTGGAGCAGTTTGTAGATCTGCTATGTCAGGCAAGAATAGGATTATTTCAGTTCCTGTGCTCAGTAATGTTTTTTAGCTTTATCACATGCATGGAGCTTCCTCTCTGGGTTACCTTAGTCCGCCATAATTAATTCACATATAAACAAAAGAACTTCCAGCTGCATAAAATGTAGCACTTGCGCAGATACATTGTTTATTCCAACAGGCTAACAAGGTTTATGATTCATGAATTTATTTTCAAACATGAATTTTTCTTTTAGAATTCTCTTCTCCTTTAAGAAATTTCTGTCCTGTATTGCCTCGACTCACTCTCTCTCTCTCTCTCTCTATGCAGTGGAGGAAACCATCTGCCAATGATTTCAATCATCATCTTCCAATTATTCCAGTGGCAGTAATTGAACGTTTCTCACCACTGACTGCTTTGGTGAAAACTTTTTGAATCATATTGCGAGTGTTTTCAGCACAAATTGTTATTTGACATTCACGGTCAACAAATTGACAAATAACATCACAGACGAACATACTGACATATCGACTGAATTGGCATTTCAACAGTATATTTATAAGGACATTTATTCATGCTCGTATTAGTCAGGTGTAATAGATTCAAGAGTAAACAAGCTTATAGCTGAAGTCCAACCATTTTAGCTACGCTATAAATCTGATACGCCAGTGCTTGTGCAGCCATCTCAAAATCTAATCTAAGGTTAATCTAATAAACAAATCACACTCGCAGAGAACAACCTGCTTCACAAAGCAATTTTTCTTTCTGCTTCATTCTCTTTCATGCCCAGCTCTGACTTCAGAGGAGATGCTGCATATTAATGTGTGTGTCATACTTATTTTTGTTGTGCCCTGTGGATTATGTGCTGCATTTGTTTTGGCATTTTGCTGCATTTTACTTTCTGCTACAATAACATGACGAAGGTCATTTGGACCGAAATAGGCAGTGCTGCTTCTATATATACAGAAGCAGCTATCTGTCAGTGGCTGATTGTTTTCTAGTGTTTGACTCTAGTAGGGAATTCAGGTACAGTTGCTTGTTTTACAGTACAAAGAGAAAAAAAGAGTACACACTGTTTAAGACAGCCTGCTATAAAAACAACATTAATAATTTAGTAATAAAAAGTAACTGCAAGGAATTTTTAAAAACACTATAAAATAAGGGAAAAAATGAAAGTCAACATACAGTACGACATCTTGAAAGAAATGTTAAAGGAGTGGTGCATGCCAGAATGCTATGCTTAGACTTAGGTTAGGGGCTGTCTGCGAAGGCTTATCTTGTCCCTGTTTTGACAGAGCTTAGGGAGGGAAGAGGTGAGCCATACAGGCAGTGTCAGTCAAAAACTATGTGAGGAGTGCTTTTGCTGCTATCCCACAAACAGCCTTAATGTCTCTTTATTTCTCATTTCTCTCTCTCCCTTACTGTGGACACAACTTGCCAGTGTGGCTGATGGAGGAAGGGTCTGAATCTTCCTATTGTTGCTCATTGGCTCAGTTCCTTGTGGGCTTATGGGCAGTGGACCAGTGCCCATTCTTACCAACAGGCATAGTGCTACTTTGCAAGGTCACGCCTGCTATCCCCTGATAAACATAAAGATGGGTGGAAGACAGGGAGAATCAAAGCTCTCTGCAGTCCATCAGAAATGGTGCTGGCATCAACAATAACAACACAACTTGGCTGTCCCCACTGATAAAGGCATACCAGCACACAGCTGGGAAAGCAACATCCTCGACAAGCCATGGCATCAGGCGAATGCTGTACTTCTGTCACTCAAAATAAAAGGGGAGCAGGGATAATTAGAGTAGCCACACTGGTGCATAGGATGGCTCCAAGTCCAACTTCAACGTTTTTCCAGAAGTAATTGCTGCATGTAGGCTGATAGCTGCTCCATCAATTGATGGATTTCAACAGCCGCAGAACAATACAGCACAGCAGCGTCGGCAGAGGTGCCACTAGTGATGAGACCCCAGGGGAGAGGGCTAACCTCCAGACAGCTATAATAATGTTCTGTCCTTCTGATTACAAAGAGACACAATGGAAAGCCACCTTAAGCCAGTCATACAGTAAGGACAAGCTGTATTGCACAGGTCAGCCATTTTGTTGTCAGCCAAGAACTGTCAATAGGATTGAAGTAAGGAAGAGAGAAGCGGGGTGTTGTTCAGTCCCATCATTATCCTATCTAAGGCTGCGGTGCCTGAAATGCAATACATCACCTTAAATAAAGGCTAGTCATTACTCTCTTCAACCAAACTAGCGCTGCTGTAAAGCTGAGCACTGGACTCTGATTATAGAGCATTTATAGCATGCCATCTAGAAGCACAAAAGTATTGTTAGAGTGGATTCAAGTTTAGAAATTCAACTTGAATCCACTCAAATGAAATGTTGCAGTTGAGCCAGTTTCATTGGATAATTAGAAATACTTCCTGTATTGCAATTTGTACATGTCACACATCAAACTAAAATAAAACAAATGCATTCTAAATCATTTATTTACTACAAATAAACATGTAAATCTGTTTCTATTTTTGCTTACTTCTATTTGACTGGTTTAGTGGCTTTAGGTGAAGTCCACCAGACCAAGGCAAACTGTTTAATAGGAGAGCAGAACACACAGTCATAAAGCTCTGTATGGGCAGATGGAGTACTGTACCTCTGAGTGGTGGTCATAATGGGTACCCTCCACCCTTTGATCTGGCTCAGCTCTGAGTCTGACACCTCAATCTGGAGGGGGAGTCGGGGGATCCACACACTGAGCTCCAGCTGAGCGCTCAAATATCCATAGGTGAAGTTCACCATCATCTTCACCTTGCCCTTCATCTCCTTGCCATTCACAAAAACGTAGTCACACCTGTCTGACACCTGAGTGGGAGGAGAGAGAAAGATTAAAAGAAAGACAGCATTTAGGTTGAGCTTCTCTGACAGATGCACTTGATGACTACACAGTGAATTACACAGTGCGATTTACAAGCAGTGAACATTGTAGGCTGGGGCCTCCAAATTGATTATATGGTATTACAGTGCTGAGCTTCTCCACTAGTACAGTATTCCTGTAACTACATTGAACAAGATGAAAGGTCCTTTATCTACTTGGCACTCATGAAAAAAGACAGAAGTTCAGCAAGGACATCTTTAAACCTGAGGGAAAACATTTACATTTAATTCAAATAAAGAATAGATTTTATTTACATTAAAATGTCTCAGGTTTAATTTAAGCGGTTTACATCACTATATAAAAACGTGTGAGAAACAAAGCCTTATTAACACATGCAAAATCATATTTTATGGAAAATGCTTTGCAGTCAGTGGCAGCCTGAAATCTTTGACCCACAAACATCTACAGGTGCTTTGTATATTCCCTCGTGGAGCTCTGCCATGCACATCTTTTTGCGGGCTCTCTTTGCATTTAGTCTGGTCTTCAGACACTGGACACTTGACTGCTAAATAGATCTTGGCAGCATTTCAATGTTAGTTCGTGCACAAAAGAGTTCACATGTGTGAGGTGATCGAGAGTTGAGTGTTCAGACTGGAGTTGTTTGCCAGTATGTCAAGTAGGGGGCGGCACGGTATGGTGCTGTCGCATCACAGCAAGACGGACTGGGGTTCGAATCCACGGGTTGGCTGAGTGCCTTTCTGTTTGCATGTTTGGCTTCCTTCCATCTTCCAAAGACAAGTTGTTAGGTTAACTGGTGACTAGCATATTGCTAATAGGTGTGTATATGTTTGTCTCTCCACCTTGGGGTTTGTCAGATGAGTGTCGATGTGCTGACAGTAAAAACACATAGCACGGTTGACATCTGATGCCGGGCGATGAGCCCACAGTTGTTGATAGGATAGGATAACAAGTAGAGCGGTGATTATGTAAGTCAAGAAGATTAGGAAACAAACAAAGAAAAAAAACATCTGTCAGAGCAATATCAGTCACATTGATCTGCCAAAATCAATAACTAAAAAAATGTGACACTAGGAGATAGGAGTGTGTAAAAGGTACACACAGGAAAAACATACAAAAGGTGACTGTTGTGGCTCGGGAGCAAAGTTCTCTGGCCTGATGGAACAAATCAATCTCTGTTTGGAGAAATAAGGAACAGTTCATGATCTTAAGCACCTTCTGATCTGTCAAACATGGATTGAGTTATGGTTCGCACATGTATGGCTGCCAATGGAACTGGGACACTGGCATTTATTGATGAGTCCACCGCTCAGGGAAGCATCAGGATGAATGCAAAGGTATACTGGAGCATGTGCTCATATTCTAATGTTCAGTGACTGCAAATGATTTTCATCAAAACATTGTAAAATGATGATGTTGTTTGTCTTCACGTGGACATCTAAACCTCTAAACTTTGGGCACCATGTGTTAAATGGCCTTGTCCACTGACACAGTTGTTTCTATAATGTTTTCTATAATGATGCAAACACACTCAAAGCTGAGACTTGGCACTTTTCTCTAGTATCCATTATTTTATTTCAAATTGAGTGTGCTGAAGCACAGAGTCTGTGTAACTGTCCAAATACTTACAGTCTGCACTGTAGTTCAGCCTGCAGCTAAAAGAAGACCCAACAGATGGTACTAGT
Source organism: Sandelia bainsii (assembly GCA_032362345.1). NCBI lineage: Eukaryota > Metazoa > Chordata > Actinopteri > Anabantiformes > Anabantidae > Sandelia > Sandelia bainsii. Next base: position 6,655,576 of record JAUMHL010000030.1, read on the forward strand.
AAGAGGAGAGAAACTGTCTCTTGATAAAATGACCAAACTCAAAGCCATCTGTTTCATAAATTGCTTTACAAATAGAAATGAGTGGGCAAATTTTGTGCTATCTAAAGACAACTCCCTGTAACTTTGAGTTGTTTTTTTTGAAGCCTCCCAGTGTTTTTTTTTAAACTTGTATCAGGATTCTGATTAACATCCAGAATCCTCTCTCTTAAAAAGCCTTATCATATGGTTGTGCAAGCACTACAAATATTTAACATACACAAATATACAAAGAGCCAAGAGGGGTATTCAGGAGACAAGCACACACACACACACACACACACACACACTCAGAGATAATTATTCACTTTGTCTGCAACAGAGATACCCTGTTTTTTTTCTGGGCTCTTTGTCAATCTATTGATCCCATCATACATGTAACAGACTACTATAGCTGGGACCAGATGGAGTAAGATGGTCTGGGGAAATATCTTTTTTTTTTTTTTTACCTCCAAGTTATTTCTCCACAGTGAGACAAAACCACAAGCAACCATTCATCATGCAGCTGTGGCAGAATATCCTCCGTGACCAGGAAGAAAACTCTGTGTGTGACAGATTCCATAGCTTTATATGAGCTCCCTCCACTCCTCATCACCTCTAGAGTGAAACCAGCAAGAGACCTTGTTGGAAAAAATACATTTGACTCGTTTGTGTAAATAAAAGCAGATATTTAGAAATTGCCTTTATATTGTGCACTGTGTGTGAGTCTGCTGGCTGGCATAGAGGGAACTTGTGGGAAGCCTTCATCAAAGGAGCTATTAAAGATATTCCAGTTAATGCTTTCTGTTTACATCTACACAAACTACCCAGTATTATTTTCCACCAGTGCCTCAAATCCTAACCATTATTGTAGAAAGCCAGGATTTTAATATGTGAAAATGTTAATAAATCTATTCCATATTCAAACATGCAAACTGCCACCTTGAGAAAAACCTATTGTCTTCCTAATTTTGAGTAGAATTTACCATTTTTTAATGGTATGAAAAAGGCCTCCCACCCAACAGTAAACTAACAAAAGCAGTGTTGTTTATATCGGAACACTGGCCACAGACTGGAATCTCTAAAAAGTCCCATAAGAAAGCTGAAAAGCCTGCTGCAAGGCATCCTTCAAGGCTACAGCCAACCATCAGAGAACTTCTGCTAAGGTCTGCACAAGCCCTGCATTCTCAAGTGAACACATGCAGGATCAATGGATATTTGTTCTATGGTATAACAGAGAATACCTTGCTATGTAACGGGGACTGACAGAGTAGCTTAATGAAGCTTTCGAACATTTTTGCAAGGGCGATGCCACTCCCCTGGCTACAGTCAGTTGTGAGGCAGATTGGGCTCCGTCAGAGCTCCCAGTCTGAGAGTGTGTTTAACTGATAAAGATGTCAGAGGAGTCCCTGCTCCTTATCAGCCCTCATTGTTCAGCTCTTTCTCACTAACTCAGTCTGCTGAGACCGAAGTGCCTTTGACAACACCTTCGCCTCTCACAAGTCGGGGTTCTGCAGCCTGTCAGCGCGGACATTAGTTTGCAGACTATAACACCTGACTGGGCTCCTTGTGAGGCTCATTGACCATATCTAACTGTGATATGAATGATCAATAAAATGGATCCTGCTGACAAACATGTTTATAGTAATAGTCTTAATGTTCTTGCCTTAATCACAGAAACCTGTGTGAAGCCAGTTTGAACTTATTTGCAGTAAAAAAAAGAATGTCTAAATGAGTGTGGGATTTATTAATATACAGCTCGACAACAATATGTCCCATGATAGGGAAATTAACTGCCTGCTGGCAATTCTTCGATCTATTCCCAAACAATCTAAGCTGAAACAATTATGGTAAACATAGCAGCTAGTCACCCCAACACATTACACTGATATGCTTACACCTTCCTGCTTTGCTGTATTATTGGCCAACATAGCACCAAATCAGTGTTTTAACATCTCAAGTCACCCCTATTTAATCCGCAGCCATTTAACCCCTGCTACACCCTCCCTGCAGGAGGTGTGTTGTGGCAGAGTGAGGGTGGGACTGTCTCTCTGAATTACACACACTCCATCATTCTGATTCACAAAGTATCATAAATGTCCAGGAGGATCCACTGCCACATTAATCAGACACATTAGGCAGCTAACGGGAGACTACTTACAGAGGACATTAAGGCTGTCTCTGGATCTAGCCCAGGAAATTAACAACTCACCAGACAGATACAATCCATGGCAGATATGAGCGATGGGAGTAAGGAGCATGAAGGTGGGGTGAGCCTGTCTCTGGCTTGCACAGAAGGGTTGGCTTGACAGAAGCAATTAAGCCGCTCAGACTCTTCTACATAAGCTGCACCACTCACTTCAATGCAAGGGGAACGTTTGTACATAACCATGCTCTATGATACATGTAGTGGTTGTGAGAGCCCACTCATTGCATGACCTTGACTAACTACAGTTCATTGCTAACACAGGCACAGAACATGCTCTGCAAAGTAATAACTGACAACTGTGGAACACATTTGTGATGTTAATTTGGCTGTTTTAATTATTCTTTTCTGTGTGAGCAATTAGGAAACATAATCTGGGTATTACATGGACCTGGACTTTCTACTTACATATACAGAGATAATAACAAAATTTTACATTTAAACCCAATTTTAATTATAGCTCTAAAAAAGAAATTGATTTTCTTTCCACTTTGAAGTGGTAAAAACAAGATATGAAGATGTTGCTAGGAAGTTTTATTCTACCAGCAAATACAAAGCAACATTAGCGTTGATTCACTGTAGTAGTAATAGTAGTAGTAGTAGTAGTGTTGGAATGAACTCAAACAAACTAAAAAACTCCGTAGAGCTGAAGAGAACTGCGGAGTCAGGTAATACAGTAATTCTTCTTACATTGGGTCTTTCATACTTGAGTTTAACATAAAAAACTGGACTATAGCTGCTTTAAATCTTTGAAAATGTCTTTATTGTACCTACTATAGCGTATAAGAAGTAGATGTAAAGAAAATACTGTCCCATCATCTTTTCAGACATACTCTAACACACCCGCGTGCACATGCAGTACATACAGGAAACTAGGCTACATGTATATGCATTGGTTCTACACTCAAATGTCAAAACTATAAATCCAGAAAAAAAGTTAGGGAAAAGTGTGTTCAAAATCATAGAGGCAGAGACATATTTATGCCTGCATGTCAGACAAAATTTGTTTAAGCAAGACGAGACAAATCTCCAAAGAGGTTTTAAGAAAAAGCATGTGACCTGAGGTGTTAATTTCAAATTCTCTGCAATTCTAAGGCCACAAGTGAGTAGAAGCATCATTAAATGTGCACAGTGATTCATTATTCAGGTTTAATGTCACTCTGTGTTTACTTATCGTTCATTCCCCAAGTCAAGATGAGGTAAATTAGTCATATTTATATACATGATCGCAGGCCATGATTAGAAAAAAACTGCCCTGTGTGAGTAGAGCTGTGGCTTATTTTAAAAACATCTTTTTCTGCAGTAAAACTTCCCTCAGTAACTCACTTATGATTCCTAACTCACAGATCAGACATTATAACATAGTTCAATGTGGGAAAATATCCACCTCTGCTTTTGATTTTCTGTCATTATCGCTATTTACTGTACATTACTTGTGTTTGATTTGATGCATCTTGCTATGCTTTTTGATCTTGACACGTTCAACAGAAAACATGATTAGAAGGATCTCTTGGCACAGCAGGGTGCTGTTCCTTGATACTGAGAAACACTCAGCGTTGCACACACAGACAGGTGTGATTTGTTCCTCAGAGTTTCATTGAGTCTTTCTGGAGATTCTTAAGGAGTGATTCGGATTCTAGTGGAGAGAGAATTCTTTGGAGGTCAAAGTCACTGATATCAGGGCTCAACTTTATACCACTGCAAGGGACTCTTTATTCAGTTGTGCCTTGTGCCCCAGGTTTGAAACGGCCTCTAAAAATAAAGGAGAACTTGAGCAACCTGTCAGCAGTCACTGCATATCAAACTCACACTTTCATGTTTGCTTGTGTTTGTTTATCCTTCCTGGAGGATTTATATAGACGTGCTAAACATAGAAAACTTTCTCATCTGTCACATTTTTAATACTTAAAGTATTGATTTCACATAAGCTTTAATGCAGAGTCTGCAGAGTTTCACAGTACCCGCAGAGTGTCAGTCAATACCTGCATATTTGTAGTTAATTAAGTTTGATTAGTGTTAATCAAATATTAATCAATTAAATATAGTATGCAGGTAAATGTACATATGTACAATATGTGACCTCTATATGAGTACTTCACTTACTTTTAACTGCATTGAGAAAACATACTAGGCAGCTGCTAAAAAGTAGAGCTGTGTTGTACTGCATATTAGTAACAATGTACCTATCCATGTTAATGTGATTGTAATTATTATGTGCACATGGCTTCACATCTCTGCTGCTAATGTAAAAATGAATCTACAGTATAGAAGCCATGGAAAAACATTAGCAACAGTTTAAGAAGAGGTACACAGGTTAATTTCACCTTCAAAATTTTATCTTACTGACCTTGACCACATCTTCATCTGTAGAGTGACACCTGACTGCTTCAGAGACATCCATAAGAGAGCCGTCTATTCCAATGGTCACCACCTTTACAGGCACAGCCACGGTCTTCCCAGTCAGCACGGCAGTGTTCAAAATCTCAGAGTCCTAGATCGAGGAAGAGACAGAGAGATCAGCCACATGACTGGCCTGGCAGATCACTAATCCACCCAATAACAGACAACAAGCAATTACCATCTCAGAAAGAATAGAAAATGTGCAAGTAACAAGTGCTATTGAAAAGGACCTAACAAAGCTTTGTACAATCAGTTAGTGATTACTGAGTTAAATGAAGTGAAATCTGAACCACTTCTGGGCAAACTGAGCTCGTTGTTATTGTTACACTGCTAAGTCTACAGTGCCAGGTCCACAGCGCAACTACAGTCTAGTTTGAACTTTGCCTTGGGTATTAGCTGTAGTAATGGATTTCTTCAGTTTGTTAGCTGTGTTGCTAAATATGAAATTAACCGTAATTATTTGTCAGCTAGTCTGATTATTGTGAATGTAATTATTAGGATTAATACAAAACAATCCAATCACTGCCACAATCTTCAGCCAGCTAATTGATGAAAGTAATTAGCATAACATTGCAGTTGACTAGTCACCAGAATTACAGATGGGCAGATACAATTTAGATTTGACTTGATTATTGACAGGAAACAAATGAAATACAGAAGAATTATATTTAATGGTGTGAATTTTTTCATGCTCTATTACATAAGCATTTTCATGTGAATCACTTCCTTCTCTGCTCACATGCATAATCAAAAACATAACATTAAGTCACAGGGTTTCTATTGCTGGATTCAGCTTTTATTCATACAGGCTTGGATACATTGCAATTCAAAAACTCTCTTCACAGTCTCTATGGTGTTGTGATTACCCTCGTCTTGTGCATGTGTAATTGCCTTGTAAGAGTACTGTCAGGAGACATTTCACACTCTACCTTGTTTGAAATACATAATCAATGCCATTTCTACCTTTCTACCTTTACCTTTATGCTTGCGCTCTTTTTCAGTGACTTTTTCAAACCTTTTGCTCTGTACTATTACTGGAAATGTTACATGCTTTTACACAGAAATTATATGGCATTATCCTTTTTTAAGTTGTAAAACAGACATAAAAAAATCAGGTTTTCGACAAATAGAAAAAAAATAAGTGGTTGCCGCATTTTGGTTTTGAAAGGCAAATAATATAATTGTATTTCATAAAATTCAAGGTTCAACTTAACCTGTCACAACTCAGCCAGGTCCATCTTGTGTAAGTTAGTTCTTAATGCCCAGTCACTATTAACTAGGCTCTGTGATTTGCCCCTGGACTGTAGTGGAGGTACTGAGTGAGTGACCTCAGCGGACCAGACAGTCCTGGTTCTTTAAATTCAGCGTCAGTGTTTCATTACTCTGAACAGAAATCTTAACCTTTGAATAGACACAGGCACACACACAGACACACACACGCACGCACACACACACATGCGCACCATACCACTACTGTCGCAGATGATAATTGGGGCCAATTAAGATAAGTTTGCAGTAACTTTTGCTCTTAAAGTCACTCATGCACATTTGGTCTGGTCTCTTCTACCTATTCAGCCCAAAGAAAGTGAACAGATTGTTATGGAACCCCGGGCACCACAATAAATAGCCTCCACTGAGGTCAAAGTGTACCTCTCATTACTTGTACTGTATGATGAGCGTAGCCTTTTTACTACTGAGGAAATTACTTTAGCTAATTGTACAGCATGACAAAAGTCTCTCATTGTAAGCTGTTTTCATTCTGCTGCTGGGATGGTCTTACACAAAGCCCTGCACTGATTGACCAAATGGGAGGGAAACGCAGGGAACCCTATTTTTTCTCCTCTTTATTAAAGCTCTGCCAACACTAAAGTCATTTCTGTTTTATTCTATTGAGGTAGCTGCTATTACTTTACTTTTAACAGAGAAATCTAACTCTAGAGTGATGCCTGTTGACTAAATTGCCTCACTCATTTAGAATAATACCACTAAACCTGACAAGCACTGGCAAGAGCAGTCTACACTTTCTGACTTACTGTCACCATATTCATGTGCATTCCACAGTCGCCAGGGAAGTACATAAGATTTGTGCACTGCTCTGTTAACTTGCTTTTTAAAACACTTCCCCGGATGTGTGAGCTTGAGAATCAGACTCATTCAAAAAAAAAAGAGAGAGAAAAGAAGGATTAAGTTTGGGTGAGAAGAGCCTGGCCGTTTGTAAGCATCAATTACTGAGACCATTCAGCTTTGGAGTGAAATGATTATTAGTTGAGCCAAGAGATACCTATGAATCACAAAAAACACTTAATCTTCAAATGGCTTTTCATTACAATTTTATAGACTGTGACAGTGTTATATAGCAATATAAACCCCCCTCTCTCTGTGCTGCTGACTTTGATTCAATTCCCCTTAAAATCGAGGGTCGCTGTAAATTAATTCTGTGTCTGCTGGGATTCCTCCATTTCCAAAGTGTAGTCTATAATACATGATGGGGTAAATGGTTGGAATCTGCTGAAAGCAGAGGCTAATGTTACATTACAGCAGCTGGAGATGACCCAGCAGGTTGAGAGCAACAGAGAGGAGGGCCTGGCAGTAATAAGCCACAGTGGTATCCCACAGTGATGCATCAATGGTTCTCATACTCAGGCATAGACAGCGTAATTAAACATAAAATGGAGGCCAGTGGTGCACATCAGTAGCATTATTCAGTCACCTTAATAATAATACAGTAGTCTGAATGAGAATGCAACGAAATATGTGCCTGAGAAACTGGATAAAATGTGTATCTTACATAATAAGGGCTTTTAATTTGGTGATCATTGCATTTTTTAGATATAATTAAGGGGAATTTCACATTTTTTAACCTTATTTCTGTAGCTGCCTTGTTTTTATGATGTGTCATTTTATAATACTAAAAGTTGCTACATTTAGCAACTGTTTTACTGTGCACGTGTAGATATTCTGTATACAGTACTGTGTTCACATCTATTTTATGTGCATTTACTTCAGGATCAGAAAATATAAGAACTAATAATAGTATTTGATAACACCCAATACAATACGCATAAAAATGGTTTCTGTTTTGTATCAAATAGTAATCCTAAATATTTCCTATAAAATCTGTAACAACACATCACATACACTACAGCCTGAATCAGTTATTAATGTACTCATTTGCTCACAATCATGGTCTATTGTTTCTGTGTGGTGGTGATTTATTAAGAGATTATTAGTGACAAAAACCCTGAAGTTATCTGAAAATAACACACCATGCATTTTTTACAATAAACATTTTAAAAACTAAGTTCCCTGTTCGCCACAGCAGGTCACTTTGCATGTTGATTTGGCAAGGATTTTCCGCTGGATGTCCTTCCTGACGCAACCTTCCCACCGGGCTTTGAACCGGCACTAGGGAAGGACAGGGATGCGACAGTTGACCATTGCTAACTGCTCTGGCCACTACACCACTGTCCCACTATAAAAGTACAAATCTGAATAGATTATCTCACTTATGCAGTGTCATGGCCTCTTATCAAAATGTACAGTAAAGAATAATACCTATCCATTTTATTAATTAATACTATGGGGTCCTAGGGCAAAAATGTGTTAAACTAAATGATGATGATGAGGTTGCAGCGGAAGAGCTGTGCAGTTAATGGAAAATAACGCTCATCCAGCCATTCACAATGGCCCAAAAAAGGCCTCCATAAGAAACCTAGGTAAAAATGCACTTATTAATGTTTTTAAATAATCTTCTACGCATGCAACATGCTTCGTAGTTCACTTGATTTTTAGCTGTTGATGCTGGTGTACTTTACTTACAAGCCAGTCTAGCCCCTCAGGTCTCATAGATAGGAGTAATAATCTGTGGGAGAGCTCCCTGTCTGCTTTATCAAGAATCTCTCTGTTAGCATTCTGCACACTGCTGAGGCTGGTAATGTGTTCTGGGCTGTAATTTCTGCCTGTGTCTAGGTTGGATCTGAAAATAAGTGAGATTTATGGTGTCAGCCTGAGTGACATGGGCAGCATGAGAAATAGCAAATCTGCCGGTCTTGCGATTAGCCTCTGCTTCTATCCTGTGCTAACACATCCACATTCTGACCCCACCATCCTGGTTACAGCTAAAAATGAACAGGTCAAGCACATTGTTGAATTGGGGATTTTAGGGACTGCATTATTCATAGTGCAGCAGAGAGAAGAGAAATGCTTAGTACAGTATGCACACATATTCCTGAGAGGCCCGCATTATTGTGGTTGTCCTAAATCCAACAGGCTGCCCAGATAAACTCAAAAGTCAGGGTACCTATAAGCCAAAACACCTAATCTATTGCTTTCACGTGATTGATGATTGTCATTAGAGATGAGATGTCTTTATGATCTTTCATGTCAATTCAAGAGCAAAAGCAATAGGAAGGACCATGAATTATGCCATTAGTGATCCAACTTATAGTAAATGAAATATTCATATTCCTGATAAACATTTTCATTCCTTGGTGATAAAGTACGCCTACGTGTGAGGAAACCAAAATGAGAGTAGGGGGATAGTGAATTATATGCTGTAGACATTAAATGCCACTCAGACAGTGTCCTAAAGCTATTAAGCAGACTAAAAGAGACATGTCCTTTCATCAGCTCCTCTTTCCACATTGTGCAATGCTCAATGTGGCACTTCCTACCCTCTATTCCAGTGGGCGTTTAATTGGCTAGAAGCGAGAAACATGGAGTAGAGCGGGAATAAAGGCCTTGGTAGCACCATGCAGAGCGATACATCACGGCATGACAGTGCATTGAAGTGGTGGGATGGTTGTGAAGCCAACTCACTGCCTTTTAATGAGCATCTCTCTCTTGCTCCCTTCTCTTCTCTTCCTACTCTTGCTCCCCCAAGAATGAACCAGTTCTTCTCCCGTCTTCCCCTTTTGTTTTGTTTTTCGTCCTGGCTGACGAGATGAAGTTGACTCTCGAACGTGCCGTACAAAGATCCATCTCCACTCGGTGGTCATCCCTCACTGACTCCTAAAACATCACTAACCACTTTTCAGTAGCAGTGCCCTGTCTGCGGTACACGCCAGTCAGAGATCCGATCTGCTCATTACTTTTGGCTGTGGCTGGTAGGGAGAGGATTAACACAGTGGCTGCTTTGATCGTGGATTCACTCACAGAAGGTGCCTATTTAAAAGGAGAGGTAATGAGAGATCAGATGGACACAATGATTTGGTGACTTGGAATACACAGGGAAGTCAAGAACCACTTTAATAGGTACCTCATTTAATAATTAAGAGACATGTTAGAAAGAGAGGACTGTATTTTTTATCAGAGTAAAGTTATCAGAGTAGGAGTCAACCATGTAAGAGTGGCATCATGTAAATCAGGTGAATTGTTAGGCTAATTATAAGATATAAATATTGTCTGTCTAGAACAGTTTCATAGGTATGAAGCTTAGTAACAGATCAGGCTGAGAAGTGAAGCTATTTTATGATTAGCTGACTGAAATCGTCTGCTTCTTCCACGTATCACAATCCACGACTCATTCCTCAGCTGCTTATTCATGACTCACTACTTTTGTTCAATCATATTCAAGCAGAGGTACAATAGAGGCATTATGACCCAACACTTACTCTCTGACACACTCCCATTCTCATGTTGTTTGCTTCATTCAAGTAAAATGCAATATAGCTTCTTATAGGAATAGTTTTGGGAAATGTGCTCATTTGCTTTTCATCAAGAGTTTTATAAAATGATTAATACTACTCTCATAAGCTTTAGACCTATAGATTTAACATATAGATTAGAAAACCTGTAAAATTAAAACCTGCTCTTTGTGTCTGTGTGTGTTGCAGTTTTGTTTCTAATTTCTCTGTTGCCATCTTTTTCTCTCTGTCACCAGATGCCCTTGTGCCCCCCCTGTTTCTCTTCCTGATTTTGGATCTTTTGCTTGACATATGGACTTTTTCTCTCTGACAGATCCCTGTGGACTGATTTTGGATTTCTTGTCTGTTATAAACCCTATTTAGACATTGACTTTAACTGCTGTTCTCCCTGCCTGACATTGTTTTCCTGGAATCTGAGTAAACCTTGTTTTCTTGTGTTGATTAATAAACAGATCTACTATTTTAAATGAGAATTCTGTTGATGTTTGTAGAATTGGGTATTATATTTTTTGAACATTGAACTCCACTATGTCCTCATTGAACATGTTTTTGTGTTTTGTGTGGCTGTGAGCTGTTCTGTTGTAGTTGTACAGTGTTAACCACATAGGTTCCCCTCTGGGGATCTATCTATCTACCTGCCTATGTGTGTGTCTGTCTGACTATCTATCTGTCTATCTATCTATCTATCTATCTATCCTAACCTCCTACATCACTGTCTGGTCTGGAAATTGCAAAGTCTGATCATAACACCTTACAGTGAACAGCAAACACAACACAACACATAATATTAGCTGCAATTCTCTATCCACACTACAATAAATCCATGAAACGTGATTGCACAAAGAGCACATCAGACAGTCTGGAAGGAAACACTGGGAAAGTTAATCAGTGAATGGGATCCAGATGTGATGACAGAGAAAATGCTGGATAATTAGGGGATAGGAAACAGTGAGGTCAGTGGTGACTAGGAACAAAAAGCAGGAAGGAGGAACTGCAGACATCTGTTGGGTGAAATGGAGATGACAGGGGGCAGAGGAGCACACAGAAAATGAAAATATTGAAGTTTTTACAAGGGGATTATTTACTACAAACTCAAATGACATTCCTGTGTAAGTAAACTGCAACCACAAATGTGTTTTGTGGGAAATGTAATCACTGGATGGATTAGAAGGTTAGATAAGCAACTTGTGACTTGGAGAGATGCTAGTTCAATACAGAAAGACAAGTGGGACGAGTGTAAAAGCAGCGTTTGTCCCCTTGCTTAACTCCAACTGCTCTGGTGGTGCTGGGTAACACAGGTCACAACTGTGGTTGTTCTGGGCAGTTTTCTCTCTCAGGCCTCTCAGTAAATGTTTACTGAATAAATAAAGGTATAAAAAACAAAGGGTTTGGAGAGCTGAGCCTTTTGTGTTTAAATCTAAATGTGTATTAACTTAAATCATCATTTCTTGGACATACCTGTACATCTAAAAGTCTGATCTGAATTTAACCTACAACCAAGCCAGTGAATGTGAAAGCACCATATTAGCAAAGAAAACATCAAAAGACAAAACACTAATCCTATTGGACAATTCTCACAATACCTGAAGTAAAAAGCCCTGCATAAACTTGAACAGACACTGTTGAGCTTAATCCACTTGGGGTGAAATGATCTATATTTTGTTCGTGGCCTCACAAACTTCAAAAGAAGGGCAACCAATGACGTATCAAGAACTCACTCTTTATCATCTGCGCTGCTGTTCGGTTATGCAAGACGATTCATACAACAGTTCATGGATGATATTGATGTTTTAGTCACATTGAATAGCTTTCAACTGTAAATTATGTATGAGTGCACATGATTTATGCGTAAACTTTGACTGCGGGGAAAAGGGAAGTGTCACTGTGACAAGCTGCTGACAGGACAAATCCCCTCACAAATATTAATTACATTATGAATTGTGCTCGATTCCTTTGTCGACATGGCTTACTGACAATATAATTCAGTTTCTACAATGTAAAGAGACTTCCTAATAGTCAGTTTGAAATCTTATCAAGGATCACAATTTTTTTTTAAGAGAGAAAGAGTGTAGAGGAAGACATTTTTTATCTGACAGGAAATTTACAAACTACAGTTACAGCACTACAGTTGTGCATTCATGCATCTTCAGGGCATCTCTTGTAAACCTGCCTTTCTGTATCAGGAAAAGTATGTTCTACACTCTCTTAAAGTACATTAAGAGGGTGCTTAATAGTGTCTGTACTTACCAAATAAAGCTTCAAAAAATATTCAGGGTTGGTGCCAGAGGGATAGAGTCACCCTCTGAAGCCCAGTGGCCATGAATTCCACCTCATGCTGTGAGAAGGATATTTTGAATAAAACATGACTGGATGTGGAAGTACTATATTTTAAGTTTATAGGACAGATCTCCTGCAATTCTCATGAATATTATACCCGTAATACATCTCTATCAATGGGTCAGAAGTGGGGAGTCGGTGCCCCTGGTAGATTTCAATAACAGTCAGACTCGGCTCCGGAAGAATCAAGGTCAGGCACCATAGACACAAGCAGCTCTCTGCTCACCAAGAGATGAGTGAGAGAGCTGCAGCAGCATGTGGTGGGGGCTCTGACTGATGCCAGCACTGGTACAACGATGGTACTTCTGCTGTTTGCTCATTGAGCAGGATCCTGGAAGGCAGAAGGCAGGGAAACTTGCCTGCCTGTGCCAGTCTGTTCAATTTCAGCCCAATATCTATCACACTAAGACGATCAATGAAGAGTTCTTCACCAACAGCTCGCCACGCCTGCAGGGGGATGACCTCCTGACCTATGTCTGATATCTTCACCCATCTCTGATTGAGATCCATACTGCCAGCTTAGCTTGGCTTAGCTGCCCTCTGGATATAGAGCAAAGGTCAGCTCCACTGTTGCTGCTAAAAAAATACCCACAATCCTCTCAAACCTCAGTGGTCAGGATTAAAGTCAGATTGAATAGAACTGGGCCAGAATGTGAAGTGGGATGTTAACAATTATAGGGAGACGAAAGATGTAGCAAGTTAACTGTACAAAGGGCTATACTGTTTTGATGGGCATGAAGGCTCACAGCATGTGTTCAGTAAAACTAGAACAATGATTCAATGGGCTGCAGACCTAAAGTATTTCTATAGCAAACTAAATGTAGGAAATAAACAGCATTTTATGCATGAATCACACATTGTATTGCAGGTCATCTTCTGAGAACTGTGTTAGCACAGCATAGAAATAATTTGACCTCACCACTGTAGAAGCTTTTGGAGGCATTGAAATGTGGAAAGATTTTCAGATGACAATCTGATTAAAAAACTTTGCAGCAGTAGGTTCTGCAGCAGCAAAAGGCTTTAATCTACAGTTCTAATCACATACTGCAAACACAAAGAGAGTTTGTATGAGTGTGTATTATAGAAGGTAACAAACCCAAGTGACTCACTTTTGCCTTTCAATTACAAAATGATTTCAGAGCATGCACTCTTCCTGAGTGGTACTGGAAGAATTAAACTTCAGTATTTATGCTCCTTTTGAAAGAAACTTCCAGTGTCCAACAGTGTCATGTCCCACACACTCATTTCTTTACTTCTTTACTGTACAATACCTGCAGTCATAATGAAAACGAGTGTCAGTCCATCTACATACCTTTTAAATTCTGTGATAAGAAAAAAACCCATCAAGTTCTCAGATTGATGTTCTGAATTAGGTAAGCATTTGTCACGGTCTTGTGTCCTAATTAGCATTGCATGTGGTACATCATATGTGCATACCACAGCAGTCTCAATTAGTGCTACCACTTCCTCATCAGCCTCTAAGCTGTAGTAGATGCTAATGGATGGCTCACTTGAGGTCCATCCATCATCCCCCTAATGTAAACTACATGACTCGTGTGAGGTGGAAAAAAAAGGTTCTGGTTTTCCTGCTGTTTCCACTAAAACAGCGGGGGCGTGCAACAGAGCACTAGTGGAACAGTTGTGGCTCAGTTAATCAGATGACTGAAATTAGGTACTTTCATGCAAGGTGTACAGTACATGCTTTTCTGCTAAACACCCTGCATGATAATATGTGTGCTTTACTGCAGGATCAGCTGGCATATACGTGCTCATGTCTGTATGTCTAACTATCGTTTTGATAAATTGATCTCCCGATATGACTTGCCCAGCAGAGAAGATGTGCACTGCAACAGAGGGAATGGAATCGAAAGGAGCAAAATGAAACATTCAATGGAGGATGTTGATAGATGACTTTATCATGTGAGAGCAGAAGTGGCCAGAGAAGGCCAGGGTGATGATGTATTGTTTAACGATACATTGGAGCGGTATGTGAATACAAACGGCTGCTTTCATTTCTCCCCATCTTTATGCCTGTGAATGCTTGTTTGAGTGAGCACAGTCTGGTGTCTTGACTGGAACAGGGAGATTGATGAGTCCATATATGATGTATGCCCTGTTCTCCTGCTCACTCTCAATCACCAGGCATCCACAGCATGGGTAATGATGATGAGGGCAGCCTGGACAAGAGCATATTACTTCATGATGGTAAAAGATAATGGACCAGACTCCTACTGTGCAGGGGAATCTGCTCAGGCATCCAATTACTGCCTTTAAGATCCATCTCGAGATGACCCAAAAAACACACAGCTTTTTCACACTTTAAGTGAAATGGAGGGTGCCAACACAAGAAGGCAGACGGTGACAGGGGAGACAATTAATCTACATAGTTAATATATTAATGTATGTTTGTCTGGAGCAAGAAGAAAAAATATAAGAAAAGAAAAGGAGGTGGAGGAAAAAAGAAAAAGATATTAAAAGGGAAGTGAAGAGAATACAAGCCAGGACAGACAAGCAGATTTGACAGAAAGACTTCTAAAACATTTCCTCACTCTAAACTGACTAAAACTTTTGAGTCCTCTTTTCATGTTTTGCTTTTGAAATAATTGCTGCATTTGCAGAACTCCTGCTTCATGGTTTGAAATTGGTGACAAAGTGGTGAGCAGTGCTCTGAGCCCTTCCCCATGCAGGTGGGTCTGTGACAACACGCAGGAGGAGCCGTCTTCAAAGGGAACACAAAAAAGAGAGCTCATCTTTCAAAATGATGTTGCTGCTTTCCCAGACGTGTCACCCTGTGGCAGAGCCCATCACTTGGCTAGGAAAATGCAATTAAAAAAAAACCCTTTTTATAATAATCAATTACACCAAGGGCGCAGTAATTTAGAAAACAGCATAAATGGGCAGGGAACGGGTCTGTGGAGTAGTAATAACCATAAATGTGATCAAAACCCAAAATAAGCTTCCCATTACTAATAGTCATTAGCTTTATTACATTACAACTGTTAGACATTGTCATTTATGGATCCTCATTCAGTTTATGAGATTATTTCTGGTCAAAACACAATTACAGCAGTGCTTCCATTATGACAAAAAAAGTCTAGCTTGTTAGACTAATTATTACTCATTACATATGAAAGGACTTTCTAGAGCACAACTACGGAGCTTTTGTGTCAACAGATGCCTTCAGCTCTGTGAAGTCTCTCCTCTCAACGTGATTAAAAAAGATTGGAGAATTTCCATGTGTGTTTCCTCCTCTCCACTCATTCAGTTTCTCCCCTTCTCTTCTCCGCACTTGTTCTTTCTTCTATCTGTAACACTAATTTACTGTCAACATTTTTATTTAATTATTTAATTTTTATTTAATTGGGTATTCTCATTGAGATCTCGTTTTTAAGAGAGGGATGGGAATAAGAAAACATTCATACAACCCCTAAAATGTGAATAAAAACAGAATGTAAATTGTTTAAAACCTATATTTGATGGAAACTAATACAAATGTATCAAATAAATATCAATGGGTACTATGGAGCCATGCTGAAAAAAATATTTCCCTGAAAAATACGTTGTCCCTATGGTATCATATGTTGCTACAAACCTATATATGTTAATTAATGATGCATTAATGAATCCTGCAATTTATCCATGCTGTGTGCAGTTATGCACCCATATATCATTGCACATACTGTTTTTTGTGCGTGATGATAACAAGCTAGATGGTCCCTCTTCTTAGCCCAGAAGACACAAGTTCATGATTTCCAAATCAACAGACAATATTTATATTTACATGATATAAAGTGTGTTTTTGATGATCACCTCAGTCCAATCATCTTGTTTAGCCTGTTTAAAATACAATTGTTTTCATTTGGCTGTAGCAGCTAGTATTTGACAAAAATTTAGAACCATGATCCCAGCAAAACAGAAAAATGATAGTTTTCAGTATAGGTGATGTGCAGTGACTGAAGTGAAGTGTTTGCCTCCAGTTTTCCAGTTTTTAATTTGCCTCCAATTAACACTGTGATGTAATTATGACGTGTGCTATAAAAGGGTCTATAACATTAGAAGACTGTAGAAAGTTTTCCACTCCCAAGGCGGGCAGTAATAGACAAAATATCGTCAATGTCAGCAGCACAAGTCATTTAAAATTCTGAGCATTAGAGTGAATTTCTTGTCTTGATCATTTGAGACTTGGATTTAGAGATTTCAGTCACCCTGACACAGGCAACTGTGCAATGATCACTAACACAAGAGAAAACTCCAGAAGAAGAGCGTACAGTGACCAGGTAGATTTTGGTCATTACCAATATCAAAATCTAATGTAACATATTCACAGTACTCGACTGGGTCAGTGCAGGAGTTGATTTCACAGACAGCAAGGTAAGATTTTGCATAGATCAAAATTCTGCTGCTGTTACTTTTTCCATCAAACTTTAAAGCATTATAACCATCCAGAATAATTTTACTATGTAGGATATTAGGCAAAAGCTATGTCTCACATGGGCGGGTTTCAATAGGTTATAACCATAATAATGGCACCAAATACATTTTTACAGTAAAATTAGATTTTAGTTTATCTTTACTTGGAGAGAGCTAACAACAAAGCCAGCTAGAAAATCAAGAGTTTCAAAGCTCCATGAAACAATATTTCTCAATATTAGAGGTGACTGTTTGTGATGTAACAGTGCCAAAACTGTTGATTCCACTGAAGATCAACACTATAGTTTTCAGTCCTGTTGATCTCATTACTTTGGCTCTCAGAGACTTGCATCTTTTTCTCAAGATTTAGGAGAAACAAGAGGTAAAAACTCTGAACAATGGACTTTGCATTTGACTAGTGGTGAGAAACAGGACTGAGACAGGATGTCACTGTTACGGTGTTTATACTATATGTATAAAGAATGTTTAAAGCTTGCCAAAAGTCATAAATAAACATATTGTAGATCAGATGCTGAACGCTGTCTGTCCATGTTTCTTCCCATTTTCACCCTCCCTCACTTTTCAAAACCTGATTTGATTTTCTTACTGAAAATCTGTCCACAGACTGTTCAGCTGCCCCCACACCAGATAAAAGAAGCTGTCTAACGGCTGTAAAGTAAGCCAGAGGTGAATTATTACTGTGCACACAGAGAAAAAAGGTTAATGAGCAGATGTGAAATTGTTTATCGGGGCTGTATGCGGCCTGACAGAATGATTGTGAGAACTACTCAAAGCTTAAAAAAGAACAAACTTTACAGGTTATACTATCCAGAAAGGAGAATTGAACATCAATAAAAAAAAAACTGGAATTAAACCTGCAGATTGTGTTCACTGGCAATTTTTAAACATACATTTTTGTGCACAGAGCTTTCAAATGTGAACCTTTGAGTAGTGGAAAATATATTATGGTCGGTTAACTTGTGTTCTTTTTTTCATCTGGAGGGAAACTAGAGCCTGTAGCTGAAATGGTAAAAACATGAAGTTGGATATGTACTGCTGTGGGCAGATATCTTAGAGTTATTAGGCCTGACCACTTCCCTGTGGGCCTCCCTTATGATATTCCCATATTGTACAACAAGAGCTCCTCCTTAAAGCAATTAACATTTGTTTCATGAGGTTACAACTCTTGCCCGGTCTCACAATCCCTATATCCTACCATCAATGAGCTTCATTGTTTCTGGATGTGTAATTATCATAGACTTTGCCCACCCACGTTTCATACTTAAAATCATTTGGTGCAAGGAAGGTGGTGTTTTTTTTGGTGGGGGGGTTAATATGTGCTTGTGTGTGAGAGGGGTTGACAGCACTGCTTTTACATTACCTTACTTCCTCTTTTCTATCAGCAAGGAGTGTAGCAGGGCGGAGGGAGAGGAACCTATCTTTGGGCCTTTCATGGCACAGTGATCCCAAGTAATCTAATTCAGCCTTCCTCTTTCTTGCTTGTGTGCTTCTCTCATATTGGTGCATGCAGATTGCAAAAGCCTCATGTGCTTGTGTGTATGTGTGAAAGAGCAAAGAAGAGAAAATGAGACAGTGGCAGACATGAGTTCTGAAAATGTCTGGATGTATAAGTATTTGTGTTGTGTGTTAAGTACCATGGGGTGGTCGGAGATGCTGCACACCTTGGAAAGTTGTTTGTGCATGAGAGGCACAAAGGAAGAAAAGGAAGTAGAAAAGTAAAGAGAATGTGTGCTGCGAGAACAGAATGAAATAAAATGGTTTCAACTTTTGTTCAATAAATGTCTGATGATGAAAATGTTTGAAACATTAGTATCAAAGGTACACGCTGATCAGTGACCCTGATCGTTTTCAATACACTGTATCCACTCACTCTCTGACATGATAGCAGCTGCTTCACTGACTCCCTGACAGGCTCTCTGAACAGAATAGCAAATCAAGGTAAGGAGAGAGGAAAATCAAGCCTTTCTGTACATGCTGGACACACAGAGAATCATCTGTTTTATACACATGAAACACTATTCATCTTTACCTCCTGTGAGGCTCCTGCCTAAATTATCCTGCCCCTAATTGATTTAGCCAAGTTTAGCAAATAAATGTAATATCAGGTTAATTGAGATGGATTTTTGCCTTTATGAAAGAAAGACACATGATTTATAGTGAGCCATAAAACTCTAAAACCCTCTTCTATGTAAAATGAGCAGAATAATCAGAGTGGAAAAGCTGATACTTTTAGGATTGATTGATGAGTGCATGTTAGATTTTGGAGGGGTGTGTGTTAGTTCACAGATTCATTTTACAAATACAATAATAGAAGTATTGCCTCTTGTAAATTCACAAAAGCCAAATTAAATCAAATCAATCACATGTTTTTTTTTTCTTTGAGCAGATAATAGCAAATTCTTTGGTTGAATCTCTTTCTATGAGAAGAGCCTTTAGATAATCATGCAAATCATCTTTGCAGCCTTTGTCAGTGGTAAGTGTGGGAGCTAACTACATATTCCTAGAGCCAGGAAAGCGGGACTGTTGATACATCAGTGACATGAAAAGGATGTTAGAGAAGGAACTCGAACAATACTGCAGTATTAAACACATAGCTTCAGTTATCCTGAGAGCGGATCAGTGGGTGAGGATGCAGTGCCTTCCTCTGTATCCAGGAACAGCCACCCACAGGCATCTATCATCTACACAGCTACACGCAATAGAATAGAATAGAATACAATAGAATGCAATAGAATAACGTTGACACCACAGTCAGGTCTGTGTCATCAGATCAGACACACTGCAATAGAATAGAAAAATGTCATCTTTGTTTTAGCAATCAGGGCTGATATGACAGCATGCCCTTCTCTTTAGTTAACACAATCTGTTCACCTGCATGTTCTTGAGCTAAATCAGAAGCAGTGCTCCCTGGGCTGCTGACAAAATCTGCAGAGATGCGTGAAATGCTCATTATGTGACATTCTATAAGCGGAGCTTTGCTTAATCTACACAACAGAGTACCTGTGCCTGCCTCACCGAGGGAGACACACAGCTCCAGGCTTACCCTCAGGCCAAAGCCAGCCTCTACACCCCATCTGAGGCCTGCTGAGAGTTACTGATGCTCTCCTTTTGCCCTGCTCCTAAACACACAGTGTGGACACAGACCTGCCATTATAAGTCTGCCATCTCCAGCTAACCAGCACTGGTGGAAACATTACTGAGGTCCTTTGTTTAAAACAATATGCAACTTAAGCTAGTGCTAACACAAGACTCAAACTCAATCCACTCTGCCCCACCCAACCCTCTCTCCCCAAGCTCTGCTGCACTCTGCATATTCCTAGTAAAAAAAATATTCAAGAATAATGACATATATACAATATGTCATTAAGTACTTTAAGTAAGTACTTTAAGTACTAGAAATTTTCTACAGTATACAAATACTACAATCTGAAGCACCCTGTTACTCATAAAGGTCCTGTGGGCAAATACAAATAAAATAAATGTACTAAAATAATAGGAGCAAAATTCATTTTAAGAATGACAGATTTATTATGTATACACTGCAGTATATTATTTTCTTTACCAGACATAAATAGATTGGCCTGTATCCATTTCATTCTTGTGATCCTTTATTTTCAGTTTGATTTGATTTTGATTATGGGAAAATAGCCAGTACAGAATATTTGATAATTTAATCCAATGATTTAATGAAAGGAAAAACTGCAACATTTTCCCCTGAAATTCAGTGCAGTAGAAGCAGAGAATGAAAATATCCATATAGAGTATTATACAAGTACTACATTATTGTATAACACTTCAGTAAACTTACTTTCCACCACCGATAAGTGTCAACTGACACTAGTTGTGGCTATTTTCATTATTCTAATCAGTGCCATTACCTTTATACCAAATGATGTAAAAGAACATATCTTGCTTTCTATACCAATGTTTGTTCACATTGAAATTTTTGGCAAAATGTGTGACCAGATCATAAATAGAATGTCTTTCTCTCTTCAGGTCAGCCATGATTACAAGTGCAGCAATTCTCAGCTTTTTCCAGTGGAACAGATTTCATTCATGTGTTAAAGGAAAACATATGCAAATGTCGATTCAAAGTTAAGAGAATTAATAGAATGTGATGTTCTGCATTGTTAGGATGCACTATTTCACATTCAGAGCGATGAGTGAACAGCCATCTATTTGAGTGTTGCTCTGAGCTGGAAGTAGCATCACTCACCATGGCCAGGGGCACGATGCCCGCTAGGTCCTCCTGTGCCAGTCGAATCTCCGTCTCAGCCTCTTGTGTGGGGGCACGACTGGCCGGGTATTCCACCTGCCAGGCCATCCAGCGGCTGCCCAGTGGCTCCGGGAAACTTTCCATTTTCAGATCCACCTGGAGCACCCTCTGAACTCCCGTCTCAGACCTGCCAGGTTGCAGAATATAGAGAGTGTCAGTGAATGGTTAAGCAGATGGCTGGGTGAGACCTCGAAAATGAATATGTGTCTGTGCGCGTGTGTGAAGATGTGGGTGCTCGTGTGTGTTTGTGAGCTTATTCAACCTACTGTCTGCTCTAATGATGACAAATGGTAAAGGCTGATGAATGTGTCTGTGACTGAAATCTATGACATTTTACCAACCGAGGTTCTTCAAAATGTCAAGTCCCTTTGTGTTTGACTCTCTGGTCAACTCTCTGCTTCATGGAATAATATCACTTCCTTTTTTTATTCCTTTTACACTTTACCACAAGTGAGGTGCACTGTAAATTTAATCTCATGGCTGTTCCTCAGAGGAGTGCAAAGGAATGCTTCATGTGTGTTGATGGTCAGGTTTGTCACTAGTGTCCTTGTTTGCCATAGTAGAGTGTAAATATACGGCATGCTTTACCTCAATCTACAGCAGGCCTGTATTAAGTCAGACAAATGGGAGCGTTGATAATAAAATTTCCAATGGCACCATAAGTCTCTGGTGCTCAGGGTTTCAATATAGCTTGGAGGCGGGAAAGGTCAGCTTTACACGAGAGCCGGAAGAGATGGGAAATGGCACAAGATCTGTTAGCCATGTCTTGCGTGTCAAATGGCAGGACTCTGGGCCAATAAATTTCATGCATGGTCTCTGTGGCACACCGGCACAAAACAGCATCTTGTAATTTGAGCACGGCGAGGAGGAGAGACACAGAGAAGGGGAGACATGAATAAATCCACATGGAATTTTATTTGGAGAGGTGGGTGCATGTGTGTGCAAGATGTGAAAAACACTATATAAACACAAAGCAGATAAAAGAATACATCTGTACCTGATTTTAATATCAAGCTAACAAAATGTTGCCACCTGCAGCATGTAGTACATCTTTAAATGACAAGAGCACAAATGTATGTAACTTCCTAAATTATGAATAGGGGACTAAAACAGTAAAACAATAAATAATAGAAAATGTTTTGTCCACAGCTCTCTTATTCATGTAGGTCTGACAGTATTTCCACTTCATTCTCATATTATTCAAAATTTTAACCTGTGACAGTGAAAGATTTGTTTCACGGCAGAGCACAGCAACCCAATTTTCACATCGAACAGAGGTGTGTATAAATAATTAAGATGACAACTAAATAACTTGTGTCACATTTCATAACTGTGTACTGAGCAGTTGAAGGCAGAGTTCGACATCATGGGCTTACATAACAGTCCCACTATGCTGTGACAAAAGACAGATCCTAATCTCTTCTTGCAGAAAGGTAAAGCCACGTGGTTCACCAGGCAAGCAGAGTTAACAGATGATGCACCAAACGTCCAGAAAAGAACCTTTGAGCTCTCCGCATCATCGAGTGTCACACGGGACCCGTGTCAGCTATCAGCTAAAATGGCCTACTTTCTACAGCACTTTCACTGCAGAAAGGTTGCTCCGGCAAACATCACACCCTTTAGGCAGGCAAAAAGACTGACAGGCAAAAGAATGAAAGTGGCTGCACAGCAGAAAGGTTCTATACTGTACAAACACTACCAAGTGCATGAAGTAAAATCTCACCCTCACAAAGTTAAAGAGCCTCCAAAAGACATAATTTGTGTTTTATTAGCTTTTTTTTGTCATTCAGAGATGTCAATTATTTCCCTGCTCGCACGATCCAGTTGGCAGAGTTTAACAGCAGCTGTGAATGCTCTAAAATGTATGAGGTTTTTATATTCCTTACAAGAAAGGTGCCAAAAAAGTAAGTAGTAAAAATCTATGATAAAAATAGTCCTTCTGCTGTGTGACATCCTGTTAATTTTGCATTTTAGTGATGGAAATATCCAACTTCAAAAGAAGACCTGGAAAGATGCAATATAAAAAGGAGGACAAGTAAAAGGAAGAAATAAAATTTTGGGGTGGTGCAAAGTTGAGATCAAGGACAAGAGCAAAGACATAGAAAGAAATGCACGCTACCACTTCTATATGGCTTTACTTCAACTTCAGTAGATGACACCTTTGCAAGGGAGCGAATGGAAACTATGGCAACGTCTGCAGGCGGTTGACTGTGGTGTGTGACTGTGATTTCAGTAAGGGCTCGTGATAAATGTAAAGTAATGTAATAAATTCCATGTTAATAGTGAAAATGGTTTACTTCTTGCATTTTTTATGATGCCTCTTAAAAGCAGAGCTGCTGCTGGTTGTATATCTAGCTAGCCAATACATTTTAAAGCACTTGGCAAAAAGAAGGAACAATAAACAAAGACATTTTGGGTTCTTTACCACAGATGGAAAGCCTGACAGCAATACATTTCTGGTTGTCCACTGTACTTGACCCCCATTGACACACATCATAAAATGAAACCTAACAGAAACATCAGTGTCAGAATAAGTATGACTCAGGTGTTGAATCAGACACATCAAACATATACACATGCAGGCCATCCTGAGCCGACCTCCTCGCTCCAAGTCCGCTAATCACATGGCTCGCTGGGGGAAACTGTTCATTTCTCTGTCACTTCCAGCATGGGGTCTAATTCAATTAGCAACAAAGGGCCTGTGGATGCGTGCCACTCTGCTGGCCTCAGCCTGATAATTATCTGTAAACTAACTGTGGTTTGACTAAATCTGAGGCCAGACGACCGGAGGGAAGCCAAAGGCAATAGGAGGGTGCTCAGAAGATAACAGGGCCTAAAGTTGGAAGCAGCTGACCCTCTGGCTTTAGAGACCGAACCAGAGAGGAAATCAGATTTGACAAGGTGCTGCCTGAGACGGCTGATGACTGACTCACTGAGAACATCACAGAGATGGCTGAGAGGATGCTGTTTAGGCACGTTCAGGGTGCCCATTAATCACAGTGACACCAGCATATCTGTAGGACATGCGGTGACACCCAAGAAAACATACGTGAATAGTTTAGCACCATAATGTATTTGCTTTGTGTAGCGTTTTTATACTTGATGACAATATAAAGCGAGTCTTTGTCATAAATAACAAAGTGACAACTGGTCATAGCAGCGTCTCACACCACTGTTAATGTGATATAAATGACCGAAACATTATCATAAATCCTGTTTGTTTCGTGACACAAAGAGGATGTTGCATCTATGGGCAAAGATTTTTTTCTTTTTATTTGTCAGAGTTTACCACTGGCTTGTGCCACATCTGCAAACTAGCGATTATTTTCATTGTTAAGTTTAGTTTTGGATTTAAGGAATAGTTTTGAGACTGATATCATTCTTATACTGTAATTGTCTTGTAAATATAGGGGCCTATTTTCCTCAAACCAGGCATAGTCAAAATGCAAGTCTAAAATCTCTGGGCAAAGGCGTTATGGTTGTGTCCAACAATCTTTTTGCAATTTTCATGACCACTGATGTTGGCATTACAGGGTGCAGCCAAGCGCAACCATGCACAATGCTGAGGACAGGCACATTCTTATTAGGAGGAATGGTTTATGAGCAGGTGGAGTCAAGGCAGGAGTCAATAATGGCCGATCACATCAGTTCCTCTCATCCCCATTAAAGGTAGCAAGTGAGGAAGAGAGAGAGAAAGTTCATCTCTTTGAAGGTTCAAGAGTTAAAACATTAAAAATACACAACACTACAATTATTAATAAGTAACCACCATAAATGTGCTGTCAAAGATTAACAGGCAGCACATCTACATTTGTGTAGTAGCTGCTGGAATATGGATTTTTACTGTGCAATCAGTTAGCTTACAGGAAAATTTATTTACACTCGGCTTCTCCTATGTGTATTTGAAAACAGCTATTTATATAAGTACAATAAACAGATGATGGTAACTGCAAATGATCCGTCTCTATTTATTTATAGATCGAATATTTAAAATGGAATATAGTTCCCATACATTTACACTAACAGATGTGCTGGTTGAATTGGTCCAAGATTGATTTAAAGGGTAATTGTAGGTAACAAGTAGGTTCAGGGACAGATCTGGACACAATATAATACAATATATAATTTCAGTTGCTGTTTGGTAAATACAACATGGTTGTTTAACTAACTACACAGAAAAGAGCAAATGTTCTACATGTGGCTGTGAAGTATTTTCGTACAGCAAACAGAAAGACGACACACTTCATAACTGAAAGGTATTTTTTTGATATTATATTGACAGCATGGTATAAACAGTATTATAGTATTTTGTGTGTGATGGCACTAAAAGGTCGTCTGAGTAGATTCTTTTGCAAACAATATTTTGGTCCAAAATAAGTACAAAAATTGCACTGCACCACCTAGTCTGCATAAACAGAGATCAAGCCAAGCCTCTTCTCTCACACCAGTGCAATCAAGTTTGCCCAGGAAAATTGCAAAAGCAGCTACATCTTAAAAAAGACTAGCACTGAGGAAAATTGTAAGATTTTTGTATTTATTTTTGTAAAGAAAATTGATAAAAAAAAAGTAAAGTGACTAATTGATTCGCTCCAGGTTAATTAAAAAGTTAACTTTAGTGGTGCCAGTAGGTGAATTGTAACCTTTGCTATCTTTTGATAGTGCCAGACTAACTGCTATGCTGAGTTAACTGCCTTACATTAAAGCATCACCTTCTTTGTTAGGATAGTATTTGCAGTGTCTTCCATGTGTCCTTTCAAAATGTGGTATCGACAAATCCAAACTTTTATTGTTCAACTTGTCTCCAGTAATTACGCAGTCTAAAGAGCTCTTTGCAGCTCCATCTTATCTTGATAGCAGCTATTGAATTTAGGCAGCTGGAAGGTTAAAGAAAGATAGATTTAAATTTCAATATGAATAAACAGACACAGGACTAAGTTATTGGAGGAACTTCCTTTCTGGCAGATTTCTCTAGAGAAGGAACTATAATTGAAAGCGCTTCTATTGTCCCATTATCAGAATCACTGTGTCATTGTGACACTCCTTGTTTAATCTTCTTCTGATGAGTATCCATGTGTTCACTGCCTCACCCAGTGGGGTTTAAAGAACAAGAGAGATAGACAGGGAACCTTTGTGGGAAAAATAAAGTGACATTTTCAGGTCTTAAAACTTCACTTTTCAACTTCTAGATCAAGTATTCCTTAACATTCCATTGTATTATTGTAACATCAGACAAACAAAATGATTCAGTCCTATACTGTTCAAAACATTTAAAGTCCTGACTCTTTTTTTCTGGGTATGTGTTGTAGAGGATACATAAAGACGTAGAGTACATTCCACAAAGGGCCACTACAAACCTCAGCAGAGCCGCCAAAATGCTTCTGATTTACTATAACAAGAGATGTTGAATGGAAACAGAATAGCAGATGAAGATGCATAATGCAGGCTGCTTAAACCAGAGGAGACACTGTCCAGAACAGTCTGAGAAAGTGGTGTGTGTATGTATGTGTGTGTGTGTGTGTGTGTGTGTGTGTGTGTGTGTGTATGTATGTGTGTGTGTGTGTGTGTGTGTGTGTGTGTGTGTGTGTGTCAGGCCTTGTGCAAATTCTAAACTACTTGTGGAGTGAAAAAAATAATCAAATTTGTGGCTTCAGTGGTGCTTGAAAACAACACCCTGAAACTCTGCTTTTCTCATCTTCCTTCACCTGGAACAGCAATAAACCAGTCAGTAAAGTGAAGCCATGCAGTACACTCGCACATGCAGTCAAACACACAAATCACAAACACAGATGCTCATACACAAATAGTTATGCATACATGTATGTGCATATACGATATATACTATACACCAGAACATCCGTACATAAATCTGTGCCTGTGCACACACAGGCAAACAGTGTGAACCCAATCATGTGTGCAAGACGAAGTCCTCTGAAGCTAATGCAAACATCAAGCTACAACACACTGTCATTACTACTGTCACATAATGGACTATAAAATGTAATGGCTGCTACACATGTTTGTATCTCCACAAAACCTACTATAATATGCACATGCTACAGTGTGTCGAATAAACACAACGTGCATCAGCTTCTAAAGGTCAGTTTTTTAAATACCTTTGTGTCATCAAGAATATCATCAATAAATCACAAGCTTTACTGTGGTGCTGAAACATTTGTTACATTTTATCTTCTCCATTAGTGATTCATACTATAGACTGTCACAGCCTCTGGAGCCCATTGCAATGTCCTCAAATATCTTGTTTTTCTGACCAACATTCCAAAACCAAATTATGTTGATCTTAGTCCAAAATATTGTGACGTTTAAGAAGGTGGTAACAGAGAGTTTTGGGAATTTTATTTTAAAAAGTGAAAGTGTGTACATATATATATATATACACTTTCACTTTTTTCACTATATATATGTATATATATATATATATGAGACTTTAACTTCATGATCACACCCTGGATTTCATTACAGAATCCAGCATCCAGCAGAACAGGCAGGATAGCTCTAGCTGAAAATCTCTGCAGCACTAGCCAGTGCTCAACCACCACCACCCAACCTCACCACACAGGAGAGAAGGTCCCTGACAGCTCTCATGGGCTGAAACCATCACCATCCTGCCTGCAGACAGGGGACGATGCACTGACATCCTGAACATTTCAAATTACCACAGCAAAGTCACCCTACTCTTACAGTGCCAGAAAGAAGTCCAACTGGCATGACTCAATTTCCAGAAAACATATGCCATGTGGAGGCGTATATTGGCATTTTAGAGAGACATGCTGCCATCAAGGCATCATCTTTCAGTGGATATTTCAGTGGGACATTGCCAGACCTCATTCTGCATGTGCTACAACAGTGTGGCTTCGTAGACACAAAGTGTGAGTGCCCGACTGGCCTGCCTGCAGTCCAGATCTGTTCTCTACTGAAAATAGGTCGCACATCATAGAGAGCTGAATCAGATAGCGACCACGAACTGTTGAGCAACAGAGTCTTGCATCCAGCAGGAATATAACATCACATATGAAAGGCAAAAGAGAGGAAAACAGTTATGAAAGAGAGATACATAAATAGTTGGCTTCATATGTTATATGACATAAAACTAGAATATTACATGAATAAGATAGTTAATGCTAATAAGATATAGAGAACCATCTGGGGCATGAGAACGAATATTTTGTTATCTTCATGTCACGTTTCCCTATGCTGTGGATGAATTTCACTTCTCAGCCTGAGGGGAGCCCATTAGAGGTGAATCACTATGATCTGGGGTCAGAGCTTCGTTTTAGGTCTGATTTCTGAGAAAGGACCTCAGTGGTCACAGCATGTAGCTCAATCTCTCTGCTCAGGCAGCCTTGACTAGAAACCAGTGTTCATAAGTCACATTTTCATGGTCCTCTGATTAGCCGCCCTGCAATCAAAGCAATCACTCAGAGCTTGAATGAAATGTAGTCATGGATACATTCAAAAGCCAAAATGTCAATGCAGACATCACTGAAAACTATACAGTGTCGATTTCAAAAGCAAAAAGAAGATTGCATTTAGACTGCAGTTTCCATGGATACTTATTATTAAGCTAATATTTATTATTAGGCTAATTTTGCACAAGTGTTTGAATGGGAAGATACGGAACTATACTAAAGACATATTTCTGCAGGTTAGGCAGGGGAAACTTGAGTACAAAGCAGCTATGGTAAGTCCATTAGAAATGTTCCACTCAAATACAATTTTTTTTTTTTTTTCTGAAAAGAAACAGAGCCCAAGGGTTGGAAGTGGGGGTTGCTGAGTTGGGAGTTAGAAGGTGGGGAAAAGCACCCTCAGACGTCTATTCCCAGCGGACCTTTTCGATTCAGACTTGTCCAGAATAGAAAAAGAGATAGTGACAGAAGGAGAAAAGGTGTATACTCCCCCTGAAACACTGTCAAATAAAGGCAAGACAGGAATGAGAATAATAGTGATAAATGTCAGTGATGTGTAGCAGCCTCTAAGGCTTTGGAGGTTCATGATTATGCAGACATATTGTATGTAGTGGCCACAGGAGAGTTAGAGCCAGATAGAAGGGAGAGAGATTGTACAAAGATACAGACAATTTGAGCTAATCAGACAGTAGGAGACAGTGGATTCAGACTATGACTGAAAACTAGACGGATAACACTTCAGGGTATCAATTTTGAAGTTTACATAGGAACCAAATGTGGGAGTTGAGAGTAAAAATGTTACTCTACTCTGTGCTCCATGTAGTGCTGATCAGCAATGTCAAAAATTACAGACATGTTCACATTCAGTAAGTTGATTTTTCAAAAATCAAGAATCACATTTGAGGCCTCTCACTGAGTCAAGTGTGCCTTGGTTAAAAAAAAAAAATGTTAACACAAAATTTCAGGTTAAAAAAGACAAACATTCAATTCTAAGCACCTTACTATTTTCCTTTTACCTGACAGTATCAATATGTTCCTGTACAGTCTGTGAGTGCTATTTCCATCTTCTGGAAAGGATGTAAGCTATAAAGATCTTTCTGCACAAAGTGCCTGCTGATAGGAGCCCACAGCCACCAGTGCCCCACATTAACTTGTCAATATGACATTCAAAAGGACGCCAATTTTATATTTGATTAAACTTTAGTATTGAACTGCCTCTGGATGTATGGCTTCGAGTTCGCGTGGTGGGTGTATATGTGTGCAGGTGCACAGTAATATGGATTCATGCACATGTGTCAGATTCCAGTATATCAAATATGTCAGACTGTTTCCTACATGAAGGCTGAAGGTGAAAGACTAGTGACACGATTAAGCAAGTCAGAGCATCCTTTATATTGCTACAGTATTATTTCTTGAAGATACTAAACCAATGTTTTTGATTTATGGTGTGTCAAGTGACATTCATTTACACACCTCTTAAGTGACAGAACAAAAATAGAGGAAATACCACACTGGGCAGTTTAAAGAAGTTCTCTGTTTTAAAGGTTGTGTTGGAGATGTGGGAGTGTGAAAAACAGATTCTGGTAACAGTTTTTTAAAATTTACTACAGGAAAAATAAATCCCTCAACACATCTCTGTTTTGCAAGACACAAATCCTTCTTGAGGACATTCCACACTGTCATACCATGAAATAATTCCCTCTGTATGCCCAGTGTGATTTGCACAGTAGCCACTGATGTTAAACAGGAATACAAAACAGAAATAAAGAAAACGTTGTCAGAAGCTAAAGTGGTTGATTTACATGTACGTGTTCATTTGATGGAAATTATCCTGGAAGTTAACCTATAACGTTAACAGAATCGTGATGTCTAAAAAATATGTGATTGTGAAAAATATATCAAAATCAATTCAGCAGAGCAAGAGCTATTTACATGATATATTTCTTTTTTAATTTTACGCATGGTGTACACAATATTGTGGCACACGTTTCTATGCCAGATGACCTTCATGACACAACCCCTGGCTTGTGTAACAACATTAGTTGAGTTTTTTGGACATCTTGGGTTCAGTGTCTTATCCAGTGACATATTTATTAAAATGTAATGCTTTGTTATTAATTTCAGTGGAAAAAGTAGATCAAGCAGTAACATTTTGTTTCCTTGATAACAATAACAGTTTTGAGTGAATAATTACTTAAGCAATTTTTTAAAGCAAACATTTGCTTATTGTAGCAACTTCAACACTGTGATACCTGATAGTAAACAATATCTTTGGATTTAGACGTATTCGTCAAACAAAACAAGACATTTGACAATTTCACCTTGGACAACTTCTGATAGACCAAATTACTCAGTTAATCAGTAAAATAACTGACACATTACACAGTAATGAAAATAACTGTCTACAGAAGTGCAAAGTGTTCTAAAGGGCAGCTTCATGACCGAGAGGTAAGTGCGCCAACTATGAACTGCCGTGTTCCTGGTGGTGTCGGAGACCCTCATGTTGTTGATCCCATGTCTGTCCCCTTGTTTTTTGTCATCTCTTTAATGTTAACTATCCAATATTGGCTGGAAGTTTCAATAATAATACAGTTAGAGCCCTACTTTCCAAAATGTGTTCTACATGTTACTGATTTGTTTTTTCAAATAGGCAAAAACACATTAAATGGTAAATGTAATTTCCACCTATTTTATCTCAAGGAGCATATAACAAAAGATTTTGCTGTTGCATTTTAAATAATCTACTGTGCCTGAATTAAATCCCACTTTTACTAAGCACCAGATACCCTTTAATTTAATCATCTATTCTTTACCCCTTTCTAATGTGCACACAGAGAAAAGGGATAAGGACTATTAATTATACGATTATAATGAAGCATGGGCGCAAACCAAAGGCTTTTGGCTTGTGCACATCAAACCCAATAAGGGGATCAAATTTCCGAACAGTGTTCTACAGCATTAATCAGCTAAAATATTCAACTCCCACACGCACACTAGCTGCTCTCTTTCTCCTTGGCTGCTCTCGCTTCCTCCCTAAGTCATGTAAACTGTCACACATGATTAAATGAACATGTAAAAAGGAGAATAACTGCTATGTCAGATCTGATTTTGACACAGAGAAGAATTTCTGTCATTGCTTTGCTTTATAGCTTCATTCTGGCACCACAGTAAAATGTTTAGTTGTCAGGTTGGTCAGCTTCTACACCGCAAGAAAGTAGAGACACTATATCTCCAGACAGTCGGGCATGTAAGAAGGTGATTTGTAGTATTTGTAGGGATAAAGAGAGGAAGGATGTTGGATGTAAGGTACAAAAGTGTCAGGGGGGAATATTCCATTATTACATTTATTTCTTAACTTGCTCCATATTGCCTTGAGGAAAACAGTTAGTGTGTTAGGCCAGGCACAAACAGTGGCATAGTAATTCAGCAACAAAAAAAAACTCATCTTGGAGTTAATGAAATGCACCATGCCAACAACTGTCTAATCAAAACTAAATGCTTTTCTGCAGTGCAACGTCATTAGAGTTCATCAGCTGAAGTAGGCTCCATGGTGTAATGGATCCCTAATGATGCTAGTTATCACTAGTGACCTCAGACTCTTTTGCATCAGACATCATTTCCCAGTCAGCTGCAATCTATATCTGTCTCATTCATAGAAAAGCTATCTAAATAGCAAATTACAATATAATAAATTGCTACTTGTCCTTGTGGTAACACTCAGTAGTCCCCAAATCAAAGCACTCACACACTCAAGGCTGGATAACAGACATCAACCAGCCAGCAAAGCTGCTGATACCTCGTCCACACACACTAGGGGGCAGCAGACACTGAGCCCTGGGGCAGTGATGCAAATGTTAGTGCAGATAAACTGACCCCCCTCCACAACCCCACCCCCCGCACAACCTCCCCCTGGTTGATCTGCGGGTGACATCATGTGACCGTCCGGGCCTGCCCTTGCACCTGCAGGTGCTCTGACACTGGCATCGCCTGTGCTTCTCGGGGAAAGTCCTTAAAGACCCGCAAAACCTGGGTCCTTTCAGCTCTGCCACCGTTGGCATGGCAACAGAACCTGGAGAACACACAAGAGTCATTGACCACAGGGGCCCAAGCTATCAGACTAATGATACTCTATTGCAACCTAGGCTTTACCTCTTGCAAGGTTAAGCTCCAGCTCTGTGAGACACAAAAGGGTGAAAACATCAGTTCAATGTTACAGTGTGTGTTTTGCAATCAGGTCAGTGATAAATAAGAAAAAACAGAGCAGGGTTCAAATGTACTGTAACGACAGAATGAGATCCAAATAGGATATTTAACCTCATCTAACTAAAGCAGAGACATTTTAAAATGTGATACAAAAAAAAATGCTCACATGCAAATGTGAAACATGCAACAGTCACACATTTTGATTACATGCATACATACATGTGAAGAAAGCATATGGTCACATGTAAATATACAAGTTAAACTCCCACAGTTTTTCAGCTATAAACATGTGTAAACAGTACTGTTTTGTTTGTGATAATAACAGTGTTGGTGAGGAAGAGCTGTGTAGGCATGATTGTCTTGAATCTCAGTCCTAATGCAGTGTCCCATGGATCAGTTCAGAGGTGAGAGGTAATGAGAATCAACCTACACATTCTACATTCTTAAGAGGCCTTAACAGGTACATTTTAATTTAAAGACGAACAGCAAGTTCATGTGACACCCACTCACTAGACATTTCTAAAAAATCAGTTATTCTTTAGTGTATATTGCTTTCATAAACATGGTATGAAGGCTTGCTTCCAAATGTGCTTTGAGTTTCAAAGCAATTATGTTTTCAATAAGTCTTTCATTCCAGTGCAAACAAATCACTGTTTGTCTATGTTGTAGCTAACAAACAGTAAGTTCAGTTTGGTAGCTGCTTGACAAAAGGCCCAGTAATCACATTCATCAATTTGCATCCACTTTGAACTATGAGTAGACTGCTCACTCACTGTGAAAACACATTAAGTGTCACAGATACAGATTATTTTTTGGATTAATCTAAAATTCAAAACAATCTTGCTGATATAAAATTATGGACACAAACATAAATTGAGAAAATGAATAACAGACTATATTACAGTTTGTACATCGGGAGAAAATATATTTACCATGCATGCTTCACAAATTATTTCACTGAACCCAGTAATCTCAATCAATCATCATCAGAAATAATGTATTCTTAAAAAAATGCAATGCTCTTGATATCCCAGGGCACACCAGCATTAGTACAGCATGTGGACACACTGACAGCCACAGGTCAATTACCAGTAAGATTAGTTAACATTTTGGATCCATAAAACTGTTGAGCAGCTATTATGGGCTCTGGCAACTGAAGTCATGGAGGGCCATTTTCAAAACACATGAGTAGCATTTTACAGTTTCACAGCACCACATCAGCACCTCCTCCCAGTATACCCGTGGCTCCCAGTCAGGAATGAATTAAGGTATTAAGCAGAATTTAGCCCCCTCTCATGCACCACTTTATAAGCTCAGTGCTAAATTACTACCAGAGCAATTACACACACATCGGCCCTACATTTCCTGAAATACCACATCCACTATCAATAGTAAAAACTCAGTCTATGTATTTGTTGGCATTTGATCATGTTTCCAAAAACAAAACTTACCAGGGCACGCAATATCTGTGGGCTTACAGCAGCAGAATTTCTCACTGATCAGCAGTTAGGCTGAGTGTGATGTGAGTGACTGTCTTGAAATTATAAAGTATTTTGTAACTGAAAAACTGCCCCCACACAACCAGGGGTCTGTATGCAGAAAGGAAACATTGATCCATAATTGGAAGCACTCAGTCATGAAATCTAAAGACTAATTAAAGAAAGAGAGCTTTAATGGCATCCATTTACATATTTAGCACAGTGATTCAATGCTGCTCGCTGACTTACAGCCAGAGATTGAAGGTTGATCCAGATGCTGCAAAGATATGACTTAGATCACACAATGATAGAGTGATGACAAGTGTCTGAGACGTCTCACTGCATGAGCGTGAGTGGCTCGCAACATGACTAAGATGCATTTGTGGCTTTGTCATCACAGAAGGACACGTGAGTAATGAAAAACATCCAAATATGCATCAGGGTTTTCTAATGATGGTAAATCATGAATATGACCTTGGCACAAATAGCTGTGAAGGAAGTGAAGTCACTGATGAGTTGCTGGGTTTTTAGAGTGACCTCTTTTGATGCCTCACTATCATCTGAGGATAATAGTTAAGGTGCTTCGGCAACACACATCTATCTGCATATGTGTGAGAGAGTAAGCATGCATCTGAGCTGAGGGTTTATGCGCACAACACTTTTGCACAAATTCAAGGTGGAGGGGGTGACATGTACAAAGAGTGGCATCTCATCTGGAGGCATAAACATATCCGCGGGTCCTGTTGTGTTGAGGCGCTCAGGGTCCAGCTTCTGATACCCCTGTGGCCCACTGAGGTGTACACGCCACCTGATTACATGTCAGGGCTGGTAAGTCCTGCTAAACAGGTGCCGAGCTGCAGAAGACAAGTGCCTACAGTGGCATCCCACTTTTCCCTGCACGCCATCAGCTGGACCGAGTTCTGCTTTCAACCTGTTAGGTTAGGAATGACAACAGAGGACAGCAAAAGATTGCTTGTCAGTGTTAGCACGCACAAGTGTCGTAGCAGAGACGAGAGGATGTGACTTGTACCTTTTCTCTTTGTCTTCTGGTTGATTGAATCTGTTTCTGACTAAAAGCAGAGCTGCCCATTTAGGTTCCATGTGAGGGTTTTTCAAAAACCCTTTTCTCTGCATGCGTAACCCCCTCTGTGTACTTTTTTCCTCCAAATACTGCTTCTATACCTTCTCAACAGCTTCTTTTAATTGGCTTATTTAAATATCTCTTAAATTTCTCCTGCGCAGGGGAGAAATGAGACAGCGTTGATTTCAGACGAGACATTTCTTTGAGAGGAATAACTTTCAGAATAAAAGCCAATCAACTTGAAGACCAAGCTAAACTGAGGTTAATTAGAGCCAACTCTGGGCCAAGGTTCTTTTGGCTATTCAGTTAGATAAACCTGTCGGGAGGGAGTGTTTGAGAGGGATTTGACTGGCAATATTAAAGATGAGTGGAGCTTAATCTCCTTTCTTGATTGTTGTTCATCAGACACAGAGTGCTGAATAAGAGAAACCTCATTGCAAGGCAATGTGAGTACTGTGTACAAAATGGAGTACTTATTCAATAGGCAATACAAAGATGTAATTAGAAGAGAAACAGACAGTGTGTCTGTCAGAATGCCTGTAGACAATTCCTTGTTTACATCTCAACCCACTTTACATCCCTGGCTGTGTGCTACCTGCAGAGAGCACAGCAACAATTTTGTTTCAACCACCGGTCTAATTTCACCAAAACTGCATCTGTGTGCTCTGAAAACATAAGAAAGTTTCAACAGAGGGTATGGTTATACATTTATTAAAGGAATGGGAAATGTATCCATACTGTGTTTCTCTGTGGCCTTTGTTTCACCCTAAAGCATTTCAAAACAGATCCAAAAGCTCCTGATCCTTTAAAGACGCAGGATGTATATTTGCAGAGGAGTTTGTCTGTCTCTTCCCCTCCAGTTTTAACTAAATTAACTTTTTAAAATAAAATCACATAGATTGTACAGGATGTTCATATTATGATTCAAAGATGGCCGCAATAATCAGATGAATATTTCAGGTTGTTATTTTGTTTGATTTTATACATGATGTCAATAATCATTTGTAGAGTAACACCAAATAGAAAGCAGCAAAACACTTACTGACTTGTGCATACATAGGACTGATGCTATGCAAGTACAATTTTGAAAAAAACCCTCATATAAACAAACTGTATTGACCTACATAACAGTATGTTTACTTGTTTAGTTAAAATGCTTTTACTGTAAGTACAAAAACTCTGGTAATGCAGCCTTCTAAACACTGGTGACCTCAATCTAATCCTCCAAGGGATTAACCTCTAAGAGCAGGATATTCACTCATAAACCTTTAAAAATCTGAAACACATAAACTCTCTGGGACACATGTAAACCTCAATCTGTCTATTCTCTGTACATACAATCTCTATCCAATGATACCGGCCACAAACAAACACTGACAGACAAGCATCCACCGTGCCATGATATGATGGAATCTGAGCTACGATGTGACCTAATATCTCCTTATATCACTGGCTCTTCAGAACACAGTTTAAATGCACCTTAGCAACGTCATGGTCACTTAATGTAGATGTGTGTGGTACAGATCAGATCGTCCCTGTTAAGTGTTATTACTAACTGGGAAAAATTGCAATGAGGCACAATGGAACATTATTTCTCCATATTGTTTCCTTGGAAATGGAACAGCGGAACAGTCAGATGTAATCTGCACTGACTCCTATAATCAGCTGGCTGCCCTGCAGAGGCACAGGATCTGCCACATCTTTGCTTTGGTCCTGATAAAGGAAACCAAGCCACGTCTACTCCATTAAATGCAATTTGAATGTTCCTTTCACATCAACCTTACATTATGGGACCAAATAACACTTCCAGTGTTCACTCTGTCTTGATAAAAAAAGTAAAATGTAATTTTTTTAAAAGCGGTAACATGTCTAGGCTGTAAAACATGAGCGTTAATTTCACATAATTTTTATTATTAAGAGATGAACAAGAAAACAGAGTAGCGTAGACAGTTGTGTATTGGTAAATCTTGCCAATGAGGCTCCAGTGAGAGTGTTTATATTAAATAGAAGCCACTGGGAATGGGCCTGATCCTTTATTAAGGGTGTTAGCATTAGGACTGTGAAGTTAACATTCCTGTTTGCCCCTAAAGTAATCGGACCACTTCATTACAGACTTATATATGCAGCATTTTACAACTAAAGCCTGCAGCGCATGGCTCATTCTCAGGGCTGCTGCACCTTAGAAAAACCTTGATTCAGAACCATCCATCCATCCATTTTCTCAACCGCTTGTCCTCGTAAGGGTCACGGGGGGTGCTGGAGCCTATCCCAGCTGTCATCGG
>JAUMHL010000030.1:6704065-6714270 GCA_032362345.1 Sandelia bainsii
AAAGGTTATAGTGCATTTTAGGTTAATCCTGAAATTTCACCCGAAAGCTGAATATCCCTAACTTTTTGTGAGTAGTGTATGTGACCAGAAGGAAATGTCTCAGCTTGTCTACTTTCCTTTAATGCCAAAATCACATTGGCATCCTTAGAGCTGATTTTGCTTCAGCTGGCTTTATGTCTACATGCTTTCCTTATACTTGTCAAGGACAAGGCTCACAACAATAGG
Organism: Sandelia bainsii; assembly: GCA_032362345.1. Lineage (NCBI taxonomy): Eukaryota > Metazoa > Chordata > Actinopteri > Anabantiformes > Anabantidae > Sandelia > Sandelia bainsii. Next base: position 6,704,291 of record JAUMHL010000030.1, read on the forward strand.
ATAGAACTCTCCTCAAGGTTTGACAAGCTGACACAAAAATGAAGGAGGATGGGACCAGGGCTCTCCTGAGTCTCTGAATAGGACTTCTGCAAAGCCATTAGTTAATACGTATTACACTACAGGGGAAGTGAAAAAGGCGATGACTTACAGATGGAGGAAGGGGAACAGTGCAAAAATGCAGCAGTATTTAGATAATAGTTTAAAATTACAGTAGACGCAACTTCACAAAAGTGTCAGCAATCACAAAGCATCCTGATGAGTCGTCACTGGCATCGTAGTACATCTGAGCCAAACCGAGCTGAAAAAGATAAGTACGTGCAGGTAGTACAAAGGCAATTATGTCATTGTGACCCTTTCTTAAATAAAAAGTGAAGAAAACCATGCTGAAACTACTGTATTTTTTGTCCTCTCATTCTTTTTTCCTCTCAACTCTGCCTTTCTACTCTCTCTCTCTCTCTCTCTCTCTCTCACTCTACTGCCGATTCTCCCTCAGACCTGACTGTATGCTTGGACTCTTCAGTGGCTCCCTTAATAAATAGTGATGAGATAAGTAGGAGAGATACTTCTCAGCGGGGCAGTGAGAGAAATAAACATTTCAGAGGGAAATCCAATAAGGTCGAGCTTGGGCGATAATGGGAGTCCCCAGCCAGTGGTCTGTGTCCCACGATCCAGGCTGCAGTCCAGTTACCTCTGTGGCCTGTTTCATTCTGGCTCTGTCAGGCTGCTCCTGGCTCACATGCACCACGGGGCGTGGTGACCTATTCTGACCATTTCTCTCTACTGAGAACCGTATGCATCCACAATCAGCGGCTCCCCGAGGAAGCCTTCCCTGTTTTATTGTGCCTTCCCGCCTACGTAAACACTGTGCAATGAATGCAATGTCTCTGTGGGGACCGAGGGAAAGAGAGAAGCTGCAGTGTGGGGGAATAGCATAGAGACAGCAGGAGGACAGTACTTTGTGATGGTTTGTGGTTGACTGCTAATGGAACAGTGTAAAGCACTGCGCTCATCTATGAATGTGCTGCTTCGCCAGACCGTAACTGCTGTAAGCTCAGACACTGAAAGACACACACACATAAATATAAACAGTGCTAAACAAAAATAAATCAGGCCAAGCGCCTACACTCCCATAGTGACAAGTGACATATCCAAACAGACTTATTTTATGTCTGCAATGTGCAATAAGAAAGTTAAACTTTTACAAAGCCTTAAAAAAGATGTTGTATTTCATATGTATATGTTTTTATATCAGTCTATGTTCTCCTCTTAGATATTTAGCACATACACAGATATGTTTGTGTTTTGGCAATATTACTGTGTTGGTCCACCACTTTGACCAAAGAAGATCAACAATTATATGGTGGAACATCATGAAATTTGCATTTCTTTGCATAAATTGAGCATTTATTTCCACAATTCTCAGAAGATATATTTTAATGAAAATAACTTTTTATAGACATTTCTGGTCATACAATGTGTCCTAATGACTTCAGTGACAGTGACCCTGCAAGTTTTCCACTTTGTATCACTTATTATTAGCACTGACTGCAGTACACACAGTAGAAGGACACCCAGGGAAGATTGGAGAAAGCCTTTTAGCATTTATCCTACACCATAATCTCACATTTAAGCAATAGAATCTACAACCACGGTCCATTGACAGTACCATACATAACAAGTCCATCCTAATGTGTAGAGTCACTTTATTTTAAATTGCATCAAAATAATTCCCCCCTTGGGGAAATAGATGTTGGAAAGCTGCCAGACAGTACATGTCGGCCCTACTACAGGGTTTTTGGTGTCTGGTCCAAGGACACCTCGACATGTAGCTTGAACGGACCAAAAGTCAAACCACTCATCCTGTGGTTTGTAGAAGACTGCTCTACCCACTGAGATACCTGCCACCCCTGACAGAGAATTGAGTGAACTAACTCAACAGTTTGTTACTGTTTGAAGAGCTAGTAGCCAGGTTTGCTGTGGAATACTCGAGATTTTCACATCCTCCTTCACCCTTTCCCAAATGACTCACCCTAAAACCACGACCCTGAGTCTCATGCTCTACTGACTGAGCTAGTCAGGCTGCGATGTGGTCTACAACAGACATTGACATTCAGCAGCCAAAAGAGAAAAACAAAAACCTCTCAGAGTTCAAAAGGGGGGGAAAGATATTATGTGGAGTGAGTCTCAGTCAAAAATTGTACTCCTCTGAGCCATAACAGACATGAGACACATGTTGATATCATTCAGTATGATTTACCAAGGACATTATTTCTGAAGTCCCTTGCAAATAAAAATCTATAAATCTGCTTAAGTCTGCGCATCCATGGTTACACTGCAAACAAGATCTACAAACTACTAGTTCAGCATGCTTTTAATGATGCCAATTTGCCAAAATATAAACAAAGGTTAAAGCCTATAGCTGACATTGCAACAGCCCATTAGATTAACTTTTATGATCTCTTAATCTGATGTATTTTTGTATGTTTGTTTGTTTCCTTACCACAGTGTTTTATCCATTACATGTAGATTAGGAAAAACATGTTGACAGAATTCATCTCCATGCAAAAATTCACATTTTACATAGGCTATAAGGACAAGGACCTCTAACAGTGAAAAAAATACTTTAAATTACTTTAAAATATAGAGGCACCACTCCAGACAAAAATTTAAATCAGACCAACTAAACTAGAAAGATAAATCATGTCTGGACGGGGCTTTAGTCTTGTTTCTTTCCTTTCCTTTTCAAAAGATAATAGACGCATTACTGTAGGTGACGCCATTAGTAGGTAGGAGTTTAGGTAAATAGATCAACAGAGAAGAAAGAGAAAGAAAAGGAAAAAAAACAAGGTTAGGGAGAAGGCTGAGTGATTGAGTCGGTGCGTTTGCAAGCACAGAGCGTGACTGTGCACTCTGCAGTTACTTAAATCAATCTGTCATACTGCTCATCTCGACCGACATAGGAAGAGGTATGTTTGTAGAGGTACGTTGGCTCAGAGGATTTGAACATCTTAAATCATCACAAGATTTAATAGGTAGAGTGATTCAAATGTCCCTATATGATAATTGTAATATAAGCATGAGGCTGCGACAGACTTTCATTGTCTGCTGGCTGTCGGCGTGGTCAGGTAAACATAATATCCTCGCTCTATTGGCCTCACATCAGCCTTTTCTCTTAGTATGAATTATTCATTTGCTGCCTCTTTTTTAAGCAAACAAATGTCAACATAAATTGCAAGAATGCATTTAGAATTCCCCTCATGTATCCATGCAAATATTAGCATTTATTACAGCATGTAGACAGGCATACTTCAGTTTTTATTTAATATAACAGGGTTGTTGTGGAAGTGCCACAGCGTGCCACAAGAGAATGTAAAATAAGAGTTTAAAACAACACCACGCATTAGACAATAATGCGCCTTTTACTTATGTGTTAATGCTGGAGCCACTAAGTGTTGGTTACATGCTCTACCTACCACCACCTAGTAGCAGTCAATTCCCCCACATGCCAAGAGACACATTTCATTGGCTTTTCATTTCAGAATCACATAGCACAGATTACAGAAGTACCCATTGTTATGTTGAGTGGTCATAAAGAGAGGGGGAAACCATTTTGTATGGAGATCTGTTTGCCAATTACTCTGTCTTTTGTGTAGACGCAGTATGAGCAACGACAGGGCGCACCGAAAAATCCCATATGCAGAATTCATATGATTGCTATTATGGAGCGTGGTTCTGTGTTCTCACAGAATGTGTCCACCTAATTGGATTTTCACAACATTCAAGAGCACAGCAAGAGAGGCAAAACCACGCAGGAGTAAAAAAAAAAAAAAAGATAAAGCAGCAAGAAACAGTCAATAACACTTGGAAGTATTTACACCACTTTTCCTCTCCTGTTTCATCAGATAAAAAGGTTTTTAATCAAACCAGACTCAAATCTAATGCAGCAAATTCATGAGCATCTGTTGCAACATGACTGACTGCAGTTACTTTGAGGGCTTGTGAAATAGCTCTTCAAGGCTGTGAATTGCGGTATCATCCCTTGTTGAAAGATATTAAAGTGTATTTGAGAGGAACTGGTTTAGAGTGAGCAGGTAGTGGGGCTTAACAAAGGCTGCTGGAAAGTGTGTATTTCCACTATTTCCTGCATGGGGGCCAGGCAGGCAGCTGCAAGATAATCTGCAGCTGAAGTGTGTGTGTGTAGGTAAACACGATGCTTTTCATTTTGAGCTTGGCAGCAAACACATATTCATGCATGTACGGACTGCACATATATGTACACACGCTCACACAAACACAGAAACACATAAGCGCAGGCCTTCGTTCAGAGATAATGTCACATTATAACATTGCTTTTGACTTGAGACGTTTACTTGCATATTTGTTTTCCCATTTTCGCTCTTTTTCCATTTCATTTTCAGTTTTGACAGAATGGAGGAATAAATAGTTGCATGCCTAGAGGAAATGTTTAGTAAAATAGGAAGCTATATTGAATTCTATAGCTGCTCACACACGGACGCCTCATCTTTGTTTTCATGTGGTGTGTGCTAGTTGGAGTCAAAGGGTGCATAAGCTGCAGATTCTAAATCATAAGGTTTCCTCAGCTGATTCTGCAAAGAGCCACATACTGTAGCTTCTAGTTTATTCTGCTGGAGCCACTAACTGCAAAATGATTATCTCTCACTGCAATGGCAAACTATCACGATGGTTTTGACAAATAGGTGTAATTTTTCCTTGTTGACAAAGACAAAAAGATTCTGTTATTTATATTGTGTCATACAGATAATATGTTATTTCAAAATGTCAAAGAGTGTTAGGCGTTTTAAATGTTCTACTCTGAAAATGGACAGCAAACTGAGCGGTGAATTAAAAACCTACGAAAATAAGCAACCATATAACTACAACTGCTATGAAAATCTGTTGGGACAATGCAATTCATTCACAAATCGTTCAAAGGTAAGTACCACATGCTGTACCTTCCATTTCCCTTAAAAATGTTCCTCTGCAATGCGATATTAATACAAGTGTTCATCAGTAGGGTTGATCATAGTCACTGACAAATGGGGATCTGCAGCATGCAATGACACACTGATGTGATGACTGGCATGGTGGCTCAAAGCTCTGTAAGGTGTAGAGGAAAGGGGGGTGTAGTGATACTGGATCACTCAAGGATAACACTTAATATTCAGCATGGCATTGGCTTCTTAACCTTTCCCAAGAGCCTAGAGGTATTTACACCAGCCAGTAGCTCCCTTCCTCCTTCTACACCCCTGCTCTGCCCCTGTGTCTCAACTTCCCAGGGGGGGGTACAGCAGTTGGTAAAAGATAAGCTTTGTGTCGTGGCAGAGGCAAGTGACACAGCTTCAACAACATGAGGATTTAGCCTGCAAACAGAGAACTAATGCCCTGCACGTGCGGGGAATCTCTGATACTCACCCGCACCCATCTGCTCAAGTATAGCTAAACGTGAATGGAAAAGCACCCGTTTTGCACACGTACGCTCATGCTTGTGCGGACACATTCACAGAGTGCAATAAGCATAACAGAAGCACCCGAGAGTTCACACAGAGACGACCGGGTACACACACACGCAAACACACAAACACAAACACACACAATGAGGTAATGAACAGCCTGCTGCTGTAAACGGCCCCCGGCATGGCTTACTCTAATGCTCACAAAATTGCCTTTAATTGGTAGAAGAGAATAAATCAATGCAAACCATGTTTAGAATACTGGCAAAGGGGAAGAGGAGAGGAAAGAGGGTCAAAAACTGAGCACAGTGGAACAAAGGCTGGCATGTGTATTTCACAAGGCTGCTTTCGAATTGAAAAATGTTACAGCACAGTGTTGTTGACAATTTCTTTGTTGTTCTCCCTTCACTACAGCCTTATAAACTGGTGTTACAAGTGAAATGCAACTTTTCACAGAGCTAGTAGACTCTAGATCTAAGCAGACTGCAGGACCATATCTCCCCACAGTGAGTCAGTAAGCCTGATAAGTTGTAGGGAAGCCTCAGAGAGGCAATAGGCCCCCAGGCGCCCTGCAGCTCAGCTCCCCTCGCCCACAGCTGCTTTGATGAAAATTAGCTGTCAGTCCAAGGCTCTCATCTGATCGACACAACTTCATCCACGGCTCACTGACCTTTACAGAGAGAGCAGGAGAAGGACGGCCGCCCACCTCGTGCACAGATCAACACACTGAGAGATAAAACAATAACAACCTCAGAAGCTCAATGAGATGACACAGCAAAGAGTTCGACTTCTCACAGCAAGACAGGAGCCGGGAGGGCTGAGGTGTACAACAGGATGTAGCTATGGGCGTTTGTGTTCCAGCAACAAAAAATGGTGGTTAACATCAAATGGCTTGAGGGAGATAAAAGTCCAAACCGTAGGTAAGAGCGACAGTGGTTTACTGAAGACAAATAAAATGGAGAAATAGATTATAATCTCCTGTCGCTGTCTCGCTACAAGATGTTCACAAAATGAAAATTGCACATTTTCTCTTCAGTTACTCCAAGGACTTGATATGCTTTAAAATATTCAATTTGCAGGCTCACCAGGTAAAATCCATTAAAGCCAGCCAGTAATGTCAATTGAATTAGGGCTGCTTTGTATAAAGCATGGATTCCCTGTTCTCTCAGCTGAGTGGCTCTGCTGGCACCTTGTTTGTAACCACAAGGCAAATGGGATTAGAAAAAGACACCGGCCACTAATGTAATGACACAACTTTTCAAATCATGCAAAACCACAGAGAGCCACTAACAGTCTAATATAGAACAGAGAGAAAGCATTGCACTCTATTAAAGACTCAATTCGTATCTGCAAAATTGGTACCTAAATTGCTTAAACTCTGTCACCCAACTGGTGCTTGTTGATGTAGTGAAATAGGTGGAATGAGGGCATTCTCTTCACCTAGAAATTAACTGAGTGAGAGATAAGACTTTAAGCACTGCAGTACACAGACTGGGTTTTCTTATAAGGTCTGTTTGCATCTTTAAAGTTGATCAAATAATAATTGATCATAACACATTGTACCTATTCATGTATCTATTTTTTATATCTCACTTTACAAAAAAGAAAGATAAATGAATGCTGTTTAGAACTGAGGGAAACATTTGATACACAGTGAGAAAAAAATGTGCCTTCATTTGTGTATTTTAGCTCAGTTGTCATGGCTCGGTCATCATGAAGGCACATGCGAGCTGTGACTGCAGCTGTGTCTGTGACTGCATTACTAACAGCACAATAGCTACACCGGGAACAACATTATCATCTTGTTGTCGTTTTTGGCTTATGTCCTACAGTCTTATACATTATATGTACAGTGTTTGTTTTTTTTCTCCCTGAAAATAATGTACATTAATACCAGGCATGTGTTTGACCATTGAAAAATGTGGCCATTGTAAATTGTAAAATTATTTACAGTAATACAATGTGCCTCAATTAAGAAGATAATGATTACTATCCACCTTATTTTTCTGCATCCCAAATAAGGTGACCTCTCAAATAAGTGGCAAAGCACTGACCACCCCTAGTCCACCACCGCTGCCTAGAAACCTACGGCATGTAATTTGAAACATACTGCACCTCACAGTGGAGTCTTACCTAATTCCAGAGTTACAGTGGGGTCTGCTGACAACTATTATATGACTCAAAGGTCTTCTGCAGAGTTAATTATCATCACAGCTGGTGGTGCCCTTGGCCTGTACATTTGACAGTACATTACTCAGCTCTGACTGATAGGTGACACAGCCTATGACAAGCCAGGTGACACGATACTGAAGTGGGCAGCAGAAGTTGTGTCCTTGTTCTTTATATGTGGTCAAAGAGCTGGGGACAGCTGAAAGACTCACCTGTCAGAGCAGCAACCCTAGAGCTCTTAAGGCACAAGGCTCTTTCCCAGCCAACCATCCCACCAGGGAAAAGTGTCATTCAGGTTCTTCACTCTAACACTCACTGATACTGCCATGAAGAAAGGACAGGAAAACTTCATATGGACTTTCACGTTTGCTTGTGTGTTTTACCTGCATGTGCATGCACATCTGGGGCAGTAAATGCAAGACAATCAATTATTTTCCACCAAAAGATCCGATCTTACATGACAACATCCAGTGGTGTGACTAAGGCATTAACTTTTTTACCTAGTTAAGGTTAGGGAAAGGTTGTGTCTCGCTTAATAGAGAAAGCTTAGTCACTGGGGAAAGCTTAACCAAAGTGCTTTTGTTGCCTAAACTCAACCACACACAGGACTCTGTAATCAAACTCAGATCTACAGTCTGACAGTCCTGCAGTTTATATGCCCACCTTTCACCTCCTTGCGTCAAAAAGCGCAGCGCTTCATTAATTCAAAAAATATGTTGCTTCAGAGCATATCGTCATAATAGAATTACATTTGCTGAGATAAAAGTAATTACCACTGCCAAAAAGGAAAAGGAAAAATCCACCTTCTGGAATGTGAAATCAGACATACTGTATCTTACACTAAAGCCCGTCAGAATCACATATCTGTGACAATTAGTAGACACATGGAGCACAATAATTTGGGTTCTTGCAGCTATAAACATTCCATGAAATACAACTTATAATAGTTATAATGGGGTGCCAGGAGTCCTAAAAAGAGTTCTGTGACATAATTTGGTTAAAGATCAACAAGGATCATCCCTCACAGACCACTTCCCACCCTGTCCCTAGCATGGGATCCAGAAAATGTATGTCACGTTCCCTGCTCACACGTCCATGCAACGCGAGCCTCCCGCAACAGCTGGGCCAAGTTGTCTTCAGTAGAATGCTTTTGCATGGTTATTGAAACACTTTATTTTGCTTTTTGTACATGGACGTGTAGGCTAAAGTGATGGGGACATGCTAGCTATGGACAGCAATACAACCAACCAAAACATTACGTTTCCCACATGTACACCTGATAACAACAGCAACTAAAATATTTACCAAACAGAAACATCCTGTTGTCTGTAGTCTTTGTTGTTGATCAGACTCTTGATCAGACATGACATGATGAGATTTCAAAAGCTGACATATAGAATGAAAGCCAATATTTGAGTAATTTTGCACTGCCACAGTTAACTGAGACAGTATCCGGAACCAGTGAAAAATAGGTAATGTGAGAGGAGCAGTATTTGTGCAGGCAACTCTACTTTCTGATGGAACGATCGCACTAAAGCAAAGTATTGATCCCATCATGCTAGTATCGATCAAAGTTGGTATCGATACTATCGATATTTGGATCGATCCACCCACCCCTACCGAACACCTCAGAAGTTTCTCAGAAGACAGTAGAGCCTACAGCATTAAAGAACACTGAGAGAATGACTTTAGAAAAAGATGGTGGTGAGTTTTGGGGTTTTCTTTCATAGAGGTGCTGCCGTTTTTCATGTATTAAAAATAAATTTTTAATGAACTTAAAATTTTTATTTATGGCCACTGCTACAGTGATTGTCGATTAGTCTTGAAATCAGTCAAATGAAATTTGTTTTTTCCTTAAGACCAATGAAAACATGCTAAATGACAGGTTGCTTTAAGTTATTGAAGTTAATGTAATGGATGCTAGCCTGGATAGTGATTTAGTTTATTTAGTCCATGGCGTGACTCACCTAACAGTCTATGAAAGTTTCTTCTAGTGTTTCCAGAAGCTGTATGTCCTGACGTGGCAGGAAGAATGGTCGAAGAACAACACAAAGTTGCAGTATATAGTATACTGATACACATTATCTGTATTAACATATACTACACATGGTCAAACACATTCATACCTTTATGTACATACTGAAAAGCTGACCAGGAGTCAAAGAAAACGGTAACACTTTACAATAAGGGTACATTAATTAACATTATTTAATGCATTAATAAGCATTATCTAACATGTAAGTAAGGTTAACTAATGTATCTACTAATCATTTACTAATGGTATTTATGTTAACTAAGGCATTAATTTATACATTAATTAATCTTTATAACAACCCTTAT
>JAUMHL010000030.1:6714370-6735163 GCA_032362345.1 Sandelia bainsii
TTAATGCCTTAGTTAACATAAATACCATTAGTAAATGATTAGTAGATGCATTAGTTAACCTTACTTACATGTTAGTTCATGCTTATTAATGCATTAAGTAATGTTAAGTAATGTACCCTTATTGTAAAGTGTTACCAAGAAAACATACTACTACCATACATTCATAGATTATTGTCACAGTCAGCTACATGCTGAACTTACCCAGGCATCTCTTCACACATAGCCTACATCTTAGGCTGTCTGTCTCCTGCCATGCAGTATGTAGCAGGAGCAGCCAGTGCATGTGGCAGTCGACAATGTCTATTAGTAAGTGCATGTCATGTTCTACGTTGATTAAGGAGGCACATTAACTGATGCTTATTTCATGGCTAGTTATTTCATGGACAGGAGTGTGCTAAAGAGGCTGATTTATGACCGGCTGTCTCTGAGGACTCAGTCTCATGATGGGTCTGAAGGAAAAGGAAAGGAAAGGAAAAGAAAGGAAAGGAAAGGAAAGGAAAGGGAAAAGGAATACTGTTCTGAATACGTGTAAGAGTTGATTTTCCATCTCCTGCTGGCTGTTTCTTCATTTTTTGTGTTACTCATCCATTCCCTCTTGATTGTTCTTCCTCCAATTTCTCTTTTTTTTATTCATTATAACTTCTACTTGTTAACTGTTAGCAACCTTGAGTTAATACTTGGTACGTATACACACAATAATGCATACAAACAGGTACACACACTGTTTCCACTTACTACTAAGTGCGCATTATTGGCAGTATGCTTCATTTAACCTTAGCTAAGGCTGTTTACTCAGCATCCACTGTGAGTTAATGAGACTGTGACAATTAATACCACTGTTTACACACTGCCAGTGTTGTTGCAGCTAAAATGTCTGTGATGAAGTTCTTTACAGTGCCAGCAGTGAACTAAAAAGGGAAAGGTATTAGAACTAGTGTGCTGTGACAAATATTTGCAAATAACACACTACACCTGCTGTAAAAGACGGGCCACAGAAGAGACTTTTCTCAGGGGAACAGATTGTATTTGAACATTTGCAATGAGCAAACACATTTCTAAACACATGTCTAATAAATGCAGGAGATCCACATTACAAACTTTATAGCTGCAAGATAGCAACCTCTGAGTTCTTGTTTGTTATCTAACGGTGGCAAGGTTTCCTGCATAATGCTCACGTGGCATTACAAAACCATGTGACATGAATATCAACCTCCTGACTTACTTTGTTTGAATTGTATTCTCACTGTAAAATGGGGCCTAAAATCACCTCGCCATAATGTTTATGAAGGATATCTTAAGTTACCTCTGCCATCTGTCTGAAGCAGGGAAGCAACACAGCTCAAGATATCCCCTGTGCTGCCATCAGCTTCAAACACATACAACAGACGCACAAACAATATCAGGGTGACAAACATTTCAGACCTGAGATCGAGATGCTTGTAACCATGTTGGTCTCAATGCTTTGCAGTGCGCGAGGAGTGCTGCAGTTTCTGCAAAAGGATATTGTGGCATTTTACCAAGGCTCAGGAGGATGGATATAGCTGACACTTGCGTCCTCTGCTCAGCAGCAAGGAGATGGGGACGTCACACAGTAAATTGCCGACAGAACAGGAAAGCTGAATCCTGTGAAATTTGCATTTTAACAGCTACAGTACACAAAAGTGTCAAAAGCCACTGCTATACAAGACGACACACTGAAAAAAAGGAAGAGGTGGAGTGGGGGGTATTTGAAGGGAGTCTGACTCTGGTGAAAACTGTTGGGCAGCAGAATTCCCATGAAGAAACATAATACAGAAGTTTTTACTGTATGCGTTGGCATTTTTACACCTACTCCGCCAAACTGTCCCACCATACCTTCCTTTAACTGTCATGATGGACTACAGCAAGACCACTGCATTGATACAAATGGGGAGATTCATTGGGCTAAAAAACATGACAGCTTTTGGACTTTTTTTTTGTGCAAAATTTGCAATGCTGATTCCTTGCCTAAATTCTGCATCATCCTTCCTTTTGCACTAAGCTGAAAATGCTTCACTATAATGACACCAAGTTCAATGCTGTGTTGTAGCTTTAATTAGGATTTTATTCAGACTACCAGTTAAAATTGTTTCATTGTAACAATTTGAAAATATCACTGAATATCCTATTCAAGGTATCAAATACATAACCCCTGAGCTCGGGTAAATGGGAAAAAGGTGCAGCTGGAGGTCAATGATCAGTAAGAATGTGTTTGATTTTTTAGGATAAAATTAAGTGAAGTAGGTTAAGTTCACTGGGAACCCACCAGGCCAATGAACAGTTATAATCAAGGTTATGAATACTTGATTAACTACAGAATATCAAAGACACCATATTCTGAAATTATTGGTAGACCTGCAGACAAAACCACTTCTGGACCTAACTTAGTGCACATAGTACATAGCACAAACATTCCTTTTAGTTATATACAGTGTTTTGCAGCAGCATTTGAGATCGAGTGTTTTTCTGGTGTTATCAGTGTGTCGTCGGTGAAGACCATTACATCAATTATGAAAACCCTGTAGGGTAGTGAAGTGGCCTTAAGAGCCATCAATATGTCATGGACAGCATTTTCTACCATTAACCTTTGTCTTCATTGTTCTGTGAGATTTATTGATTAGGACACAGAACTAAATTAATAGCCAACACTTTGCAGTAGTTGTAAAACATAGGGGAAAAAAAGGAATATAGTTGGTGCCTGTCTCAAATCTTTCTCTCAGTTGTACCATAAAATTTCATATGAGCACATACCTACTGGGCAACGAATATACAGTTTCCTACTCTTAAATTATCAAGCAATATAAAGCTTCCAGTTTCCAATTTGTGTAGTCCACAAAACCACATCTTACATTAAATTCAATTTGATGTGATCTAGGTTTTTAATGACTCGACCCTTGTATTACTCACAACGGTACAGTAAACAATCTTCAAGGGGATACTATTGTTATTCAAGCTAAGGGCCATTTTGCCTGAAGAGTTTTGATGCTTTACCATGATAATGGAGTCCTAGCAGAGAGGTGATCAGAAAATCCATAATCTCTTTTTTTGCCCTCAAGGTGACATCTGTTTAAAAAGAGCTTTGATTTGAGTTGATACAAAAGGACTTTCAAAAGCTATTTCACTTATTGCGTGTGTATGTGTGTGTGTGTGCACATATCTCTAGGTGTGTGTGTGTGTGTGTGTGTATAAGAGCTTCCCCTGGTGTCTTCTGTCCCACAGAGAAAAGCGGAGCCAGTGATTATGTGAAAAGGTTCCTCCAAAGCCTCACCACTGAAGGAAAAACAGCTGAACCTTAACCCTTTTTTTTTATAAATACCATTATGTCTTTCAGACTGAGAATGACACAAAATGCTCTAATCTACTTACGTAAGCTTCAGCGCTAATCATGGTGGTCACTAAGCCATTTTTCTCTTTATCTCATTTTAGTCTCTTTCATCCCTTTTGTGTTTCAAAATACTACATCTTCATTAATATTTTTACCATTCTAGCTAGTTGTTAGTTGATTGTTTTGAACACTGACAGACCAACACTGTGCACTGATTGTCAGCGTACTCTTGCTAGAGTACTTTTAGACTGAGCACAGCCAGCAGTGTCATCCAGACCCCAACACACAGATTCGTCTTTGCCTCATTCTGTGAATGAGAATAGCTGCTAAACACTGACTACTTCTAATAGCATGCAGTAACCATGTCCCTGTCCCTGTGCTCAGCCAGCTGGTGCCCCTTCCCTGCCTGCTCCCTTGGCCATCCTCTCTCACTAGTGTGGGATTGCTATCTCCCAGTATCAGCTGGAAATGTGATGGATGACAGGTGGAGGGAGAGAGAACAGGGCTCCTCAGAGCCCGTCAGACTCACTCCCACTACCCATTAGTCTTCCATTTAGCCCAGCCACGCTGATCACACACACACTTGAATTTCCTGGTCAATGATGAATCTCTAACCTTCCTGCTGCAGGATTGACCCACTGTCTCCATTCACAGGAGAGAGAGAGGCCACCATGCTTCATCTCTCTCAGTTTTTAGCCACTCAGGCCCACCACTTGGCTTCACTTCTCCTTCCCCACTGTCAGATAGTGCCTAATGCTACAGGAGGGGCTGTCATATTCTCACTGTCTGTCTATGCCAGATATGTACTGTGGAGGACAGCGCTGCTCTCTGCAGGATAGTCACATACTGGATGAGTGCATGGTAAAAAGCCAAACCGCAGTGAAACAAAAGAGTAATTTTGACTTTTTAACTTGACAGTGAGAAAGCCAGGGTCAGCTGTTTTAGTAAGCTGTTTTCTTTTGCTTTGTTGCCGACGGGCTTGTCAAAGAGTCCTTGTTGGATCTTTCCACAGATCTTCTGGAAATGTAATTTTGCAGCCTGCTTGGTAACTCATAGGTTAATAGATTAGAACTGGGAGATCAAGGAGGCAGTGACAGGCAGAAAAGATCACAGAACACCTGCTAGAGAATTGATTGATGGTGCCGATCAGCCCCTTCTGCAGTCCTAACAAGGGCCCAGAACCCTGACATCTGCCCTGGAAAAACTCATGTTGAACACAGAAACATTGACATTGAAGGCACCAAATGAACAAGTAAAGGTTGTGACCTTTGGAAATGCCAGACAGTTGAATAACATAACCAAATTTGGAATTACATGCAAAATGCCAGAGTTCAGCATGTGAGTGGTCAACTCTCAAGGTGTTGGGTTAAAAGTGAGACAAGCTGGAAACATTGACTATTGAATGTACGTTGAGTGGACTAATAAACAAGAAGACTAAGATTGTTTTAGTTTGTAACGAGGAAGCATTATCAATATCATACATAGCATTCATTCAAGGTGAGGTACAACATCTCATTGAAACAAGAAGCCCAAGTTCCATACTGTAAGTGCATGCCAAATATTACATTATCCCACCGCGACTTACTGGCATGAAATCTAATCTTTAAGTCATTTCACGTTCTATCTCCATATTCCTTTTACGAGAACAGGGTCTTCTCTAGTTAATAACAGCTTCTTCCTAAGATTATTAGAGGAAGAACAGGATGAAAGTCAAGAAGAGAGCTTGCATTTTGATAATGCTGAGCTCTTCTATTTTTCCATCCACAGACTGACTGAATGAGAAAATGGTTATTAAAATAGTGTACATGACAAAAGAGAATTATATACACTACTGTTCAAAATGTTGGGGTAAAATTTCATTGTTTTACCCAGTTTTCCGCCATGCTGACATAATTGCAAAAGGGTTTTCTAATGATCAATTAGCCCTTTAAACTGATAAACTTGTATTAGCAAACAGGAGTAATGTTGATAATGGGCTTCTACTGTTTCCATTAAAAACAGTAGTTCCTAGCTACAATAGTAATTTACAACATAAACAATATCTACAATGTTTTCTGAAAAAAATTGAAATCTGCTTTTCTTTCAAAAACAAGTGAAGTAAGTGAATTGTAATGTATTTTATAAACACACACACACTGTACATCCCACTGAAATACTCTCTTAAGGAAATATATAATTTGGCTACATAAAAATGAAATACAATTAAAACAATAATGAAAAAAAAAAAAACCTGCAGTAGGAAACATATGCCCAGCATGATTGTGTTTATAATAGACCTATAGTGTACTTATGAGTCAACATGAAGATTTTCACATTGGAGACTTTTGTTTGAAATTCAAAAAGAGATTTTTTTACGCAAAAAATGATTTGCAAAATGAAGCAAACACAACAGAACCACAAACTGAGAAAAATAAAACTTTACTAGAAACACACAGTGGTGTGTAATAATCTTGTATGGATTCTAAAAGAAAAATGAAGAACAATGGTGGAAACCCACACACTATCAGAACAAGATTCATTCATGCGTTAATAAATTAATTTCACAGTGTGCTGGAGTTCATCTACAGTCCTTTTTAATTCAATGACATTCTCCTACACACCTGTCATTAGAAACCGTAGTAATTATGTGAAGCTGGAATGTGTCCAAAAGGATGACAGCGTTGGCCTGTTGGCCAGTCAGAAAGTCCACACAAGTCTAAATAGCATTGCAGGTGAGAGAGCTGGCAACAGAGGTTACCAACCAAAAAAACAAAACAAGAGCATGTCAGCCATATATGTCAAAAACTACATTTACACATGGTATATATGCGAGGGGCTGCAACAGTTCCTTTCTGCTGACATTTGTGCTGTGCACACAAATTGTGTAGATTGTTTAGCTGCAAGGGCAGTAAGTCAAAGTGGTGAGGACCACGTTAGCCATTTAGTTAAAAATAATACATTTCAGCAAACCACAAAAAATCTATTTAAGCAACAGTTCCTAGGTGCAAACAAAATACGTTTCCGTCACTTAGTCAACCAACTGACAAAAGTATTTGTAAAATGAGCAACATGGATGAAAAAGAGGGAACTCGTCATCTGCAATCCAAGTGCAATTAAAAAGTGTCTGATTAAATTAAGTTAGAATCACTTAATATTCTCTGTTTAGAATGACATAAACAGGATGCTTATGTTTAATTTAACAAGAATAAGTGCATTTTATTACAAACATTTTTATATATTTACTTAAACATTTGCCACCAACGTCAAGCACAGAGTTATATGGAATATATTTTATGAAATACATGACTTAAAATCTAAATCACTACAGACTAGAGACTTGTTTGAGGAAAGTGCTTTTTTGGATAATATGTGACATGTGACAAATAAAGAAGTTGTTGTAACTCATCTTGTCTGTTAAACAGTCTGACTTCCATTCAGATTTAACAGACAAACGGGATACTTAACAAAAGATTTGGTTCCTGTTTCAACCAAAAAACTGGTTGTCTAATTTCCCAGTTATAGTAAAGCATCAGCAGACATACTTTGTTGTTCTAAAATCTCAAGTCATAACTGATGGCCAGAAACAAGGAAATGAAAGCTCTGAAAACTGAGCTTTAAGAGTGAAGTCAACTGCGGAAAAGACATGAGTTGGTAGCTATGGAAACATGAAAAAATATGCAACATGTTTGGATTTACAAGTATTTGGTATTAGTTTAATTAAAAGGTTGTAAAAGCATCTTAATACAAAGGGTTTCATGAACAAAGGGCTTCCTAATTAACATGGATATGGGCACAGTGTTCCAGGGTCACTGAATGATGTTGTACAGTGGCAAATTAATACAGGAAGAGGGAAAAATCCTTCCTGCTATATGGAGGTCGTGAGAACTGCAGGCTTTGTACCTGTCTGTGGTTAGCAGAGCTGTTGCTAGGTAAACGTTTTACAGTCTTGATCTGTGGATGCAGTCAGACAGATATACATTAGTTGACACAAAAGTGCGGCTGAATCGAGTAAATGCTACATTTGAAATGATTTCCAGCAGGGTATTGCACAGAGGTCATCAAGTTCAGCACAGTGATTATGTATAAAGGACCGGATTGGAAGGCCAAAGAAATCCAAACTAAGAATCATGAAAGGGTAAGAGGAGGCACACCAACTCTAAATACCACGCTGCTCCTGCCTGGGTGAGATACGACTAGACGAGTCCTGCAAACCTGTTCAACAAAAGTAATAGTGAACAAAATTATGCAATGTGCAGAATGCTGGTTTCACAGTCACAAAAACAGAGTAGTCAACTCACTGAGGTTAAATCAGGCAAAACAGATGTAATGTGTCCCTCTCTTTTGCCTTTTGGCTGGACTTCCAGTGTTTTCTAGAATTTAAAATCAATAAAGAAATAGAGCATATACTGATTATGCTGGTCCCAGTAGAGCTTGTGTCCTTGGGCTTCTAACATATTGAACACCATTATGCCTCCTCAAAGGCCAAATCACTAAGTCAAATTAAAATAACACGACAGCCATGGGAATGAAAATTAAAACATGCAATCGGAAACATTTGTCTTTTTAAGCTGACAGGTGCTGAGAGTGCACCACTAAGTATTTGTATTATTTGAGTACCCTGGATTGCCAAATTATTTTAGTTATACTGTAGTGGATGAAAAAGTTGCATGAAAGAAAGGTTATTTTTAATGTTTTCACTCTTTTGTATAATCTATGATAAGATGCACAAATTGGTCAAATAAAGCATGCATTAAAATATATAAAAAGTTCAATACAATTTTTTCTCCACTGGCACTACTGACAACTCAAAGCAACTGACAAATAGGACGACTCTTAAGTAACTGAACAAAGGCCAAAAATGTTTCCCAGATAAAGCATCATAACAATAACAGAAGGATAAAAAATGCCCATGTATTTTAAAATGAGAACCATTTATCTAAATAAATATATATATAATACTCTGTTTGGAGAAATTACATTTATGGATGGCACTATGATTTGCAAGTTGTATATCCAAATACTGAATGAAAAGATGACTCCCATTCTCAAGATGCTTGGCAAGAGAGGAATTTTACATGACAATGACCCCAAACACAATGCAAAAATCCCAGGTGTTATTAAAGGGTTTTTCAAGCAAAAAGAATCTAATGTGATCTAATCTGTCATAAAAAAAAAAAACGTAGACTTAATTTTTTTAAACTAATGAAATCTCACTAATAAAGACTATTGACTTGTTGCAGTTAGTTTTTACATATGGACATTTTATGATGTTTAAGCAGTCAAGCATTTCTGTTTTTTAAATTAGTTGGCTTCGTATTTTAATATATTTCATAAAATTTTATTTTAGTGATACTCACTTTTGTTGCATGCTGTACATGTGGTGGAAAGACCTTTTTCCTTTTTTCTTTAAAGTCTCTCTCTCTTATCTGGATGTCAGAAACATGCTATGTCCGATAACAGAAAGAATGCGACTAATTACAGTAATTAGCTACTGTCAGTGAACAAGCAGCATTTACGAAAGTCAGGTAGGGATATAATGCAACCATGTTTCAATGGCAATGGCAGACTTTTAGGGGCACATTATACATCTGAATTATACATTATACATCTGAATAACCAAAACCATTCAATTTAGTCTCATTGTGTTTCCCTGAAGAAACAGCATTAAATTACATCTATATGCGCATCCCAAGGGTGACAGATGGATAATTCTTACAGTACATTTTTTAAAAACAAATCTAATTAGCCCCTCATTGATTGTGTTATACAATATATTTGACATGAAATCAAATACACAATTATTCATTTATTTTAGAATAATCATCATATGTCATAATAATAAATGGCCACTGATTTGAAAAAGCTCCTGTCAAGCCTCGGGAATGCATAACTATTATAATAAGACCGGAAGAATCCATAAAATACTGACCCTAAATTAAACATGAAAGTACAAACTAACGAGGTCTAGCTTAGAGAATGTAATTAATTATAAGAAAGGGTATTTTGATCATGTTTATGCTTAGAAAGGAATAAAAGAGTGAGGGGCAAAAGAAAGTATGAGTAAAAGACTGGGGATTGAATAAGCTGACCCCTTAATTAGCACTGAATAACAGATAGAATGAATTATTGTAATTTAATTCAGTCATTCTACAAAGAAATAATTATCACTGCATGTATAATGTAGAGAGCGGGAAATGTATTGTTATCTCTGAGGCTCTGTCCTTGTCAATATATTCATCAGTAGCAAGAACCGGACCTCTATTAACCTTCCAACATAATTTTTGATCGTGTGTTTTTAATAGTCGTCAATATTTAATTACCATGCTAAGCTTACCTGTAACAGTACGTCAAAGTGAGTCTTAATGGAATAAGTGAAGTAAGCTGAAAGATGAACTATCTGTAAGTAGGTGTAAGTAAACTGAGAGAAATACTGAAATCAAAGGGCATCCGTTGTATCATAGTCAGAGTCAATGGAATTATGTTTGTTTCTTAATTGTAAGCAGACAATTTAGAGCACAACATATTTTGTAATTTTTTTGTAGAGAAATTAGATAGATTTGTCAACAGTGTACACCGGCTATTTAGGTCACGTCCCCTAAATAACCCCTTATACTGTCTTCATACACTAGTATCCTACAATATTTGTGCAATGGCAGACTAAGCAGTGGATTATTTTATTTTTATTTCATGTAACAAATGGGATTAGTTAAAACTAAAATGAACACAAAGCAAAGAATGTAATGTTGGGATGATGAGAACAAGTGAACACACAAGCCAGTTTATACAGTCATCCTGTGACTGTGTGAACAACATTAGCTGACAACCCTTCCTGCCCAGGTTGGCCGGGACAGCCTCCAAGATGCCACAGTGAGAAACATGTCACAGAGACACAAATATAAAACCATATATTCTGAATGTAGACATCAAGTCCCAAACTGTTGGTTTGTTCTTGTTTTATGCTTTTCAGGCTTTTACCTCGGCCTCCTTCAGTTGTTTGTTTTGGAGGGTTTCTCTCTTGGAAACCCTTTTCAGCAGATGGAATGATTGTTTGATTGGGTTAAAGCCTGGTGACTGACTAACACCTACCACTGATTTACTCTGATGAAATCCCATGTTGAGTTGGCAGCGTGCTTTGGATCATTGTTTTGCTGCATGATGAAGCTTCTCTATAAATTAGCAGACAAAATGAAGTCATCCTACCGCTATCACCATGAATCATTGCATCAGTAAAGATTAGTGAGCCTGTACCAGCAGCAGCCACATAAGCCCAAGCCATGAACACTACCTCCAGCATTCTTCACAGATGAGTTTGGATGTTTGTATGACTGTCTTATGAGCAGACCTTTTCTTCTTCCACACTGTGGCCTTTCCATCCCGTTGGTAGAAGTTAATCTTGTTCTCCTCAGTCCATAAAACTGAAACAGTACGTTTCAGAACTTTTTTTTTCTGTTTCTGCAAATTCCAACCTAGCTTTCTGAATTTTACTGATTATTATGTGTTTGGATGTTGTGATATGGCCTCTATATTTCTGCTCATGAAGCCGTATCCGAATGGTGGATTGTGATATCTACATCCCCGCTCTATGGAGATTGTTGCTCACTGGATTTTTCTTCACAGCTCTGACAATGCTTCTGTCACCAGCTTCTATTGTTTCCCTTAGCCGACCCATTCTGTGTATGTAGCTCAGTGCACCAGTGGTTCCTTTCTTTTACAGGACATTATAAATTGTTGTATTGGTTACGCCCAATGTTTGGGCGACGCTTCTGATTGATAAATCTCACAGGAACAAACACCTGTCAGTCATATGTTCCAAGACTTTTTATATGTCTCTACCAGGAGTTAAAGAGTAAAATCAGTGTAAAGCAAACACAAATGAATTGCCCTTGCCATTCTAATACTTTTGGAAGGGATTGTATGTATGTTGCTTTCTAATTGCCAGTGAATGCTATTTCTGGTTATACAATATCTCTTATATACAAGAGAGTGACTGCAAGAATTGAAGATAGATAAGACCCCCCTTGGAGCTGTGGGGGAGCAATGGAGGCAATGTGCGAGCTATGCACCATTTCGCTCTGTACTATTACAGCACTGCTGCTCTCTGTCTACCCAGCTTTTGGCAGCTGTATTTGTTAACAGGACCTTAGTCAGCCACTTGTAAGGAACAGGCCACACACTCTACTGGCTAATAAAAATGTAACAAACATAATAGGAGAAATTTAAATCTGCAAGCTCAACATAAAAGACGCAGATGTTTGACACCCTGTAGCAGCCGTCATGCTGTCTTAATGAAGATGTGAGGAGACTCTTTACTTCTAAAAACACAATAGCCTTTCAGAATTTACAAATGCTGTGCCCTGGGGTTACTGTTTTTGCAGTAATGTGTATCAATGCATTTATAGTGTGTGCATTTATAAGTCTTGCTGTTGACACTATTAACCACTTTTTCGGGAAAGAAGACAGTTTGTTTTGGAAATGCACAAGCAATCTGCTGCAGGTTGCCAAATCACACTGAAACCTCTCACAGACTAAATGTGAAAAGACTACAAAGAATTAATTCATAATGACTGGGAGACATCTGACAAGATTTATTTAATGCATGTTTGAAGCAGCTTTCTCAGATACATTTAGTTTTAATCATCTATATCTGGTCCCTCGAGAGCTTCTTTCTCCAACTTTAGAATGGAGAAGCTGTTTTAGGAAAATGGCTTATGGCTTCAGTGCATGCCAATAAATGACAAGGCATTTTCTTAGTCTTTCATCAAATATTCCCCCCTGCGGAAGCACCCCAGTGGCTGCTGATTCAGAGCCTGTTTATGGCCAGCGAGGAAGGCTTTCAAATGAGATTGCACTGTAATGAATCAGATATGAGTATGTGACCACTGAGTTGAATAGAGGGGGTCTCCCACTTGGCGTAAGCCATTTTTGTTCTTGTCCAATTCTCACCCTGAGCAGTTATTCATTTATTTCTATGAAGTATTAGTGGTCACCCGCTACAAGCTTCGAGCAAAAACAACATGCTTAACCCTCACTTGCCATTCTGTCAGCCTATAGACCAGAGTGTGTGTTTGGAAGTTGTAGCTTTTGAAGATTAAATGATTCTGTCAAATCACACATAGAGAAAATAGTTAGTATAATTAAAAATCAAAGAGGTACATGTTGCTGATGTATTCCTTACACTGAATTGTCATGTCGTGTGAATAGCTTTCTTGGCAGGGTTTTCATACCCGGGATTCCTTTTTTTAATATGTTCAGTAACAGTGTATTTGCAACTTGCCATTAATTGTCAAAATATCCTCATTAGTGAGCAAAAAGAATTTAGAAATAAGAGCACTTCTGGAATGCCTTACAACCACTGGTGCTCACGGAGGGGGAAATATTCAAATTTACAAAGGACAAAATATGCCCACATCCTATATCCTCATTATTACAGAAAATGTAAATCCAGTTGCATTTACATTGCTCACAAAAACATATTTGTGTTAGCATTTTAGTTGTACAGAAATGTAGCTTTTTGAGTGTCATATAACCCCAAAGTTCCTAGTTTGATTCCAGTTAGGGGGCTTTTGTTGCTTGCTGAACCCTCTCACCATCTTCCCATATTTGTTTTCCAAAATGCCCCCCCCAAAAAAATTTTTTTAAATAAATGTAATTTTTAGGAGACTTGGTTTGCTCTGTAGTGGAGAGTGTGGTGGGTGAGATCCAGTTTCTGTTGTTGGCTGCACATCCAGAGTCACACTGTGTGTAATAGTGCAGTAGTAGTCCATCAAATCCAGGTTCTCATCCGTCCAGTGGTTTGTTCCACTAGCCGAGTCGCGTCTTGTATACATTAGTCACTGTTGTCCATCAGCACACATAATGCAGTGTAATGGTAAATAATTTGTGTAGTGATGCACTGCCTTTTAAAGTCGTGACAAACTGATTCCATCACAGACGCTCATTCAGTACTTTCATTATTCACAGTGTGAGCACTGCACAATGCTCAGACGATTCGGCATACGTGTTCAAACACTTTTGTACATGCACAAACATGTCTGTGTACACAGAAAGACATTCACAAACACCCCCATACACACACACACAGACTCACATGCATACACAATGTGATTACAAAAGGCTGACAGTTTTATTGAAATCTGTTTGCAAACAAATGTTTGGTAGAATGTTCTCCATGGGAGGTAAATGATTAAACAAACTACATGCAAGAGACCAGCAGTGTTTATCTGCTTGGCACACACACATCAACAGTCATGTAAGTGTACATACAAGATACCTGCATCTGACACACATCTTCATCACGTGCATACACACATGAACACACGCGCACACACATACAAGGATAGATATAATCCTGATAGCCCAGTCCACATCCTTTTAGCACACACAAACACACATGAACAAATTGCAGATGAAAGTAAAACCACAGCAATTACATCTATTATCTGTGTACTGATGACAAACTGAATTTTGTGTCACTGCAACCAATTTTTCAGCGCTTTTTCAGGGCAAGGCAAGTCATACCCAAGGGAGAAAGATCAAACAAAGGATGTTTTAGAGACTTAATGTGAAATCAGTAAGTCACAGCAATTTGTATCAGTTAAGACAAAATTAAATTGTTGACTGCATGACATGAAGATGCAATGCTGGTAAAACAAAACATTGGTAGTTAAGTTATTTAAATTTCATATGCCTATATTGATACTCATCAAAGGTTTGTAAGGGTTTTTCTTGAGGGATTGTACAAACATAATCAAGGGGGAGGAGAACTCAAATAAAAGGGAGGATATTATAACTTGTCTTTTGTCTGAAGGGCAGAAAGATTTATGTCAGTTTTTAGAAAGACAGAAAAAGTAGATCTTTACAGTTATTATTAGAATTCAGCCTTACTCTGCATCATAACACAAAACATAATTACTGTAACATGGAGTGAATTTATTTACAAAAGTAGTGCTTTGTTCATAGTGACTTTGTCATGTTTGTTGTAGATTGCCACAGGGATCGCTCAACAAAAAGCCAATGGGATTTTTCCATTGCAGAAAATAAGCTCTGTGACAAACATGACGTTATGACATGTTCTGTTCAGCAAGATAATCTTCAAAAATGAACACCACTTTTATGATTTTTGAAGCCTAAATACAATTTCCTTAAATAAGATGCTGTTGTTAGACTATAAAGAATCTACACCGTGGTCGCATGAGTTCAACATCACCACCATTAAGCTTCCAGCTTTACTCTTGGCAGTCCTAAATTTGAGTTAGCACATTTACATTTCACCACAATTAAGTAATTAAGTTGCACCAATACTGTATTATTTTCAGATATGTGGGATATATTGGCAGTTTTAATCTTGGGGAGTCATGGAGGGATTTGACAAATGTTAAAGGGAAACAGCTAATTTTACACATCAGAGTCTCTTTTTATGTCTTGAGTGCTACGGCATGTGAGAAACTGAGCCCAGAGGGAGTGGTGCCAGATCTGATAAACTGCCTCAAGTGATGTCCATCAAGTCTTTTGATTGGGTACGAAAACTACAAGTTTGCAAATGACAGGTTCTTTTTTTTTTTCTGGCCATGGAGTTGAGCGTGCAAGTGAGCTTACCAGACCTTTGTAAACTATTCATCTCTGCTTGAGGCTAAAGATAACGAAGCACAAGACAACTAAATCTTTAAATCAAGTTGCACAGTGAGTAATGCAGACCCAGGTTTTGAAAAGAAAGAAGACAACCCAGTCCCCCAAAAATTACGTTCGTATACATACTAAACTGCATTCAAAAATACGTGTTCGTGGGGAACGTATTTGCGACGGGATTACGTTTCCTGATAAGATAATGATCATATGTTCACAATCAATGTAAATGTGAACTCGCAAATACATTGATACTAAACATATCAATGAAATGTCCACAGGCAACTTTTTTTTGTCTGCCAAAATATCCAATCTCAAAACCCCCTGTTTTCTCTCCCGCGGAAATACCTGACGTTGCAGTTCAGCATCCAGATATGTGAGTCCAGCGTAATTATATATTATATGTGATTGCAGTTCAGTTGT
This sequence comes from Sandelia bainsii, assembly GCA_032362345.1. NCBI lineage: Eukaryota > Metazoa > Chordata > Actinopteri > Anabantiformes > Anabantidae > Sandelia > Sandelia bainsii. Next base: position 6,729,738 of record JAUMHL010000030.1, read on the forward strand.
ATGCGAATGTCATTTTGGGGAGTGTTGAAGAACAACATGGAATAAAACACACAATATCTCTGTGTCTGCCACTATGGTCTTTTTTCCTGATCCATCGTAAAACAAGCACAATGCTACATTAGAATATTCTTTTAATGATGCTGCAGAGGGCCCAGCTTTTTAAAAAAGGGAAAAGTTTTGCCCTTCATAATAAATTTCATGAAGTCCAGAAAAGGACTAACCTATCATTAGTGGTGTGTTTTCTTTTATTATTTCACTACAGCAGCATGATAACTTTTAGACTTGTAAGCATTCTATATATACAAAGAAGTGAAAAATACAGTACAAGAGAAGTTTTGCTCTTGGGAAATATTTCACTTTAATCGACTAATCTATTGTTAAAATTATGGCTGAGTACGACCAGGGAGGACAATGCACATGTAATGATTCTCACTACAGTGACTCATGCTGTATGGCGGCACTGCACCAAGACAGAAAATAGAGCAATTTCCTTTTGTGCTCTGCTTTTTTTTTCTTTATACCACTAGAGACCAGAAGAGCAAAATATCCTTTAAATTCATTTCCTTCATTGCATTAGATTTGCATATGAACCGGCTAATGCTGAGAGATAATAATAAATTATCAACGATATATTACAATCTAAATTGCTCATACAGTCATACCAGAAAACATATTATGATAATTACTTCAGCTTATACATTACTTGCATATTAAATTTAATGGTCTTAAAGTCTTAAGTGCCTTTTCACTGTCTTTTCCTTCATTTGACTCCCCTGCAACTGTGCAGAATCTGCTGGTGCGTTTCTGTGTCTTTGAAGACATTACAAAGAATGACTCTTGTTCTTAATAAAAGAGCTTTACAGTAGCCTCTGATGTGATAATGATTCTCATCTGGCACAACAAAGCATGGAAATATCAAAGTATGCAAACAAATACACAGTAATCAAAGCATTAATCCCGCTTGTTTTTTTTTTTTTTTACAACAGTTCATACTTTGATGATGACCTGTGACATTGACAAGACATTTTAAAACCATATTCATTTGTTATATATTATAATTTCTCCTATGTTTAGTAATTATCCACACACCTCCACTGGAAATGAAAAGACTGTGTGTGTGTGAACTTGTTGAAAATGTCGTAAAATAATTAACTTGTTGATGGTATAATGGCAGAGCAAAACTGCAATATCTAGCACTTCTTACTTCATTAGAGTTTTAATAGTTTTTGAATAGATGATGACTTCCTTCTATAATTTGTATTATTTCTATAATGTGTGTATATCACTGTCACTTTACCATACAAGAAAACTGATTAGCTGATATCATACCTGTCTGTCAGTAATCATGTTAATAATGCCAGTGAATGGAGTGCTATGTTCTTGAACTGCACTGTAAAAAAAAGTGCAAGACTAAGGGTTCACATCTGGGTTAGGTTTAGGCAACAAAATCACACAAGGTGAGGGAATGATTTCAGTTTCAGTTAAATACATCCTACATGCTTCAAGTCAAACCATATTGCATCTGTCATCATGACTGGAGTGGACTTGAACTTCTGTCTCCTGTGGGACAGTCTTGCCCCGTGCATTGTTGACCCATCTAACCACCCTGTCATCTTCCCCACACAGGGTTTTGGCTTAATATATTACGTAATTCCTCTAGGCATCAAATATTGATGTGCCTGGGACATTATTGTAGTTAACTGACATCCCTGTGTGTCTCATACCATTGCACCGTTGCCCTGAATAGGCTGACATGCTCTTACTGAGGGGTTTTGCTTTTTCCTTATCTGATTTGAGGGTCTAAGGACAGAGAGTGTTGTGGAGCAGTTTCTCAAACCCACTGAGGCAAAGTTCACATTTGACATTTTCTGAAGTGAATTTTAGTTAATTTGGTCTTACAGTATTGGTCAATTTGCTTTTATGGGGATGTGATGCACTTGTGTATAAAAAGGCTATATAAATAAAACTGATTTGACTTAACTAAACTACAAAGAGATTATTGCTGTTTTATAATTGCCAAAGTTTATTGCTGTGTATTGAGCAACTCTTAAATGTTTATGTAATGTTGAATTTAAATATTAATAAGAAAATACTGAATTTACAGTAATGGTCGACCGATTGATCAGTCTGCCAATTATTATATATTACTATATTAATTAATTAACCTCAGGCCAATGTCAGTGGTAATGTTGGATTTTGTTGAAATTATTTAATCAATTTATAGCAATATTTTATTCATCAAACTGTGAATACATTTTCATTTCTTGCACAAGTTGGGTTTATAGGTGGAGCGTTGAATGAAATAAATACCTTCATGAGTTGTAGAAAACCAGAAAACAAAAACTTGGTGGAATGGATGTAAAATAAATTATTATTATTGTTATGTGTTAGATTCTGAAACTGTTCTTTCTGTCCATTCAGCCACACAGAGAAACTTTAATGTAGATTTTGAATGGACACTTAATTTGGTACAAACTGAACCTTGGCTGAAAAATCTTTGCCACAGTGTTTGATAAAACTATCCAAGGATGCACTTCCAAAAATGCTTTTATTAAGTGGGTCATTATAAGGTCAAGGTAACAGAATAATACATGTTTTCAGAATTCTATCACAGTCAGAGTAGAATAACAGATAGTTTGTATCACTGTAAATATGTAAACGATTGTTCCAAAGCATCTTTTAATGTGAAGCACATACTTTTGAACATGGATGCCCTGTAAACTGGATCTCTCCACCTCTGTAATAGTGCCATGCAGATAATGGTCATAATGCATTTAAAAATGTAAAAATAAAGATTATGAACAACAGTCTTTCAGGCAGTTTTCTTTTTCACTTGACAGATAAATTGTGGATTTTTCTCTAGTGGATGATGGCATATCAAAGGAAGAGAAGTCAAGAAATAGAAATATGTCGGGATGATTCATGATGGATAGCGACTAAAACGAACAAATATTTAACGTATCGCACCAAAATGTGCCTCTGAATTGGAGAAAAGTAAACTACAGTAAAACAAGTGAAACTTTTCTGTTTCTGAGTGACACAGCTTATTAAGACATAGGAGGTCAAATCAAATCAGAGCCCATCAAATTAAAAGTAGCATGTCAAGATAGAAATACCCCAGCAGGGCATACCACGCTGGGCATCCACAAAGCAATAAATTGGCTGGATGATTGGCTATTAAAAATATGTGAAATTAGCTTTCATTGCATAACATCTATCCCAGCGTGAGCCTTTCAGCATAATGGATGAAACGAAGGTGAAAACTGAATTGGAGAAGAGGAGAGAATTGCTAAAGGCATCAGTGGCCATTTTAATTTTCTTTTAATTTTACCCTTTTTCATCCACGTGTAGAAAGAAAATGAATATTTTAATACAGATATATTGTTTACCCATGCTCACACTGGATGTGGTATAAAACTAAGAAGCAGATGTACCAAACTAGGGATCTAATAAACATTTATAGCTAAAGTAGTGGAAGGTCTGTCTGACAGATTTCACAGGATCATAAGCTCATCCTGCATTCAGGACTACACAGCCAACAATGGCTGACGCAGAAGTGTGTAGTACACAGATGATAACGACGTTGTGAATATAGAGATCAAAGTCTTCTCGCTCTGGTGATTAAGCGTCCTAACAAATGCATGTATGAGGACAGCCTTATCACCTAGGACCACACAGAGGCCTTATTCATATCTGTCACTCCCAGATGGCCAACCTGCGCCTGCCATGCGCTACGCTGCCAAATAAAAACACCACAGGCATTGCCTCTGTGGCCAGCATGGCCTGTTCATTTGCCTGATGAAAGAATTCATTCAGAGTTTCTCAATTTAGAAAAAGAAAAAGAAAGTTTTCAATGGCTTATCACTTCAGGACAACTAGTCGGTAATTAAACGTAGCACAGGAAGGACATAAGTCTGGAGAGTTTGTTTGGCTTGTTAAAAACTTCACAGCTGTGTGTGTGGTGAACTTGTTTACCTTGGCTCCAAATTTGAGCCTGAAGCACAGTCTGTGGATCTTTTTTGTAAGCTGGGAAAATCATCTTCATTAGTAAACAACTGGAAAAAGAAAAAAAAAGTGTGGAATGGCTTTACATAAACCCTAATACGGCTCATTTTAAAAATTGCTTCAGTGCTTTACACCTTGCCTAAGCAGAAAACCCTCCTATTCAGCATACAACTTATTTTCCTTTTCACACAGGTTGAGAAATTGTCTTGACCTCTCGTTGCAGCATCACCAAAGGTTTATAAATGTTCTAAAGCGATGTGATTAAGATCGGCTTCAGTCATTACACTAATGGACATGAATTTTAATTAATGACATCCTCATTTGCATTGCATGTTAATTATCGAAATCATTTTGTCCCGTCTGTTCACTGTAATTACCTATCTGCAGCTCCAGTGAATCAAGCTCTTTCTGAGAGATAACCCTGCTCAGTTACTTAAATCAAGTCACTGTATGATATGTAAGGGCGCAAGCTAAAGGAAAAAAACAATGAAGTTAACACAAAATTTTATAAAGCACCTAAAGCATCAACTAAAACCATAAAAATGTAACATGCAATGATAACGACGATCAACTGATGAGTGAGTTTTGATAAGCGTTATCTGTTATGCATCTGGGTCAACCCTCATCTGCACAATCACCCTTAGGCAAGCAGGAGCTTACGTGGCTCCTGTCTGTCTTTACAGTCATCAACCCACATTATAAGAGCTAGAGAAGTATATTTTAGTGGAGTGAGTCTATTTTTATTTCTATTTATGCAACATATAAAAGGAAATACAACTGCAAGAGCCGGTACCAGCCACTATGTGTAGCGTATCAAGTTCTGATGATCTTTTGTGTGGTATTTATTTAAAATTGTGGTAAAAGCATTGTTGCCTCTGCAGAGAATGTTACATTATTGATTAAAAAATAAATGATTGCTTAGAAACATAATAGAACTTGTGATTTCTGTAGGATTTAGTCATAAACTGAAAATACCGCTTGAAATTCAGGAGCTGTCTTATAAACAGGTTGCTCAGGCTGTGCGTGTTTTTGCAGTTTTCCTGCTACCTGGCAAACTTGATTGCACCAGTGTGGGATAAAAGGCACGGCTTGAGCTATGTTTATGCAAATTAGGTGGCATAGTGCAATTTTGGTGCTAATTTCAGACCAAAATAATAAAATAACAATTTTTTTTTTTAAATTGCGAGAGAACCCACTTAGATTTTTTTATGCCATCACTTCTTACTGGCACGCACATACAGGGAGCAGTCCAAAATAAAAAAAAACACACCATTGCTTTTTATGTTAAGTGAGGCCTCTTTTGATTTGCTGCACTTTTTCCTCAGCTTCTGAGTAATATATGCAGCAAAATCCATCCATCCATCCATTTTCTTAACCGCTTGTCCTCGTAAGGGTCACGGGGGGTGCTGGAGCCTATCCCA
>JAUMHL010000030.1:6741570-6754617 GCA_032362345.1 Sandelia bainsii
ATGGTCATTTCCATGGAAATATTAAGGGTTTTGTGTGATTTCATCAGGGGGGCTAATAATTCTGACCTCAACTGTATTTGAATGACAAATTCACACTTGAGTTTACGTAGCATATCCAAAGGGGCCATAATAGTGCTCAGTTGAAGAATATGTTCAATTCTTATTCTTAATGTTTTAGATCCAATTACTTTAGTTGTCATTTACAAATATCTGATGCCACTCTTGCACAGAATCAGTTTAAGCTTTCCACTTCCTGAGGTGACCAGGCAGAAGTTTTTCTGTCAGACACGACTGTGAAGAGGGGAGCAGGGGCGAAAGGCAGGTCTCAGCTGAGTGCTAACTAGCCAAGCAGCACCGCTCCTATAACCAACCTCATACAGGCTCACTCATCCTAACACTGGATATGTAGAGCTGAAATAGGACTGGCGGAGCGGAGAGCAGCCTTCACACTCGCAGAGGTTGAGTAAATGAACAGCCACTACAGAGGACACCAGGGACGGAGAGGCCATGTTCCTACTGCCCACTCCTGGCTGTAACAATATGGGTGGATGCGGAAGAGAACGACTGCCTGTGTGACTTTCTGCTTTATCACATATGTCAAGCCAGACAAGAAATAAGGAACAAGGATAGGTAGTTCAATAGTATGTAGCAAAAGTAGATGGTGAGCAAACATGAATAAAGTAATAGAAAAAGGTGATGCTCTGCCTGTATCCTCTTAAGAGATTCAGCTTTTCATAATCTCTTACGTGAGGATTATATACAACATTTGTAGTCTGAATGTGATTTTCAAGGAGCACAAAACAGCAAATCATATTGCAAAAATGACAAAGAAACACTCTTTCTCAAGGTTCACAATTGCTCTTCCTTTGACCATCATCGTGACCCTGAATTACTCTGGGCTTTGGCAGGAATGCCAAGCGGGACAATCTTAAACATGAGGGATGAGCGAAAGCTCTCTCGTCCCATTGAATTACCCACATCATATTTTTCACCATGTTCAATTAATAAAGGATATTGAATTTGTGATCATGCGTCAAGAATAATAAATACAATATTTCCTTCAAGGATCATTTGTGGATGATTTATGCTTTTGAGCCACAAAGAAATTCAAGAAAGAGGCACTGGAAAAAAAGAATCAATACATGACACAGTATGGTATTACTTCATGCCAGCTTTCATAGAAAAGAAATCATTCAGGCAGATAAAGCTCTGTAGGGTCTACCTGGCTGTTAAGTAAGAGTCATGGAGGAGGGAGGTACAGCCACAACACAAAGTCGGGAGATCTTCAAATGTAGCATGCCATTCAGGTGACTCTTAATTATTTTTGAGATGAGCTGAAATGACTGCAGTAACATTGTTCTTGATTAAGGGTCCGTTTAAATTGCTGCACGTTTATGTGTGCTGGCAGGCTACAAAGGGACCTGCTGGGATGTTTGTTGCCTCACCTCTAATGGATGGCCACATTTAGGACATTAAGAGCTAATAAAGAGTAATGGGCCTGTGGCTTCACTGGGGAGGAAGAAGAGCTATTTTGAGTTCATGAGAGAAAGCATCATCTCTGGGATTAAAGAGTATCGACCGATGAAGAGTAAATACTGCAATGCCGTGCCGCTGGCCTCTTTGGTAAAACTGTGGATGGAAAAGATGAACCCAAATAGGCGCCTCTTTTAGTGACTGGGAAGGTCAGTGGGGATGTCATTAAGGCATGCTGGTAAGGGCCTCCAGGTGCTGCAAAGAGGCCTGATATGTCTGCAACTGTGTCATCACAGCAGGAGACTGTAGACTGCATGGCAAGAACTTTGGGTATCCTGCAGGCTTAGAACAGCACCCCTTCTGTGCCATCTAGTGCACAAGGCTTAGAGGGAAGGGGCTGAGAGCTTTTGGCTTGACTTGGCAGGATAAGACAAGCACATGTCTGTGTGCCAATCAGTATTCCCATGGCCCCTCCGGACTTCTCTAAAACATAAACTGGGCTCCTTAATGAATCTCTTCCCCTCACACTGGCCTTTACTGCAAAACGATATCGTAAATCAGGCTAAATACAGAGACAACCGCTGGGCAGAGTCAGTTGGTCTCTTTGTGAGTGCAAAGAGATGTTTAATGGTGAGTGAGCTCTGTTAGCACAGAGGAACACATAGACACAAATTCAACAGTGACTTATTGACCGCCTACAGAGGAGAGCTCAGTTAAATTAGAAATTACATAACAATTATACGGAAAATTGGATTACAGGGGGGAATACATCCCGATTGATAATAATCAGTGTATCATGGAAAAATAGAAATTCAGATCTGCTGCTGTAATTTATTTTCTTCTTCAGCTCTATCGTGGTTCACCTCTGTGAAGTGTGATCACCAAGAAATCACGTTACCACCGAATCAGAGAAGCAAAGAAAATCAAATTAAGAGAACACAAGCAAAGTGGATTTGATTATGGATGGTGACACTTAGCTGTGATTTTGTATCTTGAAAATAAAGGACTGTGCCTCGCTGATGAGTGTGAGGAATAAGAGGCCGCCTCTCATAATGAAAGTGGGTGTTATAACATGTTTTTTCTCCTCTGCGAGTCAAGACACAACAACAAAAACTTTTACAAACCCGGTGAATAAAACTTAAGAGTTCAATATGGTCAACTCAAAAAACTCTCACAATGCACTGCTGTTACTTAGAACGTGTTCTAGTCGAAATGGTTTTTCTCCAAAATCCCTTTATTTATGGCAAGGTGTGAAAAACAGCTAGTAAAGGAATGAGTTCTGTAGCACAGTATCTCTGCATGCTTAAGTGCCTCCTTATCCAACCTTCTCCCTCCCCAGATCTACCAGTAAAGCTCCCCCCAAGGTCACACACATACAGGATGATAAATTCTGCCTGCTCTCCTGAGAAGGCAGAATTCTTATAAATGAGCCACACTGTGATGAGTGTTGATTATGCAGTGTTTATGAATCTGGTGCAGAACTTTCTCTGAGTTCTTTTCTAAGCTTTCTCTTCTAATTTGGTCTAATGAATAGACAATAAGTATGCCAATAATTGACCTTGATAACACCTCTGCAATACAATTAGACTATAAATGCTTGATATGGATGTCTTCATTTCAAACTGAATGGTGCATTCAGAGTAATTGCCAAGCTAAATTTAGAGGTGGTGGGAATAGATTCAAAGTCAATATAAAGATGTGAATGGAGAGAAACAGGTGCAGATTTGCTTTACGTGGGGGAAACTGAGGTGAAGATTTGTCGGCTTAATTTGAAAATGTTTCAGCTGTGGAGCAAGAAACTCACAGTAATTCACAGCGGCGGCAGCAGTAAAGAACTGGTCTGGTGGGAAATAAATGAAACATTTCAAGAGTTATAAAATCAGTCAGTGTCAGCTTTCAGTCATACAGGTACACAGACAAAGTTGGTGTATATTGTTACAACTATGGCTAAGTCAGCTTTCATGCTAAGCTGTTTTGGACCAATCAAAATTGGCTACAAAAATGTGAGCATTTAAATAAGAATAATACATACATATAATTTTTGTCTGTTTTTGAATGAGGGGGACATAATAGAAATGGAGAATATGCTTCACTTAAAACAGAGAACAGGGTGAGACAGTAATAAGTATATTTAATATCTGGAACAGTTTGCTTTCTCTATTTTAGGTTTACATTTGTAATTTGGTATTAGAGTGACAATCTTCGGTAAACTTAAGCTTGGTTTATGCTTCTGCATTAAATCTACATGTAATCTACACTGTGTGTGCTGCATTGCCTGACATGCACCTCCCCAGAAATTGAACTATGTGTTGCAGTGACACAGACCACTATAGCTGTAATTGGTGCACTCGGCAACATCGTGATGATTGTACGAGCTAGGTCCTCCGACATCTTCTCTATCTTCTGCATTGCAGTCATTTCAGTAAAAGTAACTGCTACTCAACATCTATTAGCTCCAACTCTAACATGATCCACTCAGTTTCAACATGACTCTCAGTCACCATTGTTAGTAGTACACTGAATAAAACTCACCCCAGTGACAAAGAAGCTCAACACAGTGCCATCGTAACCCCACTGCCAACTAGCAGTTTGGCAACGTAATTGCAGAGCAACACAGACACACCAGCACACAACCCCGTAGGCTATGCAAATGGCCTACAGCGTTGTAAGCATTTATTCTTAAGGCTCTGGGTGGGTTCAGTGCAGAAGGCTAGATCAAGCTTAAGTGAGTGAGCTGAGGTGCAAGGTGGTGATGTAAAACCAATGTAAAGTCAGATTTACATAGTGTGATGTACTGATTTGGTCTATTTATTAACACAAACAGCAGCTGGAGCAGTGGCAGTGGGTTTGACACATAATGCGTGGAGACTAAAACACTTGCCCATTTGCCTTAATTGCATCAAAAATTGCCCTCTTTTTAAAGGTCATAATGAGTAAAAGCTGGAAAAAGACATGACCCACATTTTTTAATTCAGTGTAATTTGTTCCCAGGGATGTCATAATCTCCAGTGGTTACTGTGAAACTGTCTATAAATCTGCTTAGAAATCATCTAAAAAATTATTTCCCTCTGCAACCTAACATCAGGTTTTCTTCCGTGTCCAGTGTAAATTGTGACAGATGAGGAGGGGGTTGTTGGAGACTATTTCATAGAATTAATAGGACCATGAACACTGCATAATTTTATGAACTTTTATACAAACAGTAATCAAACTTCAGAAAATTATAAACTTGGTAGCTTCATGTATTATAAAGGTGGTTGTCCGGCAATTAACACTCCAATCTTTTTTTGGTATAGCAGATTGAAATGATTTTTAAGTTTAAGCTAACAAAGCGTCTCTCTTTATTTCACACCGCAGTGTAAGATTGATGGCATCACTAGTTACAACTGCCTATAAAGAACTACAAAAGGCTTCTGTTACAGATATATTTAACAGCAATATAGCAATGACGATATTTTCTTTTCAACAATACGCTGATGAATTATGTGTTTATCCTCATTATTTTACAGTTGTAGTGACTGCAATAGCAGCGCCAGTGTTGGTGTAGCACATATGACTCTTTTACCACTGAAACAGGTCAAGGTCTATTATTTCTGTTCTACCTTAGTGTTGCACGTTCTGTACAAAACTGAACCGAGGGGCAAAATAAGAAATCAAGCAACACTAAATTACTGTCATTTGGAAAGGATATATCAAGGTAGTTATGTTTGGACTCTAAATCCAGGGTCTTTAAATTTTAAATTACACACAAACACATTAAGATCTATCATTCTCTTAGTAACATGATGGCTTTAGGGTTTTTCATTCTCTAGTGGGCTGTGTGTACATCACAGTGTACATACAGGAAGGTTAGTGCTAGTGACTAGTACATATATATAATTCTCTTAGTCCACTGGACCTAAAAATATGATTTTCTCTTTCCTACTGTAGAAAGAGTGTCTCTTCACCCCACACTGCTCCGTTCCCTTTTGAAAAGAGCTTTTATTGCAGCTCCAGATGAACTGGCTTTAAATCTGCAGTTTAACCTAAAACCTGTCAGAGTGAACTCCATGAACAAGTAGCTCTATTCTGAACCAGGAAAAGAAAGCTATTAAACTGAGAGCAGAGAAATGTTTCTATTTCAGACCAGATCAGAAGAAAAAGCAAGATTCTTTCACACCCCTGAAAAAATCAGTTGGTTTTAAAGAATTATTTCCAACTAGCAATGAGAAAGAGCACATTTTGCTTTCAAAGCCTTCCTGTCCAGCTGCCAAGCTGAACTTTAATCCACTGACTGACAGCAACTCACTGTACACTTCAGCAAACTTGTCTGTAGGAATCCTGGGATGAATACGATGTCTCTTGAGAAAGCTACAGTATTGTATACATACGTTTGATTTGAAGCAGAAGTTAATTATAATTTTAGTTCTACAAATGTGTCTTGGATGCAAAGCAGCTCTGCAGGCAGATAAAAAAAAACCTCAGAGTTAATCCTCAGTAGGCCAAGCTAAAGCAACACTTTTTCTCCGACTAACTTACGATTGAAGCCCTGTGATAAGCAGAGAAGAGAAGGAGACACAAATATTATGATATAATAAAAACATTATAATATAATGTTTCTCAAAAAAAGTGGCATATTAGATGCTAGCCATTACAGATAGCTTAACTGTCAAGTATATCCTAATTGTAAAGCTAGTTACCGGCTGTTTATTTAAAACTACATAATATAACTTACATTTGTTTTTAGAAGAAAATTGTATCTTATTGTTCCAAAGTGTATCTTATTGTGGAGAGGTGTTGTTGGTGCCAACCATGATGTCAGACTCTGGCACTTCTCTTCTCAAAGTTGCATAAGAATTAATTAGACATCTTGTAATCCACTGTCCAGTTCTCCATAATTCATCCAAGTCTTACTGTAAAAAGTTAATCAATAAAGAATTCAACTAAACAGTCCCTGAAAAATTAGTTAACTTTTTAGCACAATTACCCTGCAACATGTGTTTATTCTTTTACCTACAGACCTACACCAAGTCAATCTAACTCCATCAACCTAATCTACCTCATCATAAATTCATCCACACTTGATTTACTGTTGAATCACATTTCTGTATTTAACGTCCTCTTATAACAGATTACGACTTTTGATTTTTTTATGCGTATTGGTTACCCAGCAAAAAACTTATCCATCTCTGTTTATTATGTCTGGCTGGAAAAAAAAGGTAATTCAGAAGAAACAGCTCAGTGCTGTTGTAGTAGAAAGACTTCATTTTCAAAAATAAAAAGCCACAAAATTCTATTCATTGTAAAACATAAAAATACATCAAACCCATACGTGGTCTATAACACTGTAATAAGACCTTTCAGGCCTTTAAGAAATAGCCTGCTGTAATTCGATTTCTATTCTGCAGATCAAAAAATTTCAGCTCAGTGCATTTAGGGTTCACACTGTCTTATTCATAAACAAACCAAGCATGAAATCACATGGACAGAAAGATACCTCTCTCATTGGATGTTTCGAGTAACTTGTCGTCTTTTGACAGCAGCGCTATATGCTGTAAAATCTGTGAGGGAAAAACAAAACCAACCTTATTTGGATGACTGGCAGCGAGTCCTCCACACTTTACTGTGTTGGAAGGCCTTGTTTATTCTTTATGATAAACCAGAACCACAGCAGATTATAGAAATACAGTAGTTGTATATGAAGCTGTAGTCAAGAGTACAGCTGGATGTCATTCAGCAGGTGAATTTGTCTGGATTAGCCTTCAAAGAAAAGTGACATATCCATATCCAGTATCAATAAATTCTGTTGTCCCATGTTGCGCTCCAGCACAGTTTCACTGAAAATAAACCTTTGTTCTTTCCGTTGTTTGGCCAGTAAAACAGTTCAAATTAGAAAAGACTGGACGTGAATTAACATAATTAAATAGACATTAGCTCCATAGCACATTAGGGTGGTATTGTTTTAGATTTGTGTGTTTTTCATTGAGGTGAGGGTGCCCTCTGAATAAGCATTTCAGTAGATAAAAGGAGTGTGTGTAAATGCTGCTCCACTGATTTGCTCATAGCACTACTGCTAAGATGATTAAAATCCACTTCATCACCAGGTTTCTGGTACTCTCTATATCTCTGCTGCCCAGTTGTTACAGCATTTCCTACAATACGAAGAGATATACCAAAAATAAATCACAAGTTCACTTCCCTCAGTTTCCTCCGTGAAATTGTGTGCAACTTTGTCCAGATGTCTTATCAAATAATTGATATGATTCTCCCACATCTTAAACTTTCAGGTTTTATGTGCTTTGTATGCTCTCTCTTTGTGTGAGAGAGGTTATGTTTTTAGTGTCTTAGTGTGTGTCTCCGGGGTGGGTTCAGGTTTACTGTACCGTGTCACAAAAACAGAGAGTGATTTTTCACTTCTCATCTGTTTTCATTCACAGGAGGCTACTGAACAACCAACCTCTCCGCACTGGTCAGCTCACAATATGTTTCTCATTTGGACATGCAGGTCAGACCTGAATTTTTTTTTTTGGATGAAGCACCCTGGCTTCTATCTCTGAAAAGACCAGATAAGTACGACACCTGGCATGCTTAGTTGTTTTATAGGTCATTTATCTTATCGTGCTGTACATTTTCTCACTGCTTCCCTTGTCCTTTGGCATGGATATTATTAGAGTGGCCATCCTCACTCTAAGAATACACGATTGTGCTGATTGATAAAAGTCATGTTTTGTCAAAGCATATACACTGTTAGTTCCAGACAGCCTGCAAAAAATACCACCCAACATCCCATGGTGTATATGAACTGATTTTGGAAAACTGGCAAAAAGCTTACAGTTTCGTCACTCTTGCAGGCTACAGTATTGATGATGGAGCACAGATTACATCACTCTGAACTTAAGCAGTTCCCACAGTCCCAAAACATCTAATTACAGGGCTTTCACACAACATTCTTCAAGATTGTCAGAGAATACACAAAAACAGCATGCACGGAGCAATCAGATGCAGCCCAGCAGGACAAAGAACCACTTGGCAGCTGCTTGTTTGCACTTATGTCTGGCATAGACAAGGGAATCATTTCCTCTGAGCGAATGATGCCACGGCCTTTAACACTGGACATATACTAGGAAAAGTGATGCTAGGCTTTTAAGACAGCATGTTAGCCTCCCTCCCCTACCTGCTGTCTATTCTAAGGTTTTACTCATCACCCTCAACACAGTTAATGCTGCCTCCAGCTTATACTGCCAGACCCAACGACCGGTATGTAAACTGTAGGTCATTGCTGTTTTGATACTTCATTAATAGAATTCTCTAATCATTTTAAATTTGTTGTCTTGTATTGTAGTTTTATGACATTTTGTAACATATTTTATAAAAATGCAAAATCCCAACATCATGAGACTTTGCTTTGGCGCAATACTGCTTTGACCTTAATGCTACACACTAACATTCTGACAATGTCTCCATGTTGATGTTTTGCAGATATTTACCGTGTTAATAATAATATTATATATAATATATTATATTATAATAAAAATGATTTAATTTATGATTTAGGTGGAAAAGACTATGACATTCTGTGTTGCATTAACATCCTGATTAAGCTTGATTCCCAATTTGAATTAAAGTGTAATATTTTTTAAGCTAATCCTTCGTTATCACTGGGGTCGTTCTAGCTCTGCTTGGTGTGGCCCTTTCCAATTTGTGTGAAATTGAGGGGTTAAGAGGACAATCTGCAGCGGCAGATAGTGGTTGTGAACGAGCTATGGCAGGATGTGCCAGTTGCCAGCGCTGCCCCTCCTGGCCTGGGTGACACCACTGAGTACCAAAGGGCCAATGACTTGACTCACTATTGCCACACTGTTTATGTTTTGACTGGACAAATCTAATCCTGTCCCCTAGCATGAGAGAAACAATGCAGCATGAACACTCCAGTCTGCCAAAACCTGACGACTGGAGGCTGTTGGACAGCAGAGGCAAGATGGTGGCATGAAAACATGTCTTTGCTTCACATGTAGTTGAAGACCAGCATAAATAAATATCATAACAACACTTTTTAAATGCAGCATGTTAGTGTGTGCTAGTGGACTTTAGTGCTCTTTTACTATGAATACAGTCATGCTGACTCATGTGAGTTCACTTGAGGGAGTTCATTAAGTTTGAGCTGGTCTAACTTGTACACTGATTGTACTCCATGGTGGCCATTACTTTGACTCTGATTAGGAGCCAGTGATTGTGGCGAGACTTACTGAGAACGCACACACACTCTATAATTCCAATTACACCAAGAACCATCTAGCCAATGCTCAAAGCGCACTTCAGGCAATTTACATTTAACTGAGTTGTCGTGAATGAATAAATGATTATTCTGTGGGGTTATTTCTGTTAGTAAGGTATTGGCTTTAAAATCAAAGCAGCGATGAAACATCACATCCTGTAATCATTTGAAATGCGAAGTACTGATTATGTATCACAAACATATTGTGATGTGCATTACATGTAAGTTAAAGCCTTCCTGATGCAGGACTGTTGTGAATACTACTGATGTGTTGGCCACTGTTCTTACACTAAACACTTCTATATATACATAAATCTTCTGGCTAAGGAGTCCTTAATTTTGACTAATGAGTTTGCATCAATATTTTTATAATAATAATTAATCTAATGACTATGTGTAATGTGAAAGGTTGCTCATCCTTACAAATCCATCCAATTCTGCATTTGCCCTGCCAAAAAACTTCTAGGACCTTTTGGCATCTTTCAGCTCATTGTTTTGCTTTGATGGCCACAGCTTGACTGTTTTGGTTCCCACTGCTCATCAGCATTGTTTTCAGACTCAGCAGGCAGCTGTTTTCATGGAAAAAACTCAGATTGCCACCTTTCCAGCACAAATCAGTCAGACACAGTTAGAAACTGGCTAATGAATACAGTGGAACATTTAGTAGCCAAAGTGCTGTATATTTCCCACAACAGTTTAATGGAGTCTAAAACAGCTAAAAGAAGAGTGAAGATTAGACTTACAGTTGCTGGTGGCCTAAACATAGATCAAAATGAACGCCAATATTACTCTTTGTCTACTTGATGTGAGGCAGCTCTTCCTAATCATGTATTTCACAGTTAGATTTACTGACCCCCCCATAAATGACTTAAATCTTAAATTAATGCAGATTTATAGAAATGTAATCATGATCCATTACATTTCTGTCCACGAAAAGATCAACTTGTCAGTGGACAAACTACATGACGGAGACACTGTCTCTAACCTACTTCAGTTAGAAGTAGAAGTTAATATGGATCAAGCCAATTTATCAGTCAAAACTACTGTACTGCAGCAGTCCATGTAAACTAATTGATATAGAAGTCATCTCACCATGTAGTATTATACATAATAAATACAGTTTGTGAAAAAAAACTTGTTGTTCTACTGTTAATAGTTAAAACAAGATACGATGAAATGAGCATGTGTGATCATGCAGATACAGAATTTACACTACCTTGAATTTAACCGGTAACCTCAAAGTTAGCCAGAGCTGAAATATGAATCTGTGATGTCACGCTGCTTCACTGACAAACATTTTTATTTCACACAGCAATTTTTTTTTATATCCCAAAGAGTTTTATATTAGCCTAATGCTCTTTGTTTCAAATTATAATATGTGCTGTGTCAGAAGCACCTTTCCATCTACCAGAATTCATTCTTCATGCTGCAGTACATTGGTTTGCTGTCACAGCTGAGAGGTTACAACAAACTCTTCAGTATTGTTCCAGCCACACCAGACAATGATGATTATTCACAAAGACAATGGATTGCTCCAGGGATAAAACTAATATATTTTAAAATTAATATTCACTATTTCAATGGTGGTTTGAGGCTGCTGCTCAGCATTCTACTGCAAGAGCACACCACTCTGAATCACAAAGAGGCGCACAACTCCCATTTTAACATAATCTCGACAATCAATCAGCCACCCCACAAAGAAGTCAATGGGCCTTGACAATATGTACCTGTCAGATCATTGCCTCTAATGCATTAAGCTCTGATGCCTCTGATAGACAGCGACAGCTCCGCACATAACCAAGTGCTCCACTCCCTCTGATGTAGAGACAGCCTTTTGTCCAGCCGCCTGCCTGTGATTACTCAAATCAAAAATGCATAACCACTCAGAGTTATGGGTTCATCTCTGCTGACAGCAAGAAAAAAAAGACCTGGATGAAGAAATGGCATATAAGAAGCAATACAAAGTATAGTATATATATCTGTGATTTTACTGTGTTAACGTTTTAATTTCTTGTTACATTCTTGCAAAAATATCCCTGTTATTTTTGTCCTCACATGTGTGCTTGCAGGGAAGCCAGTTACAAGGCTCTTGAGTTTGAGGCTTAATGCAGGATATATTACATAAATATCTAATTCTGTGGAATGCTGACTTAGCAGTCTTTGTTTCCAGTGGAAGCTCCCAGGCTAATGACATTTTATTAATGTACTGAAGTAATAATAATATATTTTTAATATCACATGATTCAGTAGCGTTCACATTACAGTGAGCAGTGCAAATGTCTTTCCCTCCTTCTCTTTCTTATAAAATGAAAAAAACTGCTGTTATAAAAAGCAGCACATTTGCAGTAAAGACATAAGGCACAATATACAGAGGTAAATATAAGAGGTTTTTAAAGGAAACAGGACTATATCTCAACACTGTTAAGATGTCTGCAGTGAACAAGTGAGAGTTTGTTTACAGCTTTTGAATTATAACTTAGCTAAAAATGTCCTGTGTGGTTATAATGTTTATATTAAAGCCCACTGAGCAAACCAAGAAAACAGAAGAAAACTCCAAGGCTGATTTTTAAGAAGCTGAAGCTGTTCCTAAAGAAGGGCATTGATGTGCTTCTACTCTTTCCTGTCTTCTTTGCATGTCTTTAGTGTCAGTTCTTACATTACAAGAATATTACATATGTTGGTGTAAAGTGTGCATTTCATCCTGCACTAATGTGACCACAGATGTTGGTCACTGTTAGAGGTAATCAACCAGAAAACTGCTGGTATAACTTTTGGGGAATCAGAAAGTGTCTCCTAAATCTGCTAAAATATTTTTTAAAGACATGTTTATATGATCTTTTTACTGACTATTTAGTTATAAATTTTAGCCATGTTAGTGGTAGGTCTCTAGGGAAAGTAATAGTTGTCCAGGCACAAATTTTGCACAGTGCTCCTGGTTGAATCCATATATGATCAATCATATATGATTATTCTGAGAGTAGTACAGCCACAGTACTGGATGGATTGCCATAAAGCAGACATTCAGGGTCCCCATAGGATGATCTCAACATTCATAAAATAAAATGTTTATGCAGACTTTCATTGTTCCCAGAGGATTACTGACTTTGATGATCCCCTGACTTTTACTCTACTCCAGTGGTTCTCAAACTTTTTTCAGCAATGTGCCCCCTCTGGAATAATTTTTCAGCCAAGTACCCCCTAACCAATGCAAAGCATTTTTGGTTAGCTGGTCCATGTTTAGTGTAGTTTTACTTGTTAGTTCTAATTTTAGCACTTGACTCCCTGTGTTTTCAGCAGCATCACTGCTACACTTCAACCAT
>JAUMHL010000030.1:6754717-6776138 GCA_032362345.1 Sandelia bainsii
AATGAAAAATAATTTATCCATCCTTGTCTCTGTGTTGGTGTGCAGTTGGTAGTTGGAGATTGTATGTATGTGTCTGTCAAGGATGGGACACGAACCCGACACTCTGGTGTCAGACCGCATCTCCTTACCAGCTAAACTAACAGGGACGGCGCACAGCCCGCGATATGGGGGTATTTCAGATGTTTGTATGTGGTGGGCTGGTCTGGGCGAAAATACCTTCGCCTATTTTATTTATTTTTTGTCCCAGTCCGTCCCTGACTATAAATAATACATTTTAAAACCGAAGCTGTGGGCCATATAAAATCTGACGGCCTGTAGCCTGCTCCACAAGGTCCTGTTTCCAATTCTCCTCTGCTCTCTGTATCGCGCACGGCGGAGTTCCGCCCCAATGCGCGCGCACACACAGACACACACAGAGACACTTGCGCACACACACACCAGCGGACAGATGCGTCAGAAAATATGTCGCCTCAAACACCTGAAAAGCATCTATGAGCAGGTTCCCATTGTTATGAGTATTTTAGCATGCTGCTATTTTTAAATTTATTCTGCATCACCCGTCATAGGATAATTTTTTTGCCCAATGTCATATAGCAAGTACAGTCTGATGATTTAAAAACAAATTCATTCTGTTACACTAAAGCTAAAGAGTTCAAAACTATGTGTAGTCTGATTTGACCTGATGATCTCTGATGTAGCTGGTGACTAAAGCACACAGTGTGGCTGTGAACTCCCTGACAGATTTATGAGGAGGTCCTCTGCTCATATACAACTATCTACTGATGAGACGATGCGCAAACACTGCATTAGCATGTTGGTCAATTATTGCAATGACCGCCTCCTCAGGCACACACATCCACAACTCCCTGCATTTAAAGCGTTTACACAGATTTCCTCCATTCACATTCCCTAATCATGAAATTTGATTAAATTCAATGTGAGACCATGGCAGTTATGAAGAGGCAATTAACACAGGGCAAATGTGCTATGTGGAAATATTACAGAAAGGATATAGGAATTTATGGGGGCAAAAAAACGCTTTTGACTCAGTGTTCTGAGCGCTACAATGCACGCCTCCTACATACAGTTAAAGTCTAATGACACTGAAAGAGCAGTAGAGAAGATTTAGATGAGAGTCCTCCTACTCCATGTGTTTCATAAAATGGCCATTAAACAAACAAAGGTGCACACAGGCTGACATACAAACATGTAGCATAAAATATTGTGACAGTTGGTAATTACACAATAGAGATATTCAAACCCATCTTACACCATGCTGCTGCTGTGTCTCTTTTACTCTCCCCTTCCTTGAAGAGAAACTACGGAAAATACCCAAATTGGATCTGAGAGAATGGAAAAATCTGCCTCTTTTTATCAGTGTCCGCCATCTAAGAAGTGCACCACAGTTTGCTCAAAGCTCAGCTGTAAGATAGACTTGATAAAAATACCACCAAGCCAGATTTATTCTGTTCTTTTCATGTTCTCTGACCTGTAAATAAACACCATACCTCAGTTAACACCAGCAAAATAACATCACGGGTCTTTATCCAATGGAAGCTCAATTAAGACAGAGACTTATTTAAATCTCAACTCCTGATGCAAGTATAACTGATGAGCTGTCAAAAGTGTGAAGCAGAATTTACGATTCGTTCTTCTCAGTATGACTTTCTGAAATCCATTTAAAATCTCCTGGTGCAACAAAAACCATGATGAAAAGTTAAGTTGACAAGAAAGTATCCATTGGGCTGTTGAATAAAATCAGACCTCTGTTTGAGCGGAAATTCTACAAAAACAACCCATCTGATCCAACCTAAACCATTGAGACAGAAATATGAAACATTCTACAACCAATTAATGTAGACGGGCATGAAGCACAACAAACATCACTAGTGTATTAATATTATCTGTCTAGCTCAGCTGCAAGTTTATTTGGTAGCCCACATCTGAGATTTTGAACTGAGCACACAGCTACATTCACCGATAACCTTATGCAACAGACTATTACTCCATTGGTTTGAGTCATAGTTTCCTTTTCCAATAAGTTTTTGAAACACACACTTTTCTGTTCCTGCAGTATGTCACTTTCCTCTCTTATTTCTTGGTCCTTGCTTGCTCAAGGACATGAGTTGTAAGCCTTAAAGGACTGCCAGGGGCAAAATAAAGAGGAGCTGGATGTGTGCCATAGTACTGGGGCAGTGGTGGATCTTTCTGAAGACGTCTGCAGAAAAAAACTCTCCACTAAGAAAGAACCTAAGAATCTCTGCGGGGGTTAATAAAATGCTGGTGTCCTGAAACAGTCCTACAGGACAAGCCGCATCCCTTTAGGGGGATGCAGGCGCATGTCGCGAGACACATGGCGGGGGACAAGAGACAGCATGTGCCGTGTGCTCAGTACTTAAAGATGTAGATTGAAGGCTATCCCTGCTTGATCCCCTTTTGGATCTTGTTAAGCTGAGGGATAAGTGGAAGGGAGGGAACACTGGATACTCCTCTCAGAAATCCCAGTGAGGCGTCTCATTGGAACACACCTAGGGGCTTCAATTAATAGAGAGGACAGACTTTTCAAAATATAATAAGGCCACTTCTTCACATTTTATTCAACAGTGATTTTGCTATTTTATGTCTAATAATTATATCCCAATAATATTTCTGCTTTTACAAACAAATGGTGTACACAGTCATAGTCACACCAGTTTACCACAAGATTTTCTTAATGTTGCTGTGCAGGCATTTTTCTACCATGGATCTGATCCTCTCATTTCCTGGAGTGTGTTATCAATTTCCATCACTATTCACAGTGAGAAGCTGTGTCCTGCAGCTTCATGACACACAATGCTCAATTAGAATCATACTGTGTATGGTTACAAAGAAGGTCTTGACATATGGCAAACATCATTTCCATACACTTCAAGCCAGTGAGTCAGCACTCATAACAAAGCCGCTGTCAAATGAAAGACCTCCTCCAAGCCCCAGGCATCATCTAGGTGTGCCTGCACAATAAATGTGTGAGATGCAGTTAGAGGGTGTTTAGAGGAAATACAGGACCTCTCATTCAACAGATAATCGGTGTAGGTGGTTCTTTTATTTGGACTACAACTGTAGGCTTTTGCATGAATGCTGTCAAATCATGATTTGTGGCCTTAAAGCAAAAGAAGGTCAACACCGTATCACTACTAAATAAGACTTTGTTTAATTGCTGTTGATATTAAATTGACTATTTGTAGCTGCAAAGTTTAAGATTTTTTTTTACTTTGATGTATGAAAAACTATTTTTTTATTATCTGGAGAAAATATTCACAATACTGCCAGGAAGCATTTTCCAAATAGCATTTTAGGTTAAACGCATTCCCCACAAGACAGAAGGAATTCATTAGCCAGACCACCAGCTGCTCACAGATCTGTATATTCTGGCTGCTGGGCAGCCACAGTAAATGCTGCTCTCCTCCCTGTGGCACAAAATGAAGATGACTGAATGACTTGCGTAGTCAAACAAAAATGTACATTGTCATTTTCTCAAGAACTCAGATAGACATGAATAAATATGTAATAATAATAATTTTTGTAACATTTTAATGTTGTAATTTGAGCTACAAAGATCTCTCACTACTACAGGTCTATGTAACTTTTCCCATAAAATAGTTATGAGCTTTGAGATGATTTTTTATGTAATATCCTGACAAGTCAAGAGGTAATAAAGTTCCCAAGGTGTCTGCTGCACAAGAGAATCCCTGTCAAATTGAAATATTCATGAAATAAATGTTATTTAAGGCTGCAGTGGGCTCTTCTTATTACATAATATATAGATGAAAACATATGAATTATTGATTATTGATTGAAATATCATCCCACAGTGTACAGATGTCTTGCAGTTCAAAACATATATATTAGATCAGTGACTCACAGGATGTTACTGTCCCACTGTCTAATACTGCAGTTTCCATAATGCTGCTTTATGTCTGGCAGTTAATGTTAATGTTAATAAAAGAAATAAAAGAGTAAAGCGTGGAAAGTGAAAAAGTGGACTAGATGATACACAGGCAAATAGACAGAAATAGTGCTTACCTCCCAAAAGTAACAGCACCGACTGAAGTGCAAGGATATGCAACATGTTTATTTGAGACATTAGGGAAACAAGAATCACCCCCCAAAAAAACAGTATGGAAGCCGAAGCGGCTTAATTCAGAGAAAAACCTCCCACTTGCAAAAAATGAAAAAGCATCGTTTCTGATCAAAAAAATCTCGTGTCTCATCCAGCCATATACAAGTGCAAAAAAACCCAAACTGCGTGTAAAAAACTAATTGAAAGCCTTATTAGTAGTGTCTTATCTACTTGCTTTTATAAGAAAATAAACTACGATTGAAGAGGACGAACTTGAGCGCAGCTTTGCATCACTGTTTGAAGCATTTCTTGACAGTAAACCGTTTAGATATCTTGTGAAATGTCTAAAATCACAAAGAAAAGTCCGCTGCAATACATTTTCACAATGATTCAAAATGACTTGTACATCTGTGTTATCCAAAAAGAACCGAATTAAAAATGTGTTCAATCCCTTGTCCTCAGCTGGTTTGATGTATCCTCCGCATTACTGGCTTCCTAAAGTTGGCTGCAGTGTCGTGCGTCCGAAAAGTCCCACAATTTGGGGCGAATGGAAGCTATTCCCGCCCGGCATCGCGTAGGGGGAAATATATAAACATGGAGAAGTTCAAGTCGCAGCACAGGTCAACACACATCCACCACCAGACAAACCTTCAGGTTCCGTGAAGTCCTGACTGAGCGCAACTCCAGCAGCACACAGCAGCCACGGAGCGCGCAGAGCTTTGTTCTCGATGCCAAACGTTCAGCGGCCACTTGCAATTAGACTTTGGCACCAGGTGGTCTAAATATTTAGTGAAAGTCCGTTGTCAGGCTTTCACCCTTCCATGTTTATGTAGACAGGCTACAGGCTGCAGTTTCAGTGGACCTTACGCATTGTCAGCTTGTCCAATACGCGTCGAGAGCAGCAGAAGAAAGCCTACAGTGACAATACCTGTTATTGGCACACATAGGGGGGGGCGTGAGGCGCTCCAGGAACACATCATAGGCTACTCCACTGACGGTGCTGAGAATAAACCTAAACATTTTCTTCACCAATTGAATCCACCTTAAACCCAAAGACATCTCCATCTAAATACTGATCAACCTCACGCGTGCGTTTTTAACCATGTCATATGTTCACACCTTTACTAAATATCATATGCTGTCGGTACCATTACGCACTGTGAACAAAAAGAATGACTTTAAAAGTTATCGGACATGTCCAGTTGTTTGCATGACTGCGCCACTTGGCAGGCAGTAGCGACCCCGTGTGGCATGGGAACTCAACTTAAACGCTTTGTGCTGCTCGTGTGTGGTTGTGGAGAACAGCAGGCGACTGTGGACACCGTGGAGATAAAATTAGAAATCTGCGATCTAAGTGGCTCAAACGTGTGACGCATTTGATGAAATAATTTTTACCACTGACGTCCTCACTCTAACATGTTGTCATGAGAGAGACATTAAATCATTGTGCTATGTTGAGGCCTTGCACTTATGTTCTCTGGTGAGTTTATATTTAATTTCTGTTCCATTTCTACTGGACATATTAATTTAATCGTCCTATTGAAGGGTATGAGACACACATGGTCTATTCCAGCATTAATAGTTTCTTCTTGAATATTAGCATAGCAGACTTTTATTTTAAGATTTAAAAAAAAAAGATGATATAGTGGCTATCCTATTAAGCTTAGAAGCCCCTTGAAACATAACTCTGGCTGCAGATGAATTACTCAGCATTTAAAGGAGAAAGGAAATATGGTTTATTGCAGTAATCTGGTGATTGATTAAACTCTGAGCCACACAGTACTTTTTTCTGTGCAGGTCAGATGGCGTTGTGAAGAAAGGATAAAGAAAGATTTGTGAACACTAATTCAGATGAGTCACTTACAGCCTACTCATTCGTTTCCTGAAGATTTGTGTCATTCTTTTGCTTTTCTGTGCTGTAATCAGCAAAGTTTTAGACCTAACGTAAGTTTGGTTAGGATTTTGCAATTTTTTTTTGTTTAAAAAAAAGAGCTGTGAAATATGTTATAAGTATGAGTATGTGGAGATATATACAAATATATATAGATATATATCTGACTACAAGAACACCACACTCTGCTTACACTAAAAGTGATCATTTTTGATAATTTTGTTATATGCATGTGTTTCGCAGTCTATACTTTGACCATTGAAGAAAAAGAAAGTGATCCAGGACACTTCACAAAAATAAAGTGTAGGGATGCTACTCCTGTGCTGTGAAGATGTTTGCAAAGGTAAGAGTCAATTTGGCCATTAAGTCACATTGCATCTGTCTTCATTTTAAGGCATTTTTTCTGGCCAAGCTTTCACTTTTTCCTAAACCTGTGCAATTTGACCCTGGAAATAAATGTACCCTTTTACAGCTGCAAAAATCATTATAGGTGGAGAGACAAAAGTGTTGATGTGAGCAGCCACTTCTGGAACCTCATTCCGACAGAGGTTGGTAGCTGTCCAAAAGCAGCCCCTCCTGGAGCCCAATAGTCAAGTCAAATCCCTTGAAGTCCACACTACACCGAGGTCCATTCAGCTGGTGGAAATCAGAGGGGGCACCAGACAGAGCCAGAGGGGCTTAGGTTACATCGTCTGTAGCTGTCAGTCATTAAAAAAAGTAGGAGAACTCCTCTCAGTTCTACATATGGTAAGTCAATTTCCCAGACTAAATTACCAAGACATTGGCTGCTGTAAAAACTCACACTTCATCCATCTCCCTGTTAAAGATGGTAAAACACACTAGATTTAGTTTTATAAACAGGTAGAGCAATTCCAGGCAATACTTAAAGCGATATCTAGGAGGCATAAATACAAACGATTGTGTCTTGACAGACGTTTAGATCCGTAGACCTCTCCAAGGACAGGTCTTAAGACTTTGATGTCTGGAGAAAGGTCTCGAGTCTTTGATGTCTTGAAAAAGATCTGGAAGCTTTCATGCTTTGGAAATAGAGCAAAGACTGAAATGCCAGACACGTTCAGATACAACAAACTGCATTTCCACTGTCAGACACCAATCGTCACGTTTAACTTTGCAATGTTAGGCAATTTAGTTTCCTGCAAGCACACAGATTTTCTGTCAGGAATACTAAAACAGTTTCTAGCATATAATATATATATATAGCTTATGAGATACATTCAGATATAAAGAATACCAACTGGGTAATTAGAAGCACACTGTGTTTTTGAAGTTTGCAATGTCACGCTGCGACCTTCTGTAGGTCCCCTGGGGTATAACCATCCTATTCTCTATATTATACATAATGATTCATCCCTTGTGTCTTCTTTTGGGGTGGTATCCTTCATCTATGACCTTAACCAGCTTCAGTAGCTTGTCCTCCAGTCAGTTGGTAGACAGGAGCCCTAAATTCATCACCACCTTTCATTCTCCTCCCCTGGCCTATCTGATCTATGATAGCATTAATAATAACTGCTGCAGAATGCCCTGTCGCCCTCTGTGCCTTGCCCACTCCCGGCCTGCACAAGATTACCACCAGCCATTCACAGCCCATTAAAACTGTATTTACTTATCAGCTTCTCTGGGGCCATCACTCTGTTTTCAAGACTGATGCCCAGAGGGAAGGCAAAAAGTGACCTTCCTGTAGCCTACAGAGCTGTAAGACGCATTTTAGTCCCAAATAATTCATCCTTTATTTTGCTTCTTAAAATTATACTCAAACAATGTTAGTGCCTTTCAATAACATGACACTTCGTAACATATTATGTTTTTAACATAATTTATATTTTATGTTAAGGAAATATGCTGAGAAGTGCAGATTGATACCACTGGCATATCTGAAGCTACAGTTGGTTGTTAATTAACCTGCACAGAAACTGTAATTCTCCATTTTACTAGGCCACGTGTTGGTTGGAGAAGTAACTTCATGGAGTTTACAGTGGCAGCCTGGTTACCCAAAATGTTCAGCTGTGCCTTTAAATTAATGATTTGTGCCGTTTCTACTGCCCCAAGTGGCAAAAATGAAGAATTTGCAGGTTTAAGATAGTAAATCATCGCTATGTTGACTGTTATTACAGCTCCAACCACCTCTCTGATTTATAAATATATACTATACAGAAGCCTGCTGAAATACTTAAAAGACAAGTGTTAGAGTGCTAACAAGCACACTATTATTGCTTTAATGCATTATTCTCTTTGCCTCAAAGTATATTTGCCAGAGAAAAGAGTTTCCTATAGTTGTAGTTGGGTTGGCTGCATATGCACCATTTTATTTGACTGACAGTTGAGCAGTCACGATAGCATAAATGGGACAAGGTGAACTCTCCTCATTCTTCCTTACACAGACAGTTATTTCTTATCAGCTAGGATGTGTCATGGTCTACTTTGGGTGTGCTTAACTTCCCCTGACCTTTAAAAGGGCTGATTATTTCCATCCACAATCTTCACTCGGCAATTTGCTGCCAGCACAATAGGATATTAGGCCGAGACTTGCTGGTCTGATAATTCTAGCTCTTGGTATGAAACTGAAGGAAACCAAATCACAATGCCCTTCCACTCTATTATCATTTCACTGCCACCACCGTCACCTTCAACATTGGTATTCTGTCACCTTTCACCTAAGTATGCAGCTTTTTCAGGAACTGAGGAGTTCTGTGTGTGTTCAGTTTTATTACGTCTTAAAAGTACTTTGTATGCACGGTAATTAACTTCTCATTTATGCATCACCCTCCTGGGACAAATTACACAGTTCTTCATAGCCCAGAATACTTTGTAGCTATGTAAATCTCCTCAGCTTGGGAGACTCCCATGTCTCCAGCTCTCCTGACAGCACTATTTGTTAAAAATAGAGGGAATACAGAGAGAGCCAACAGGTTTAAACGTTTAATAGATTCTTATTTTACTTGTAGTAATCTCTTAATCAGAGTTTCGAAGGAGGTCATATATATCACCCAGGGAACAAATAAAAGTCTTATTGTGTCCTGTTTCCTTTCAGCTCAGGAGGAAATGTGAACCAGATAAATGATGGCCTTGTTTCAAGAGAGGCTCAATCTATTGCCAACGATTTGTGGCCAACAAAGTAATTTCGATACTGTTCTTTGTATTGATAGATGGAGCCTAAATTTAATAAAGAGTCAATTTACTCGTAAGAGGTGTAGGAATGGAACTGTGGTTATCTTCCCCCCTTTTTTCCCTCTTTTTCTCCATCCTCCAATCCAGCTCAGAATTAGATGGCAGGAAATGGACAAACAGCACAAAAGGGTGAAATTTTTGATAAAGCTTTGTTTTTAAGTACCACCATTACTCTTTAGTACCTATAATCCCAGTGAGTGGTTTCATCACATACAGTAATAAGTGAATTTGAATTACTATAACAGTGTGAAATATTTATGACTTTGTGAGTCCATGTTTTGTTACTAAGAATGGATTTTGAGCTTAGGAGAGGACTGAAGCAAAAAAGCAAAGAACATTAAGCCTGCTCAATAGCAATATTAACTTTACCATAAATAACTGTACATTTATTCTATTTCCTCGAGGAGAATATTCCTCAACAATGATGAGCCTGAGAGCTGGAAAGGGGTCCTGCAGTTGAAATATGTATTTATTTATTTTTTCAATGTCAAATGCTGGATGTGTTATGTCATCTGTTGTTACTGTCATTTGACAACACAAAGTATGCTCTTGTGACCACAAGGTAGCAAAGGTGCAAAAATAATTTTAGAGTGGGGAAAAAGAAATTTTCTGTTGTTTAACAAAGACTTAAGAACTTAACACTGGCAGAAATGTAAAAGAAGATGTAAAGAAAATTATTCATGAGCACATGGCTTGATAACCAACTGTAAATTGAGTGTGCCTGGAAGAAGAGGGATTCTGAAGAGGCTGGTATCCATTCAGGGGGTAATGATTTTTTGATCAAGTGACTTGGATGAGGAAATCATTGTCTTGAAAGTATCAGAATTAGTTAAACTTTGATACAGCATTCTGTTTTCCACTCCAGAGAAAGTGATTTCAGCATGGCAAACAGATGTTCCCAGTGCTGTTTGTTTGCATTACTGCCATGTATACATGGGCACTAATGTCCATGTCCTATTTAGGGTTTCATGCAATTTTAAAACAATTCTCTCATGCATGTTCTGTATAATAACAGACGTGTACTGTTGATTCCAGGCTGTAGTCTGTACACCTGTGCTGCCACCTATAGACAGAGTCAGCAATCATTCAGCACAGTTTACTGTATCTACAGTGTATAATATACAAGCAACTACAGTCAAAGTGTTTTATATTATGAAACTTTTATTTTTTGTTGTTGTTGTTCTGCTTATTCAACTTAAAAAAATGTCTACTTCATATTGAAACCCACAAAATTCCATATTTAACACACACATCTTAGTTTTCATACAAATCATTATTCAAACTGAAAGTATTCCATTTGTTTTACTGGTGATCTCATAGTGAAGTGTCTTGCTCAGCAGGAAATTTGCATTACTTTGAAAACACGATACAGTATGTCTGCAACAACATATGTTGTGTTAAAATGCAGTGCCACTAACATATGTTTATGTTAAAAATCAGACACACAGATGTGTAAAAAATTATATCTTTTGTAAAAGAGCACTCCTTGACGGTTCTCAAAGCGAGCCATCTGTCACCAAACCCAGACATGGCAGGGCTTTGTTTTCTAAAGAGGACAAGGGCAACTGTTAGCCACCAGATGTTATCATCATAATTGAGTAGTTGTCAAAAAAAAAAAAAGTCTAAAAGCTGCTGTCTAAGACTAATATGCCATATGGACGAAAGGAACAGTTTGTGCTGGTGGGAAAATATTTTATTGGTTGCATTTCTCCAGTAAAAACGCACTAATCAGTCAAAATAATTAAATTATCTACATTTAATTATCTCTGTGGGAGAACTCCAAACAATGAAGGAATATTGCATGATTGGTGGTATGGTTTGGTAAATAGATGACAGAACACAAAAAATACTACTTCAAGTTTCAAATCAAATCACAGTAAACCACACATTAAAAAATATTATATAATAGATCACAAACAGGAAACAATCATTCAAGAATTCACTTTACAACTGAAAATTCAAGAAGGGATCACTTTAATTTAGCTTTGTATTGAGTAATCTGTAAAAATATTATTGTTCTAGTTCTTGATAAAACGGGTCAATACAGCAGATGCTTGAATGCTTGTCCATTTTTCGCGCTTCTGTTTTTAAGTTGTAACAAAACGATAGACGCAGTTTATTGGAGGTTTAACAGATATTAAAAAACAGTGCGTGAAGCGGAACCTTTGCTACACTTGGATTTTAACACGGAATGAAAACGTCGTCGGACTGAGGTGGGCGTGGTGGACTGTGCATGGTTCCTGTTTTGAAGGAAAACGACTGGCGTGTGTGTCCGTGTGAGTTGTTTAAGTCATTTTTAAACACTTGAATTCATAATCTAGAAAATACACGAGTGATACACTTA
This sequence comes from Sandelia bainsii, assembly GCA_032362345.1. NCBI lineage: Eukaryota > Metazoa > Chordata > Actinopteri > Anabantiformes > Anabantidae > Sandelia > Sandelia bainsii. The sequence goes on from JAUMHL010000030.1 coordinate 6,766,238, forward strand.
GTCAGAAACAACCGCGTTTACATTGACATTTATCTTTTCTTTAGAACAGGTAAATACAGTTGTCGTGTAAGTTCGCTTATGTTAACGTTAGCTTAATCTAACTTTACGTAAACTAGCGTAACGAATAAAACTTGATCGTCTAGCTAATCAATAATCGATAGACACACATTTGAGGATAATGTAAAAGGTTATAGTGCAAAGCGCCCACGTTAGCAAGTTAGCATGAAGGGCCACTCCTTTTCAAAATAAGTTTGTCAGATGAGCTAAAGAGATAACGCTAAGCGGTGCTGGAGCAAAGCCCGCGCTGTGACTGTGTTGTGTTCCTCTGCTGTATATGTCTTCTTCTCCTCTGAACAGTAGAAAGGAAACCGAGACGTATTCAATGATGATAAACCATCTGTCTATAACTTGTACGTTTGCTTTGTTTCTTTAGGTATTTCATACGAGTGGAGGAGTCATGCCTTTCCTCCATGGGTTTCGAAGGATCATCTACGAGTATCAGCCGCTGGTCGACGCTGTAATGTCTGTTGTTGGTCTGGAGGAAGAAGATGGTAGTCACGAGGACAGGTAAGCTGAAGCCATACATACTGTATGATTGATGGTTGTGTTATTTGCAGAAGTAAAAGTCATTATCTTCTGCCACTGAGTCACACATTTGTTAAAGAGGCGATAACAAGGAAAAAACACAAGTATTTATTTGACAGTGATAAATTAAGTACGTCTACATTTATATTATTTTGGATAATAAGAGCTTAGTCTCATAGCACTGTGTATTGTCCAAACACTGGTAGCATTTTATACCGTTTGAATAAAACAGTGCTTCCTTATGCTTGTATGTGTAGCTCTCTAGTGGAGCTTCTGGAGAGGGAGTCCCAGTCAGAAGAGTTTGTGAAGGGCATCAGCTATGCCATGTTTAAAGTGGCAGAGCGGGGTCTGGTGGATGCAGCTAAAATCCTCCTACGTTATGGAGCTGATCTAAATTTTGAAGGTGAGTGAGACTTTGGGATTGTGCTTTAAATGATGTCTTTTTGTCACCTGACATTGGATAAGCATATTGTACAATTTCAAAGTTGTGTTTTTAAGCAACTAATATTGGTTCCTGTGGCTGTAGGTGTCCTATAATGCATAAATCAGAATGCTTGTTAAGGCTCATTTCTATTATTACTAATACTAAATTCAAATTACTCCTCTATTACGCTCTCAAAATTTTCATTTAGAAATTGTGTGATCATATTATTTGCAGTACAATACGCACTATACTATAATTTGAGGGCCAATCAAACATTTGCACATGTAAAAATTGTAAACAGAGTTGGGTGTTTCAGACAGATGCTGATGTCTATGACACTAATTTTATTACTGGAGAAAACAAACAAGGGTGCTGGATATTGGATAACTAATATTGGGTCATACAACCAGTAATATTAACTGTAAATCCTAAAACGTGTCAGCCACGTTGAGTCGTTAATTGAAACCAAATTACACCTTATATGTCATATTCAACAAATAGTTAGAAAACATGATTTCAAGAAAGAAAAGGATAAGATCACGTGAAACTTGCACTCTGCATTAACCTGCTGCCATATACTGTAGGTTTACTGGCTGTAAAAAGTTATTTTCAAAGGATTGAAATTTCCGCTGGTGGTGATGAGCAACTCAGCCATACACACCAGAGATAGTGGCGTTTAATTTCAGCAGATTTCAGTGCGAAGTGTCTTTCTGCTGTGGTAAAACCGACCAGAGCTTAGCCAGACTCTGCTGTGGTGATGGTGGTAGTATCTTTTTCCCCAGATACAGACAGACAAACAGACAGAAAAGAACACAACCCCCCACTCTCAAATAAAACCTCAAGAACCGGAGAACCTAATCCAGTTTTGGTTAAAGTCCACGTTCCCGTACAGGCAGAAGAGGAGCTGCACAGTGTAATGGCCACTGGCAGAAAGGATCCCCTGTGGTTCATGTCTGTCCCATTGCATTCGTGTACTGTTATAGTGCACAAAAACACAAGCTAATTTCCAGATTAGCTTATGTTTAGATGCTTTGCATTTAGTTAGGAATTTGATTCTGTTTGATTTATATACTATAATGACAACGCCTCACAGTGTATTAAAGTAAAGAAGGTCATGTAGCTTTGTTTTCCATTCTCTAGACCCAGTGTCATACTACAATCCACTACATATAGCAGTTTTGAGGAACAAACCAAACATGGTGAGGTTACTGGTCAAGCATGGAGCAGACATTGAAAAGAGGGACAGGGTAAGGCAACTCTCTAACTTGAATAAACAAATATCTAAGCTCTTTCTTGTTCTGTTACTGAAAATATATTTATGTAAATATTATATTCTGTATTTCTCTTGGTAGATTCATGAGAGCAGTCCTCTGGATCTTGCCAGTGAGGAGTCAGAGAGGCTCCCCTGCCTGCTCACCCTTCTGGACTTGGGTGCTGATGTGAATGCAAGGGATAAACAAGGTAAATATACATTACTCTGTCTCAATTTAAAATATTGATTTATTGATTCATTTTGAAACATGATTGCCTCATCTCTGAAGGAAAAACATCTTTGCTCCATGCCATGGAAAGCAGTGATGGACTCACGGTGCACAACACAGAAAACATCCAGCTTCTACTTGAGAGAGGTACTGACTGTGAAACACACACACATCTTCACTTTAAACTTCTTGTTCACGTATGGTCATTCAAATACCCTCTCAATCAGGGTCACTGATACGTGTGTTAGTATTCCTACGTATGCACCTTTATGCATTTTGAGATCAAAGTAAACTGTCAGTGGCTATCAACCTAAAATATACACATACGGTTTTTAATGCACCTGAAAATAGAGCAGAACCAATCCTGTAATCCAGGTGTAATGAAACCGCCTGAGGGTTTTAAAGTATGTCTAATTTTCAACAGTACGGTATGACAAAAGGGGCCTTTCATGTTGACTTTTGTTCATGGTTGTGTTGTATGTTGTTTTTAGGTATTTACAATCAGTGTGCCACAATCCCAAAAAAGCCGCACAGACACCTAAATATTTAAATGCAGGCCAATGATATTCATATTCCCTACAAAAAGAAAGTCACCTGCAGGAAAGCTCCATGTTATCTCAGGCATTGTTACAGTTTAAAGTGAGTCCCAACAACTCAGAAATGGCCATCACATTTCACTGTTTATCAGAACCTGTTTTGGTTTGGGGGGGAATGTTCTTAAAAAACATTTCACTCAGCCAACGGACAGATGGGTTGCAGTGGAGCTGATGGGTGAAAAAGATCTCTTGTGGCTGACAAGAGTTTTCTGTACATTAAAAGGAAACAAAACACCTAAATATTATAATTCACTTATTGTCACTATGATGAGAAAACCAGTCAAGGTATTTAACCATGACAGGTGAGTATTTGTACACTCCTATACCATACATCTGATAAAACTGAAAGAGGATTTAATATAATTGATTTAATCAGTTGTTCAAACATTCTTTGAATATGCCAGTCTTAAGATTATTAGTAGTTATTGTGATGTGAAGAAAAACACAAATTGGCTTCCTGGCTCCCTGTGGTTCCACTGTACAACATAAAAATATCTGTAAATGTGAAAAATAAGAACAGTTTTTTCTGTACAAAGTTTCTTGTTAGTAAATCATAAAACAAAAGTTGGACTGACATTTAACTCAGACTTAAGCAACACATTCTAAAGGTTGTTTTGTGCACATACGGATGTGTTTACTTGGCATGTGGTGTTCTAATCAAGTATAGAACAGCACAAAATAATGCTGATGATGTCAGAGTGATGTCACAGGGGTATGTCAGCTTGACCTCCAATTTATAATAGAAATCAATAGTGTCTGTTGGCAATGCTGATTTTTCAACTGAAATTACATTTCAGTTACACTAATGCTGTGTTGTAGAGATACCAGTGGTTCACAGATGTGGTTTTGAGTGATGCTTTCTTCACCACAGGTGCAGATGTTAATGCTGTTACTGAAAGCGGTGAAACAGTTGAATCCTCGTTGGTGTTTCTGATTAATGAAGCTCTGGATGCCAATGTGGAGGAAGCTGCTGAGATCGGTAAATTCTGCTTGAAAGCCACGCGGCTACTGCTGGCCCACAGCGTGGATCCCAGCTGCTGTCTGAACGACGACGGCGAACCCTCTCTGACGCAGACAAGCCTGGAGCACTTTGACCTGCTCTTCCCATTAGCTGTGCTCTTAATCCAGAGTGGAGCTTCTTTTGTTTGCTCGAATCACAGTGACTCCTGTTGGTCAGGTTACAGCCTCCTTTTCCAGCGCCTCCAAACAGCCCTGCAGCAGTGCCCTGATCAAAGTCACGCCTCTGAGCTCTTAGTGCAAGCTGAAGTGTTGCTCGACTTAGCGAGGGTAAACAGCCCCACACTGCCTCTGCCTACCAGGCTTGAGCTTCCTGTGCCTGGTCAGGACTTGTACGCTCAGGCTCTGCTAGACCTGCACAGCCGAGTAGTACAGCATGAAGCCAGGCCTCCTGCTCTGCAGTGCCTTTGTAGGGCATTTGTAAGGCGCCACCTACAGCCATGGCCCCTGGAGGAAAAAGTGAAAGCCTTGCCTTTACCAGACAGACTGAAAGACTTTCTTCTTCCTGAGCACACATATACCCCAAAGCCTGGCTGGGACTGCTTTAAGCCCCAACAGAGTCAGCGCTGACAACATAAGCTACTTACTTTTGTTCTGCCTAATATCTGAAATGAAAAACGGGTCTGTAACTTGTATTAAATGCCTGAACATTTGTCCATAAATTAACCTAACAAAACACTGTGACCTTTGTTGAATTCTCATTGTGTCTTGTAGTGCCAATTTTATAGGCAACTGTATGTATATTTGCTGTAGGAAGGAGCCTTTCAGTTGTCAGTCTTACAATTAAAATGCTGCACAGTGGTGGGCACTGTGTTGTGCGAAGAGTTGCAGTGTAAAGTAAAAGCCACCAGATGGCAGTGTTGCTCCTGCATCTCAAAAGTAGCTCAGATGTTAGGGTCAAAGATTTAGTTATGCACAGTGCAGCCTATTAAAGTTGTTCCAGCGCAGTAGGGTCCATCTATATTTTATCTTCTCAATGTGATGGTGGTGTAGTCTGGCATTAGTGTATCCTCCTGTTTAATATGAAATTGGACCAATAGAACAATCATGTGTTTCACTAACAGTTTCCAGATACTTAATGTATATCATAGTGAAGGTACGATGACCTTATTTTGTGTTTGTCAGCATACGTGACCAGGAAGTGGCAGTGCAGTGATGAATAGAATAATTACTCTCACCACTTACCTGTCTATGGGGAGTATTTGGTGCTTTACATTTACATTTTGATTGTTATGTTCATATACCAAGCATCAGCTGGGTGAATGCTAAAATAAAGAAGCAGGAGTAAAATGCTCCAGCACAGCAGGAAAATTGTGCCTGCGTGGTTTTACTGTGACATAATGTAGCTGCAGTGGCTGCTGGTGTGGAAAGTTTTACCAAGCTTTCTTAATGCTTATGTTTAGATGAATTTAGGGCCCCGTTCCTCTCTGTTTCTGCACAGCCCATCTTTGGAAATTAATAAATAGTATCTGAAAGAAGCATACTATAATAGTACGGGAACACCATAGGCTACATATGTGTTTGTCTCCGTGTGTGTGACGAGCAAACTAAATAGGACATTGTGTTACACAACTAACCCCTTCCTGACATTGCTGAAGCTGGAGTGGCTCCAAGGCTTGCAGGCGCTCCAGCTCCTCTTGGTTATCTAGGTCACAGCCTCTGAGGAGAAGAGCCTCAGCAGCAGCAGCAGCCCTGCATGACACACGCTTCACTCTCCTGTCTGTCTGAATCTCCCTGCATACTCTTGACAAAACCTCAACACTGGCCCTGGTTGAATAAGGGAGGAAGGGAGGGGGTTGCAGGAGGCAGAACACTGGGGAAAAAAAAACATTAAAGATACAGAGACGGCATATGTGGAGTTGTGGGAGCACTCATGAAGCACACATGGAAATGGCAACGTTGGATTACATTTATACAATACAGTAGCTGTAGGAGCATAATCCCAACACCCAACAAACAATCACAACACTGGAAAGAAATGGTCTTCTTCCATAGAATTCAATCCTTGCTTAGACAAGGTGATAGAATAGAGATAGTGGGGGGAGGGCTAAGCCACTACTCTCCATCCAGCATTTATTGGAAAACGGTGTGAGTGAAGCTCAGTACTGAAATTAGTTATTGATCTATTCTCTCCCTGAACCCCATGGGTCTTTCCCACCACACCTGCTCATTCTCTCTTCGCCTTTTCTTTCACCGCAACTCATTGAATCTTACGACCTTTTCTTCAAGGTTCTGCCAGTTTTTGTTTGTTTGTTTGCTCTGATATTGTTTTTATTTAAGTTATAGCAAAAATGATATTCTGATATTAATGTGATATCTACGAGAAAGTTTGCAAACTAAAATCTGAGTGTTTTCGTGGAGGACTTTGATCAAATTACACTCACACGATTCAAACAAAGTAAAGAGAGTTATTCAAAAACTGAACTAAGATTTTAAAATAAGTCTTGTATATATATCATGCACTTTTTATTTCAATATGTCTTTAGATCTATTTTCCTTGTTAAACATGTTATTTTTCTTCTTCTTAACCTTAACCAGTCATCTATTTCTGTTTTTAACTCCTCAACTCCACAGACAAAAACAAAATGGAAGCTTGAAGCTTCACTTTATACTTAAAATATAAGTGCATTTAACAACACATAAACCCTCAAAAATTGATTTAATTAAACTGACTCAAAGTACCACTTATTTTATTGGTAGAAATTCCTAAAGGGAAGACACATGTCTGACGAAAACCTCCTAGCTTCTTATTTTTTTCATTCATTTCAATAATGGCTTTAATTTGAAATTCTCTGGAGTAATCACATACGTCGGTGGTTGTTGGCTGAGTTCCTAGTCTGGCCGTAACCTTTTCATCAACCACCATGTCACCAACTGAAAGACACAGTGGCCTGTTCCAGGCCTTTTCTTCTATAGAGCGCAGCCTGTGCAGAATGTGCATGTCCTTGTCTTCCACTAGACATTGTCTAGACACGGGATAATTGCAGACATCGCTGAACACTCAGCTGCTGCCTGAAGCCTCATGGGAGTTGAGCTGGACTTTGGGAGGGAAATGGCCAAGAGTCAGTGAAGGGGTCATGCTTCACGATCACACCCCTTTACGTTATGTGTTTATGTTTGTCTATGCATCACTTTACTGCATTTATTTGCTGGTTTAAAGGCAAGTGTGTGTGGGAGAGAGAGAAAAAAAAAGAGCTGAAGCGAGTGTAGACATTGAAACACACTGTTTATAACCACAGATGTGGTGACTTCATCAGAAAAAAATGCACCCCTTCCTATTGCTCTGCTTGTGTTGATGGAGTACACCAAAATGAATGGATGTTAATACCAAGCCGAATAAAAATGAATTCTCACTGGAACATACTCTATGCTTATGTTGGCCTTCATTGAGCGTATTGCATCTCCTGTAAGATCGTTGTTGTTTGGCTCAGACACTTTTAAACGTGTAGTTTTGACTGCCTGTAGGAACATGTGTGTGTGTGTTTTCGTGTTCTGGAGGGGTGTTGGTTGGTCTCTGAGAGATGGTCGCAGGTCGCTGGGTTCACCCACGCCATAGGACTAATCTCAGTGGGGGTGGATTGGATGCAGGATAACTGAATCCTGTTGGGGCAGGCAACCTTCTCATTCTGCTCCAGGTGTCAGTTCCTCTTTTAGTTTGACACTCTGACTGTTCCTAGTCATCAGCCTTTCTGATTTCTTTTAGCTTAATGCACTTTTGCACAATTAAATTGAAGGGGTTTTGTTTTCTAGATCTCCTTTTGTGGGCAAAGTATATCAATTTACACATGGATTACTTTGTTTTTTGGATACTTCTTTGTCCATTTTTGTTGTGTTGAGTACATCTCATAGATAAATACTGCTTAGTTTGTTAAGCTTACATATAGTTGTTCAAATCTCTTTGGAAAGAAAACAGCTCCGACAAGCAAGAGTTACCATACTGCTACATGCCAGTTTTGAGACAAATCTCTTTTTGTTCTTTGAGGGAGAATCATATCAAAGTGTAGAGCACCAAAAAGTTACAGCTCCTATTTTAGAAGCACACAAATCCAATCCACCACCCTCTGCATTTCTACAACTGACGCCATTTCACAGAAATTCCAGACAACTGGCGCCTGAGCTCTGCCTCCAAGAAGGACATGATGAATAGGACACACCCTTGGTATGCTAGTGAATGGTAGAATATATGGCATACTGCAGTGTTACAGCCTAGATTCATTACAGCCTCTCCTAGCTCTTTTCAGTGTTGTTTTCTCTGCTTCTCTCCCCCTTGCGTTTCATGCTGCTCGCCTATTTTTAAAAGCTTCAATTTGAGTGAAATGCACTGAGGCACCAGTAAGGCGAGCTACAGCTCTTTCCAGCGCTGGTTCCTGATCCATCTCTTTGTTGTGGTCTATGCATGCCTGCTCTAGTCACATGACTGCGTTTCTATGGCAACTCGGGTTTGAGTAATCATTTGCGTTACGACCTTTATTCCCTTGAGGAAAGGGGAGGGGGAGGTTAGACTGAGCCTGTAGAAAGAGAGAGCAAGAGGAAAGAGAAAAGACAGGCAGAAGGGGAGCGGCGGAGAGGCACAGGGAAGGAAAATGAGCAAAAAACAATGACTGTAGAGGGAACATTTTCCTTTTTTGGGCCTTATAGTGCCTCCATATTTTGTATTTTATCTTCATACTGCACAAAAACCTCACCCTGCCGTACTCAGTATTTGGAACAAAAGACAAAAGCCTGCCACTAAACACTGGGTTGTGTGCTTCAGTTTCACCATAGTATCATTTGTGTTGTGACTCACTCGTTGACTAGCACAGGCGAGTGCATTTGGTTAGAAAGGCAGCAGGCATGTATGTTTTATGAGGGCTCACACACACACACACACACACACTCTCTCCTCCCCTTCATTTCTTCTCAGAGGAAAAGCAGTACTGTGCCACATGTGCAAGTCTCAGCAGAAACAGATTCTGTATGTTCCTGTTTCTTGCTCTCCCGGCTGTGTTGTCATGGTTACCGAGCTAGTCCACCAAGGCACGCAGCTCCTCTCTCTCTCTCTCACTCTCTCTCTTTCTCTCTCCACCGTTGGGTGATTCAACCCATCAGTTGGGTTGTGTCATCTCTTAGATGGAGTTTCTAGCTCCCACATCTCCTAAATGGAGTTTCTCAGTTTGTGCTTGTATTTCAATTGGATTTTAGTTTGAGAAAGTGGAAATATGTGTGTGTGTATGTGGAATATGGGTGGATTTTGTGGGTGTCTTTTACCAGCACTGGGGGGATCCAGCACTGACAGGAGTGGGCTCAACTGGGGGGTTGGTGATAGACGTTATGGGGGTTGTGTGATCGTGGTGCTAGCTGCTTCCAGGTGCCTGTGACTGAGGCTGAATATGAATGAGGGGCCCCCGTTCTCCAGAGATGGTGGCTAGGGAGAGCGCTGCTAAAACCAGAGACCGGTGGAGCCTGGCTGGTTGAGAGGCCCCCACAAGCTGCTGACAGGAGCTGGAGCTAGCCATCAAGTTAATTAGCGTTTTTACTCTAGCAGCAGCGAATGGGGGAGTGGGTTAGAGAGGGATGTGGGGGTGGTATATGACTCATAGACACAGTATGGTTTATTCATGATGTAGGAAGGGGATGTGTGTGAGTGTGTGTGAGTGTGTGTGTGTGTGTGTGTGTGTGTGAGAGAGAGGGAGAGAAAGAAAGAGAGAGAAAGAGGAAACAGACATTTGATTTGCACACAGTTGTGTGTGTGTGTGTGTGTGTGTGTGTGTGTGTGTGTGTGTGTGTGTGTGTGTGTGCGTGTGTGTGTGTGTGTGTGT
>JAUMHL010000030.1:6776238-6814600 GCA_032362345.1 Sandelia bainsii
GGTCAGGTTGTGTGTGTGTGTGTGTGTGTGTGTGTGTGCGCGTGTGTGTGTGTGTGTGTGCGCGTGCGCGCGCGCGCGCTGCCTTGCTAGATCACTGATTGGCACCAAGCCAAGGTATTATTATTTCTTGAACATAATGGCATGTATTTCCACCTATAATTTTACAATACACATGTAAAAGGGATTCCTTTAATCTGAAACTAGATCTTTCCTGTGATTTCGAGATACATACACATGCAAAGATATTACGAACTACAGACCAGGAACCATTGCATTGCTTTTTTATTTCTGTTTCTACCAAGACATTATTGATCATAGACTTTTGAGGCCTGTCTGAGAAGCATCAGACTGATGAAATGGGTGAAGGGTGCCTTTCTCACAGGTGACCTGACCTTGTCTCCTCTGTCTCAGCCCCTGACAGTGATTCTCGCCCCCTGGAGGTATGCACAGGATCAATAAATTGGTCTTTTACCCACAGAAATCACCCAGGACTCCCCATCCAGGTCGGGCAGAGCTGAGACGAGCTGCTGCAGTATATAGAATATTCCAGAAGAAGCATCTCCTGCTCAGCCTGTTCAGCTCGCTTCACGCCAGAGCAAGGATACGAGAGCTTGTGTGTTTGTTTATGAGACGGTGTAAGAGGGCGGTTACATTTCAGCTATACTTTTTTCTAATTGTCTCTTATCATTAGTGACAACCATGACCTCTGTTATTGGCATATCTGCATTCTGCCTGCACTGCAGAGCCTCCACCACACTACTCACAGCGTTTTCTCTCCCAAGAGCGGCAGGGCCCATGCCTCATAAATACAAACACAATCTCTCCTACACCTCCTGACTGCAGGACAGGACTCCACACATATCTGCCCATGGAGCGCAGCCCATTTGCATACATATTAAAGTGACGCCTCAGAAAAAAGGAAGAGAGAGAAAGAGGGGCGAAGAGAGAAGGAGGGGAGGGAGGGGAGAGAGCGGGTATATGCAAACAAGGCTTTCATCTAATATGCAAGAACCGGCATTGCTCTGGCATAAATCTGCATCTCAGCTCAGGCAAAGAGAGCGGAGCCCATTTGACAGTAAATGGGCTAGGGATGGCTGTCGGATGCACAGAGGAACACTGTGTTACCCTACAGAGAACAGGGGTGATTGATCAGTATGACATGTCACATATAGCAAGAGCTACAAGGTAGCAATACATGTAAGGTAAAATATATGGATGGATGAGGGAAAAACAGGGGATCGACGATGGAATATGTGAGGGAATTATAAAATAGTTAAAGGAATAGTGCAGCATTTTAAGCAATATGCTTGTTATAGATTAAACGTGAAATCAGAGGAGCTGGTAAGTGCATTCTAGCTTTGGCCGGAGCTCCCCCAGTTTTCAGTCTCAGCGCTAAGCCAAGAAAACTAACTCCAGCACACATGAGAGTGGCACATATACTCTCATCTGATACTTGACATGAGTAAAAGTAAAGAAAACAATATTTGCGTAGCATAATTAGAAAATGTTATCACACTAATCTAAGTCTGTAAAGCATAAAGGACTACATTAAAGGTATAAACCTGACACTTGCTAAATATAAACTTGTAAGAATTGAGACTGTGAGCACTTTACAGCAGGATGTTGTAGAGCTGCACAGAACCATTAGCATAGCTGTACTTTCCCAGTTTGGACACAGCCAGGTCACCGGATTGACCCCATTTTTTTTTGTCTTTATGTTAATAAGAGTGGTATAGATCTTATCTAACTTTCACCAAGAAAACCAAACAAAAATAATAATATTTCCCAGAATGCCAACCTAAATCTATTTCTTTCACAAAGACTAAAAATATACATTATATATCAAATGTTTCTAAAACATTTTTGCACAAGCAAAAGTAGAGCGCATGATGGCAGTGCTAAAGCAGAAAAAGTGCACTCTTTACTTACTTTCTTCAGAAACTGGAGTGTTGCCATGAGCTCTGGGTTTCCCCTAACTCTGTGAGTATTTCATGTTGGACACCCTTGAACTCCCTTTCCTGTTTTCCTGCCCTAGCATGTCGCATTGAAGCACGCTATTCTGTCTGTACAGGTGATCTTACGCACAGGAAATGGAAACTCTGAATGTGCATGTGTCATGTAGTATAATGTGTGTGTGAGCGCGTGCAGCGGTTGTGCGTGTGTGTGAGAAGACTGGAATAGTTGGGGGTGGGGGTGAGGCTGAAACAGGATATGTTGGGAATAACACAAAGCACAAAAAGTGTCACATGATCTGAAACACAGGGTTGATTTATTTGGCTTCAAAAAGAATCTGTTGCATGTGGTTTGGAGGAGAGAATGTTTTCCTTCTTCGCTCTCAGTGTGCTCAGACACAACACATGGAAACATTTTCTGAGAGGCCATGGGTCTGCAAAAAAAAAAAAAAACTTCAGACATTTTATTTCTTCTCCCTCTTTTCATAGCTTTTTGGACTCTTTTTTTCAAACTGATTGAATTACATACATCTGCTTGCCACATGTAGAAATATCTCACTAATGTATATGTGTGATCTACTCAGGGGTTGCGACTTGCAATTAGCAGATTTGTTAATACTTGATTTTGGTATGAATCAACTATTACAGTGGTTTTCCAAGCGGTGGGCTCTTCACTGATTCCATGCTGTATCAATGAATATTATATTTACAGCCTATATTTCAGTTTGTAATAAGTACACTTCCACTCACATGAGACAGTTGCATGTCTGCTCTATTGTCTGCCATAAATATGCTGGAAGGGTTGGTTAAATATTGATAACACCAATTTTCTGCCTCCCCGCTACCCCCAACTCCCACCCCGCACACCCTCTCTCCATCACCACCACGCACACAAACACGTAGGCACACACACAAACACACACACACTCACACAAACCAAACCCCTCCTTCTTTCACTCCTTCTACCTGGCAGTTATTTCACCCTCACAGTAACCTTGCTTATGCATATTGCATATGTAAATAAAGCACCCGGCTCTGAAGTAATTGTGCATCTTCTACAGAGCTGCCTATCTCAGCTTTGTGTTTAGGAGGATGCACATATGGGGAGAAGAAGAATTCTCTTTGTTTAGCAGTGATTCTTTTCTGTTTGGACTCATCCAACTCAAGTACTATAGATTTTTTGATAACCAAAAGTACTACAAGTAAAATTGTATATATTCCAGTTTCAAATTTGTAGTTTTTAGCATTTGGAGAAAGAGTTGGTTATGGGCGGGGCTGAGTTCTGTATCCAGTTTTCTGGAGGTTAAAATTTACTTATAGTTGTTTATGAACACAGAGATTCTGAAGCAGCTATGAGATGTTCTTCAATTTCTCTGTATTAATTCTATATGTAGCATATATGTCTTCCCTTCTTTAAAAAAAATGTTGTTATAGAAATTATATTGTTTATTTATCACTACCAAACTGCAAAAATTCCACTGGCACGCTGAGCAGAATTTGAATTTAATTTCAGGGTTGGCCTACAATAGTTTGGAAAAAGTCTACAAATTAAGACAGACATGACCTCGGCTACTTATTGATATTCAGAAAGACAATGTGCTATACTGTAATGTCTTACAGTATTAAATCACCTTACATCACATTGAAAGGTTTTAAAATATGTAAAATGAATTCAACGACAAACCTCCACGAGTAGTAGGCTCAAAAATCGCCATCAATATAAATCAACATAACACAACAGAACTAGTATTTACTACAATGTACAAGGTACTTGTGTGGCGACTCCTACTATAACTATCATATATGATCTAAATTATACTACACTTACTATTGCAATATAAGTCAAAACTACAGTTTCAGTTTTATTTGGTAATGGCACTGAAATGCATCAGTATACAGAGAACATCAATAAATACAAACAAATGACTTGTAAATAAAACAACACACGATTAATCTCCTACATGAAATTTCATACAGGACGTTCAGCTTGATAGTTGCTTCACCTCAAAAGTGACACTGTTCTTATACTGCAGTACACAACCCTATATACTGTAGTTGTACATGCTTTGCTGTTTATAGGTTTGTATGTTGCATATTTATGGATTCATTGTGTAAATAAAATATTTTAATTAAAGCACATTTACAGTTTGACAGTGTTCAAAAACTACACATTTAAACAGCATTTTAATTAAACTTATGATTTGTTTCACCTTAAAATGACAGTTTGTGCTCAGTGTTATTCACTCTGAGTAAGCAGAAAAGTCCAATTGAATATAGATATTCCTTCCCAGAACTGCATGTCTTTCTTTTTACATCTAACCAGCAAACCCTTCATTGTCAAGTATAGCAATGTCTTCAAAACTAAGTCCATTTCACATTTGGCCTGACCTTTGGTTTTTGCTCTTTCTTACTGATTGTAGATTGTGGTTTCTCTCCAAGGATGCTCAACTTAATCTGCTTCACAATTGTTTTCCCAATGTGACATTTTGGTACCTTCTCTTTATGATTTTTTGTTTTGTATAGTTTTTTTTTACATTTCTGCACTGTCCTCCACTAGCATTCCCCTACGTATTGGCATTTATCCACACATCCATGCTGAATCTTTTAACGCTAACATGATGTACAAAGCTGTGTAAAGTGCACGTGAATCCTTCTATTTATGTTGTTACAGTAATTACAGAGGTGTTTGTTATCTTTCAGAAAATCACACTATTATACCACACACTAGTCTAGAAGTCTTGGTGTAATAATACAATAGATTCCGTATTAAACCTATTACCCGTACACTGAGTAAATTGAGACACTTCTAATGATCAACAATCTTTGCTTTATTGTTTCTTTTGATGAGGTGGCTGTTGTGTGGACAAGCTGTGTAACAACATGAAGAAAAGAATGTATCCATCAGATCACGTCATTGGTTAAGTCATAAGAACATCATTACGTTTAGTTGTTATGAGCTTTAACTTACACATTTGTTTTATTACTTTGGACACATTCTTTTACCAGCAGTTCAGTTTGTTTCATAAATTATACAATTAAATTATACCATTTAAGATAGTACATAATTATACTCTTATCTATTAAGTACCAAATTATACCACGTTATCCGCTGCTATGCAGTGACACCATACCATAAAACAATACCAATCTGCTCTCTACCATTTAAACTAAATTCCTGAGAGAACACATGTGGCAACCTCCAATTTATACTATTATCAGAGCATGATAACCATAATAGTGGCTGTCCTCCTCATTCGCCTATTTGGCAGGAAATCAAAGTCATATCCAGGTGTTGAGTATGATGTCAGCCATCTGTGTGTGAACACACAAACAGATGTGGGGCACGGATGACAGATAATATCTTTACAAGATGCTTTTTACCATGCACATCTTAGTGCAGTGACAACATGATAACGCTGTGACGTTTAGACGGTATGTTCATAGTTTACTGTATATGTGTGCATTAAAGGCAGCATTCAGAAACTATGGTCCTGCTTCATGGAACAATCATCCAGGATGTCAGGAAAGTGGGAAAAGTTGACATTTTCAAATATAACTACCCACACTTGCCTTTTTAGTCTGCCTTTACCTGATTTTTTGATTGTCCATTATTCTTATTCTACTTTTTGCTTCTACTTTTACACACTGAGTTGGCACTTTATTAGGTACGTCTAGCTAAAATGAATGCAGTGTAACACACCAGTCCTGCAGCACAGGAAATCCTGCCTTCTTCTTGAACCTGACTTGGAAAGGCGTTTATTCTACTTGAACTCAACTTCATTCTGGAGGCTGCAGTTTGTGACGTTTTGGACAGTTTTGCCTCATAATGACAGGTCTTTCTATTATTTTGTCCACTGCCTTTTCAGTACAGTAAGGGCAGGGTAAAGTCAATAACCAAAGTAATCATCTTTATTGGTATACTTATACATAATGAGCTGAATTAGTAGGTTTTTTTATACTTTCCTCTATACTTCTATTCTATTTCTCCCTGCTCTGCTCTGTTGCTACTTGTGATTTTTTTTCTCTACTTTATTATAATGTGTTTTATTGTAATTACTGTCTACTATCATCCTTTCATAATATGACCTGCTTTCCTCTACTTCTCTCTTTCCTACAGTAAAGTCTGATGTTTTTGTCCGCACTGAGATGTAAAAAGCACAGAACGCGTTTAGTGAAATGCAGCATGCCCGCTCCTACGTGCATTTTGAATGAGGCTAGTAGTGATATTTGCGTATAACAGAAGCACCGTCTCCCTCCCATTGGACAATGTCTACGTGAGGGCGTGGCAAGGAAAGATGAGAGTTGCAAATCCATGCCCTTACTGGGAAGACATGGAGCGCTATGGACACAGTCTACACGACTCAAGTAGGAATCTCAACTAAAGACATAAATATTTCTCCAGTTAGGAAACAAACGATTTGAGAGACTGAGAGGAAAGCGAGGGTGGCCCGGTTGAGGATGGAGTGTGCATTTGACGCACAGAATCTGATCTCGATTTCTTTGAGGAAAATCCAAAGCTCCAGGACGCAGAGAGGAGGCATCAAGCTCCACAAGAACTTACTGGTAACGTACGTGCTGAGAAACGCCAGGCAGTTTTATATGAGCAAAAACTTATCGCAAACGCAGAGGACACATCAGTATGAGGATGTAGCTGCGGTCCGTGAAAGGCAAGAATACCTTGAATTGACTGGGAGCTTCACGGAGTTGGCAGATGACTTCTACTGCAACTTTACTGGGGTTGAGTCTGGCAATTGGCACTGCGGAGCGCACCAATCCAACGGGCAGCCTGCAGAGGTGGCGCACCAAGACGCATCTTCCTGCGCAATGGTTTCACCAAGTGACTCTGATCTCATGGTTTCGGAAGCCTGTTGGAGTTGTGTAGACAAATCCACCTGGGAGTTACCTGTCCCAAACACACAGGCCAACCAAAAGACTGTCCTGGACTTGGACACACATGTGGTGACTACTGTCACAAATGGATACTTCCACTCAGACTGTTGCGCGCAGCCAAAACAGCCGCAGGGCGCGCAGTGCTACAGTAAAAAGCGAAAGATGGACGCAAGTTATCATATTGTTGATCCAGACTTTTATTTGCCAGACTTTGGGCCAGTGCCATGTAAAAGGATGAGGATTGACGATGATTCACATTCAGACTCGGATCAGTTGGACAGCACAAACATCTCCAACCTGATCTCAGTGTTGGGTTCAGGTGGACTATCTGACTTTGTGAGTTGGCAGCAGACGGACCTTGAGCAAATATTCGCCACTCAAACAATTTGTTTAAAACATACATTGTTGACAGGCAGCGGTTGGACCAGAGCAATCGAAGCATTTTGATATGTATGATTGTTTTTCTTTGTATCGTTTTTATTTTATTGCTTTCAAATAAACCACGGCACGACTGCAATTCTGTCTCTCCTCTTATTGAAAAAACGTTGACGAAATGTGGTTATACAGATAGAGCAATCATATCCATTGTGGATTTTTGCACATCAACATTTCTCGTGCCAATTGATACAATTTCTTCACACAATACAAATAAATTGTACTTTTTATTTTCTGATTCATTTGGGGTACAGGAGTCTGTCTTTGGTTTGTATTTCCCGAAGAAATGAGTTAACGCTGTTACTCTGGAAAGATGTTGGACGAGCACCATCATGTGGTCGGTAAAGATCTGTACAGCCTCATGCACCAGATCAATGCAGAATATCACTCTGTAAATGTATTATTTATATCAGGGCCTGCTTTTATTAACCAATAAAACTAACATAACTTAAAAACACTGATGTGTTGACTTTAAATTCTGCATCTCTTCAGTTATGTTACTTCACTAGTTAAGTGTGGGTTTATATTGTAGATAATAATTAGTTATGGCATCACTGGAATCCATTTTTGTGTAATAAAATAAATAGTAAAAAATGAATAACATAGCTTTTAGTGCTGAAAATCTTTATGGTCTTAATTTGACATGGTAAGCATGCATGTACCAAACTTCATAGGACATGTGGGGAGCTCAGAGTTGTCTTTGCTCAGTGGCGGGGGGGGCGGACAGTTGAGAATACACACTGGTTGTCCTTGAGACATGACTTCCCGAGGATCTGTCATCTCTATTCCCGGGACAGTAGATGGTATTTGCGCGTCTGTCTGACAAGATGTTGGGCGTTTTTGTCAGAGCCTTGGTGAGTCTGTTGTTGTTGTTTTTTACATGTGTTTTTTAGTGCGTAATAACAATATGTGATTTCACAGCATCAGATTGAGTGCTGGGGGTGGGGCCCTGTGCAGGACAACAACAGTGTGACAATATCAGGTTAAAATGTAACTCATGTTTCACCACTGGAGTCTGTCAAAATGTCTGATGCGCTGTTTGTTATGGCAGAGTATTATTTTATAGCATATTGTCAGCCGCTCGGTGTGACTTTTTGCATAACGTTAGCCTAGCGTAGCCGATAGCATAACGTTAGCTTAATGCGCATGCTCTGAAGATGACAGCACAAACCACTATATTAGTAGCAAATTTTATACACCGCAGTTTCCCCTTGCAATTATCTCTCTCTTTTTTTAAAACATTGCTTACGATGGCGTAGTGATAAAAGTAGCAACGCAGCAGCGCACGTCGGTCATCTGTATTTATTTTGAAAACGTCTACCGGAAGATTATTTTTATATTCCCAGCGCTTGACCACGCGAATAAAACGATGTCCATTAACGCTCGTTTTTCATATCGACACTTATGAATTCATCCATATTCTCATTATTACTTAATTAATAATCACACGTGTTAAGTCAGGTGGGATTACCTTTAAGCATATTTCAAAATCTTATCATCATTATAGCAGATAATGGTCTAATATTGACGAGTAGCATATTGAGCGTGAGGATTTCTTAATTTCATGTGTGTTTGTTTTAGCGACCATTCCGAAGTTCAAGGGTGTTACCTCAGCCCTCTATTTATAAGCTGCCACACTCTACACCAGCAGGTCCAAATACACAGTCACTTTGACGGTCAGTTGTTTTGGTGTCAGTTTTCACAAACCATCATCTTGCTGAAAAGTAGCCTATATTTTGAAATGTTTTTCACAGAACTACAGCATCTACATGAAACCATTTGTAGTATTTGTTCTAGTCTTCGATTGCATACTCTTCATAGTTAACATGTTGCCACATCTGTGAGGCATCTTTCATTTCTGCAGCCTAGTTCAGATTCAACTAGTGACATTATCAGGAAGGTTAAATGTTAGTTACACTGTTATACCAGTGGACTGAGCCATGTAATCCATTACAACATTTAACCAAAGAGCAGTGGCAACATTTTCTTAGTAGCCTATAATATTTAGCTTTTTTAATCCATAATGACAGAGGCGAGCAATTGAACTTATCAAGTCACTGTCTTCTAGCTGCGGCCAGGCATGGTGAAGCCATGTCGTCTGATCAGACCAGTATCACAGGTCCCAGAAAGATCCCTGGCGCATCAGGAGAGTTTACCCAGGCTGCCTGTGCCACCTTTAAAGCAGACATGTGAGCGTTACCTGGCTGCTCTTGAACCCATCGTCAGTGAGGAGGAGCTGGACAACACCCGGCAGCTGGTGCAGGAGTTCCTCAAAGGTGGTGTTGGGGAAAGGCTGCAGAAAGGCCTGGAGCGACGGGCACGCAAGACAGAAAACTGGGTAGACATTTGGTTTTATTTATTTTTAAGATAGCAGAGAGGACACAGGAAGTAATGGATAGATTTAGTTGTTTTACACATATCTTTGTTGTAGTAACTTATGTACTAGTATTAGTATTATATGTTGTTATCTCATTGCTGTGTTTATGTAGCTTTCAGAATGGTGGATGCAGTCAGCCTATCTAGAGTGCCGTATGCCGGTGGCGGTCTGCACCAGCCCTGGGGTTGTCCTGCCCCGCATGCACTTCCATGATCGCCAGGGGCAGATGAGGTTAAAAAAAACAACAACAGCAGAATCTATATCTAGGACCAGCCACAGTTTCTAGACTGTTATCTTATTCAACATGTCTCTGTAATCACAAAAAGAATAAAAGAATCATTACTTTTGATATTTACTGTACATTTCCTGGGTTCCCTCAATATCAGTTAGAAACTTTAAGCGTCTAATCGTAAGCAAAGTCATAAAGTTGTTTCCAGAAGAGATTTATTTTGATGTACAGTATAAACAAGCTCATCTAAATCTGGAGTTTTAAGCCGACCTTTGCATGGGCGTCTCTCCACATGCTATTTAAAGATCTCTGGCTGCTCATAGCATTACTCAGCTGTTTTTCACTGCTGACATGGGATATGGTGTAAACACAGTGGCCCCGTAGAGAAATACTGCAGTAAAGCCAGAGTTACAGTTTAATGTGTCCATGGTACACAAGACTTACAATTCATCAACCAGTGGCATGTTGAAACAATGTGCAGTAATTTACTATATTTAGAGCTAATTACTGATAAATTAATTGTATGTCGTCTGTGACCCCATATGTGCACAGTAACTTATGGACATTTATGCAGAATAAACAAGAGAACAACATATGGTTCGTAGTAATGCAATTATATCTCCTCTGCAGATTTGCCGCCAAGCTAATTGTGGGAGTTTTGGACTTTAAAAAAATGATTGACACGTAAGTTTGCCTGAAGCTAGTACAAGTGTCAGACTTTTGCAGCAGAAAGCTCATTATTGTCACACATTTGTTTTGCAAAGCCTCAAATGGACGATGTGCTGTGTTGCAGAAAGACCCTGCCTGTAGAGTACCTGAGTGGGAAGCCTTTGTGTATGGATCAGTATTACCAGATCCTGTCTTCCTGTCGTATCCCTGGTCCAAAGAGAGATACAGTTGTAAATCATGGAATGGGAAAAACACCACCTACTCACATTACTGTGGTCCACAACTTCCAGGTACTCTAGATAGATGGCACTGCTGTTTTTCTCTTTCTTGTACTCAGTATTTCAACTCAGCATTTCAACAACAATACTGTCATCAAAACATTATCATTGTGCAGTGGATAAAAAACTCTGGACCCATTGATAAATGACTGAGTCCATATTTAATAAGCATCACAGAGTAGGAAATCACTCTCAAGTGGTCAAAAATTCTCAGTGGTGCAACCTTGCTACTAAAGTACTTTTAGGAGTTGGAGTAAGAACAATTTAGCAACACTGGCAAATTAGGAAATTTCTCCGATCTCCACCAAAATGTCAAAGAGCTCCAGAGCTGTCCTAACTGGACAGGAGTTGCCAGTATTAAGGCGTTTCGACAGCAACGTGTGCACGAAGTATGTCGGGTGAGAGAGATGTTTCTGATATTTAATAACACAGAACTCACTGAAACCATAAGACGAACAAAAGCTGTGTACACACACTGTTTTTTATTAACAGGGAAGAAGCAACTGATCTGTGTCACAACCAACAATTTTGCCATCATTAATGGTGAACGATCAGCACTTACACAGTATAGCGTGTATATATTTTATGGGTACCCAAAGCACTTTACATTGCTTCTCATACACACACACCGATGAAGGTGGAGCTGCCATGCAGGGGGCCGGCCTCACCCACCAGGAGTAAGTTGGGGTTTAGTGTTCTGGTAGATGCTGCAACATGGAGTCAGGAGGAGCCTGGGAGTTAATCAGCTTTGATCAAACTTTGATCCATCTTATGGCATCGCAGACAACACGCACACGACTCATTCATTTCTCCACCTGCAGTGTAAAATCAAATACAAACAGGCTGCAAATGATCCAAATCACTAGTTTAACTGTTGTTGTTGTTGTTGTTGTTGGAGTCAGTGATAACACTATTATAACAACAAATATCTGCCCGACAAAGCTGTTGATGTGAATTGAAAACCTTATCACAACATTAACTCAACACTCGTGGTTGTGATTGTGAACTATGCAATCTCTAACTGGACAAATGTCCCAGACCCACACAAGCCACGGCTCTTAAACTTTTATTTTTGATAATGTTACCACATGTTTGATTTATGCGAAATGTGGTTGGATCGGGATGAGGATAATTTAGTTTTATGCGGTGAATAACACTGACTTTCCAACAAACTCGCTACGCAAAGAGAATTAGTGAGATGGTTTTAATAACTGTTCCTCTTCTGTTCATTATGTAAACTGGCGCTAATTTCAATGTTTCAATTTTTCACTGTCTAAAACTAGAAAGCTCAACTGTCAGAAAAACTACAACACGTCACTGTAATTTGTACTTTTCTTCTGAGTGTTATGAAACAGTAAGAAAGTAGACCTGCTCCTCCCTGAAAATAAGAGTAACTTTTTTGTCCTACTTTTTGAGGTTTTGAGTAGTTTTAGTTAACTTAACTCTAAGCATGACTCCTATGAGTGATTCTAAGATCACTGATAAATATGGACCCTGATCTGGATTTTCTCCCCTTAGTTCTTTGTCTTGGATGTGTACAACAGCGATGGTACCCCACTGACAGTAGACCAGATTTACATGCAGCTGGAGAAGATCTGGAACTCCTCTTTGCAGACTAACAAAGAGCCTATTGGCATTTTAACATCACAGCACCGCAACACCTGGGGAAAGGCTTATAACAACCTTATTAAAGGTATCAGCTACAGTTATTCACTGATTACAAGCCTTTTTTTTGTTCCATATCTTTAATTTTGTTTTATTCGTTCTCAGATAAGACAAATAAGGAGTCAGTCCGTGCCATCCAGAAAAGTATCTTCACAGTTTGTTTGGATGCCCCAATGCCACGGGTGTCTGATGAGCTGTACCTGACCCGCGTGGCCGCCCAGATGCTACATGGAGGTGGAGCTCGCTGGAACAGCGGCAACCGCTGGTTTGATAAAACATTACAGGTCAGTTTGAGGTGAATGACTTTACTTTTGTTTAATATTTTCTGGTGACAGTAGATACATGTCATTGTACATTTTAATATGCTTACAAATCATCTTCAGTTCATTGTTGGTGAAGACGGCACATGTGGACTGGTGTATGAACATGCACCCGCTGAAGGTCCACCCATTGTGTTTCTCGTCGATTATGTTGTTAAATACATGTAAGTTTCATTCTGTTTTTGTATGAACCTTTTCTCCGTATTCCGAGTTGAGTTGAGTTCAAGTTAACTTACTGTTCTGCATTTTCTCAACAGGCAGAAAACTGAAATAGTCCGCGCCCCTATGGTTCCCCTCTCCATGCCTCAGAAACTGCGTTTTAACATTACACCTGAGGTCAAGAGAGACATTGAAAAAGCCAAACAAAACATGAACATGTATGTGATGTGCACTTTGGATAATATTCATTGTCATTTAATAGACATTTGGTCCAACTTGCTTTCTTCTTGGTTTCATTAGAATGGTGCAAGACTTAGACGTGAAGGTGCTTATGTTTTCTCATTTTGGAAAAAATGTGCCAAAGCAACATAAGCTGAGTCCAGATGCTTTTGTACAAATGGCTCTTCAACTTGCCTACTTCAGGTAAGAAATTCCCATTTGTCATTAAATATTAAGTGTTGCTTAGACATTAAGCACAATAAATCCACAATATATCCTGTGTGTTGTTTTTTTTATTCTAGGATGTATAATATGTGCTGTTCTACCTATGAAAGTGCGTCCTTACGAATGTTTAAATATGGGCGGACAGATGCAATCCTCTCAACTACTGTAGATTCTTTTAAATTTGTCCAGGCAATGCAAGACCCTGCCAAACAGGTACGGTTAAACCTCTAGCATTTCACAGTAAATGTACAGTTTAAGTTATGTAAACTGTCTGACTGAAGAATAAATACCGTTAACAGAAGACAGAGAGACTGGAACTGCTGCAGAAGGCCATTCAGACACACAAGGAGAACACTTACAATGTGAGTCTTAAAGTTAATCAATATAAAAATCAGTTTTATTTTTCCTGAAATTATCAGATTCATCTCAATTCTACACATTGAACTTTTGTTTTTTAGGCAGTTCATGGACAAGCCATAGACAGACACCTCCTCGGGCTGAAGATACAAGGTATTGAAGACCTGACCTCCATGCCTGAGATCTTCATGGATACCTCTTTTGCTGTGGCTCAGCATTATAAACTCTCCACCAGCCAGGTATATTTGTATACAATTCAATCAACAGTTTATTATTACTGAGCAAATATTTATTTTTACAAATATATATTTGTTTTGTTTGCTTATTTGGCCTCATCTATCCTCGTCTCTGTTTCCAGGTTGGCTCTAAGACAGACTGCGTGATGTGCTTTGGTCCAGTGGTGCCAGATGGCTATGGAGTGTGTTACAATCCCATGGATGAACACATCAACATTGCCATCACGGCCTTTAACAGCTGTGAGGAAACAAACGCTGCCAAATTCGCCCAGGCTGTAAAAGATGCTCTGTTGGACATGGGGACTCTCCTGGAAGACACAACTACAGCCAAACAGTAGCGATCCCACACAGGAGCTTTGCTTAGTGTGTTCCACCAGGCCGCATGGGAGCTGTAAATGAACTGGTGCCGGAGTTGCTGGCATAGACGCACATTGTACTGTGTTGGAGCTGAGTGGAAAGCTGTTGGAAAGGGTTGTGGGAAGTAGAATGTGTGTGAGAGTCATTGCTTCGTGATCACAAGCAATTTTCTCTGATGGAAACTCTTTATTTTAATATGTTGTGTTATGTATATATACATTTTAAATGCACATAAAGATGTGCTAAATGTAATAATATAAATATTTTCCCTTGTTTATACTTGGTGCAGTCTTCAGAATGACATTGTCCTCACTTAAAGATTTCGAGTACCTTGGCTTGGTCATTATTTATTTCAGGTCAAAATAATTAGCACATACAGTAGGTATGTAAATAAAGTTGCATAAGTCTTTCTACTCAACAGAATAGAAGTTAATGACTGTCCCAAAAAAATAGAAATTGTGAACTAAAGAAATGTTAAATAGAAAACTCGAAACCTACTCAACATAGTTAACATTTATCATCGCATCAATTATGCATAAAGGAATATTCAGCTCTGAAGCTCCCTTTGGAATGCAGGTAGTCTCCATGAAATTCAATCTCAGCCATGTTTCCAGAGGAGTGCCACAGAAACAGCTGTTGGCCTTTAAACACGTTGGTCTTTAAGACATCAATGTCCCGGATCTGAAGGAGGGACATGAGACAAAAATCTTGTAAAGGTTAATACACTTGTAGGTTTTTCCTATTAATTATGCAGCATATCCAAACAACATGTGTTAAAGAGTTTGTTCACACCATGATGTATGTAGACTGGGAGTCAGTGCTGTTGATTACTATTCCTGTGTGCAGCGCCTGGATTCTGATCTTCACTGAGGGTGGGGCATTGATGAGCACTCGACAGGTGTGGTTAGTGTCGGATGTAGTCGGATTCTCAAAGACACCGCTGGGGGAAAACAGCTGAATGTCACAATCTGTGGAGCACAAAACACAGTATAATCTCCGGTAGATGCATGGGGTAAAAAATATCAAACATGTACAATCAGATGCAATTGACTAGCGATGAACGTTTGTTGCAATTGTCTCAGCTGCTGATTTAGTTGTTTGGTATTACTTATGCTATTGCTTGTAGCTTCACAATGTTATCAGCTTTACTGCATTTGTCACAGGGCTTTTGTATTTAATTGCGTTACATTGTGCCAGTGTTCACAATCCTGCATACTAATTTCTAGATTCAGTTTTGAACCGTTATGTTGCAATAGGCTACAACACTGGGCTGAATTCACTTACGGTTGCCTCAATTCTGAAGAGCAAGAAGCAACTTCTTTCATTAATCATCTTATATTTTTGGTCTTAAAAAGTACAACTCTTTAGCCCAGCACACAATGATCACTTTAGAAATGCTGTATTACCCTGATGGTGGCTCTTCTTCATGTTTTTCTGTGAGTTGTAGGTGAACACAACCCCATTCCCAGGAGTGAGCAGATTTTGACGCACCAGCAGGACGTTGGTTCTGGTGGTCAGCTCACTACCTTCTACCTGCTCGCACTTCCTGATGAATGCCAGTCTGTCAAAAAAAGCCACATACTCCTCTGGAGGAAGACGCAGTGTTACAGACATTTATTTAGCTGCAATTACCATTATATAAAGAATACTATTCATAAACATTTGATAAAACTTACTCTCTCTGCAGTTTAAGGAGCTAGACTCCAATTTAATGTGAATGACCTCATCTAAGGGTCGACCTATGGATACTGTGCAGCGGCCAGTTATGTTTGACAGATCCACCGTACCTGATTCTTCAAGAAGTAGTTGTCCACATTTACCTGGAAAAGAGCATATATTGTAAAGAGAAAGCTGCAGCTGCCTTCAGCTCCAACTGAGAATGTGTCCAAAATGTACTAACTGGGTTTAGGTGTTGGGGTGACGTTTGTGGTGGTCTGTGGGAAAGTTTTTGCCTGTGTTAAACTTGGAGGAAGATGGTCCATGTGGGGCTCTTTGTGGCTCACAGTGGGAGAAAGGTGAGATCCCTCCTCTGTGAGGTTGGCCTTTATTTCAAGAGGTGCTTCAGTTGTGGTCCTAGGCATGGCATCTGATGTGTGTGTGCAGCTACCCACGTAGCAGCCCTGGATGGTGATGGGCTTGGGAATATGCATACAGAGCAGTGGGCTGAGGGGCTCAGGCTTAGATGGGCCCATGCAGGATACAGCTCTGGACTGGATCCCATATCCGCAGGGTACTGAACACTGACAACACAACACAGGAGGTAAGCTCAACTTACACTGTCACAACATCATGCTTAAAGCTGACATCACAATAGCATATCACACAGTACACAAAAGTCAAGTAAACCTCAACCCAACAATCACACTTGAGCAAGCACTAGGCGACAGTGGAGAGGAAAAACTCTCTTTAATGTTCAGAGCCCATTGTGTCTGCACATTTTAGCTCTAAACCTTTTTTACATTGTCACTGCAACTGTGTCTGTCTGAAATACTGTTCACAAAATATCTGAAGGGATGTAAAGTCAATGTCATTTGAAGAAGATGAGCTAAAACACTGCTATGATCCTTTAAATTAAGAATTTAGTCCAATATATAATGCACAATAAGGCACACAACTTCTGGTCTCCTTTGACATGTACCTGGCTCCATGGTTTCACCTCCCATCTGAAGGTGCAGACTTGGACCAGGCAGGGCACTGTGGTGGCCGGCTTGACACCTGCATGACAATTTGAATCCCGCACTACACTCTCCTTGCCATGGACAGACTGGACACAAGACACAGTCCTCCGAGCTAGACCCAAATCACACGACACTGAGCAGGGGGATGTTTGCATTACCTTCCACCTGGACGTGTGACAGGTGCAGTCAGATGATTTTGCCTTTACAAACGCTGATGTCAGATGTACGTATGTCTGTTTGTGTGTGATTTACCTTGCTGGGCAGTTGTGGGTATGACATGAAACCACTGCTGTGGGTCTGGGAAAGTCACTGCACTCTGAATCCTCCACCACCTTCTCCACACCTTCTGTTTCTTGAGCGCAGTACAGCACCCTGTTGGCCACCCCTCCTCCACACGTTACACTGCAGACCCCTTGCTTAGTGCGCCACCTGGTTGTTAAAAATATAACTCTGCTGCCATATTTTGAATCCCTACTTTCAGTGAAATAGCTGCCTTTCTCTAAAACCATATATAATATACTACATATTACAGAAAAATACTGTATATAAAAACTTGTGTCTCACGTGGGAGGGCAGGGAGATGTGTTGCAGGGCTCAGAGTGACGAGAAGGTTTGGTAGAAGCATCACAGTGGAAATCAGGCACCCCCAATCTGGTCTGGTGGTCCACACAGGAAAACCAGACCTGCAGGGTTCCTATACAATCATCAGGCTTTGGTTGTCCTCAACTGATACGGATATGCTAGTTCTGAGGGAAAGTGCGTACATTTCTTTCACTTACCATTACCACAGGTCTTTGAGCACTGGCTGATAACAGGGCTCCACACATACACAGAAGCTTGTTTAGAGCGTGGCATCAAACCAGATTTAGGCATGGACTGGTCCTAGACAAGAAAAATAATGGTTCTACATATTTGTCATTTTAAAATAAAACCAAGGTTTTAGTCATTTAGTTAACATTACCTCTGCCTTAGATTCCCATCCAATGGGACAGACATCTACCACACAGGGCACTGAATCAGGTGGTCTTGTTTGTTTTGAACAAAGGTTTTGATCCACTTCGACATCTTTGCCATCATCTGATTGGACACATGACACAGTGCGCTTTGCTTCTCCTGGTCCACACACTGCTGAACATTCCCCTAGCTCTGACACATGCCATCTGTAAGCACACGTGAAATCATTCATTTTCTATGGTCACAGGAACTTAACCATGCACTCCTGGTAATTAATAAAGGTAATTAATAATCAACAGTACAGTTTGGAACCTGTACACCTTATACCTGGCAGGACAGTGTTGTAGGTTACATTTTTCAACAGCCTTTGGAGCTGTATCAGGTGGGCATTCAGAATCTGGGACCTTTACCACATCAGCTCCGTGTATCTGAACACATCTTACCGGACGCACTCTCTCTCCTCCACCACAGGAGGCACTGCAAGGCCCAAAGTTCCCTGTGTCCCACCTATAAAACAGTAAATTATATTATGTTTACCCAGCTATGTATGAACTATACTGTACAGTATGTGTATGTCAGTTCAAAGTGAAAAAAACAGTTGAGTATGAACCTGACCTGGGGGGACAGGATGTGAGCTGACAGGTTGTGTGGAGTGGTATGGATGGAGGAGGTGTTTCACAATTGTGCTCCTCCAAATGTCTGTTGGTATCTTCATCTACACAGGCAGATACATGCTTCTGTACACCTGTAATACAATGTAATGTGTGTAGAAAGAAAACATAACTTCAGTAGCACCTTCAGTTAAATTATCCATGGACATGACAAAAGGAATTTGCACATTCAACACCACATTATATTAAGTTGTGTATTATTTTTTGTGCTTTTCAATGTGACTTGTGATTAACACTTACTCACCTGGTCCACAAGAGACAGAGCAGGGTGTTGTGAAGACCACCCATTTGCCTTTAGGTGTTCTGTTTGTCAGGCTGCTGTTTCTGGTAGGTATATAGAACTGATAACAAATTTTTGGATTTGTTTTCTCGCCATATTCTTTTCCATATTTGCGGTAGACCTGCAAAGCAAAAAACATGTCAGAGGTTGTGCACACAGGATTCCCAATGTGATTTTTTTGTTCAAATATATATGTGAAAGCTACAACCCTACAGTAAACCTTTCAAAATTTTTTCAGACACTGTCTTGTATCAGACACTTTTGACTGTCTCTTCTGACCTGTATGTTTATTTCTTCTTGCAGTGGTCCAGGCAGGAGCAGCTCCTCCATCTCAGGCAAAAGGTCAGGAGTCAGGTGGAGGCGATACTTCAGGTGATTATCATCAAGTGGGGAGGGGTAGATCATATTCAGTGACATAGTGTTCCTTCCAGACACAATGTACTGATCCCCAACCATCACAGCTGCGGATGCAAATACCAAAGACAACTCCAAGCTTTAGTCCTGTTACAACTATTCCACAAACGTAAATCACATAAATGATAACAGCACACACCCATATGAGTGAAGAGAGGTGCCCTGTTGACAATATGAACCTGTGTGGCGTTCACTGGCAGAGAAAGGAAGGTGGTGTACTCTAAAAAAAGAAATAAGTGAATTATACATCATGGAAGAAAATAAAGGAATTATGGTTGTAACTAGCATTACTAATTTATATACTGATTATTTTTTAATTAATTGGTTAAAAATAGTATTCACATATCTCAAGAGGAAATCTTAAAATTGCTTCTTTTGTGTGATGAAACAGTTTAAACCCCAAAGGTATTAAATTTATAATCAAAAATCTTTGCATTTAAGCAGCAGGAATCAGATCACATTTGACACTTTTGCTTAATAATTGATTAAATTATGGATATTTTCTGTCATTTAATGTGTTCGGTAATTGTACATGGTTGTTTGCTACCTCTGGCCTGACCACCAGTGTAGGAGTTAGAGGTCAAACTGCAGGATGATCCATCTCCACCACACACCCCACACACATCCCTCACTTTCCCAGAATGCAGCAAACCATCACAGCCAAAGAACTGGTCAGACACAAATAGTACATTTAAAAAAGTGTAAGGCTCGGTGTGAAAGATTAAGATTGTATCTGCTCTCTGGCATGTCTAATGTCACTTAGTCATCTCTACCTGGCATTTCCCTCTTAGACAAGCAGCTGTAGTGCCAAAGGGAGGAGGACTGTCTGACTCACAGCGAGTCCCATCCGCAAACTGAGAGCCACGGCTAACTATGAAGTTTTCCCCTTCTGACTGGCACATGTATCTGCACTGTTCATCCCCTGGTTATGATAAAAAAATGTTAGAGATATTTTTTTTTTTCTTTTCCAAATGGAACAAACTGAAAGCTTTCTTTTGGCCCACCTTGTGAAAAGCCTACAGCTGGGATCCACGTATAGAATGAAGCTGTGTGTGGTTGCAGGTAGAGGGGATGGAGGTCTGTTTGGGAGCACTGCTCTGCCATGAAATCCAACTGAGTGCACTCACATGGCTACAAGGATGGTAAGAAAGACTTTTTAAAATTTTACAGCATGGTGATCATGTCTGAACCCTTTCCTGACAAGTCTGCACCTTTGGTCCCAAACGCCCATAGAGGCATTCAAGGAATTGTTATCTAAAATTGATTTTGAGAATAATCCACTTTGTGAACAGAAATTCTAAAAAAATTGGGACAATTCTGTGGACAATGATCTACTGAGTATATAGTATAGAACAACTGTATGGAAGCCCACTGTAAACATAACCTGTATGAGCTTACCTGCTGGTGACAAAGTTGAGCCTCAATATCTGGACCCTCACAGTTACTGCCTCCAAAAGCAGGCCTAAAAATTGGACATCATAGCTATTTTACAAAATAACAAGTGCTGTCAAAAGGATCACACTATGAGGTTCTTCAGCACTGTGTTTGACTGATCCTCACATCACATTTGTTACCTTGGATTGTTGCATTGCCGTGTGCGGTGAGTGACCCCCCCACCACATGTTCGTGAGCATGGGGAGAACTCAGACCAACTGGACCAGGAGCCATGCACCACCACGGACGGGCTGAGCTCATCCATGGATACACAACGCCCCTTCAAACACCACTGCAAGAGAAGATTGCACCTCTTGAACAAGGTGATTGGACCTGCCTTCCTAAAGAATAAATAATGACACCTTGGGGAAAATGACTGCACCAAAATGACTCACTGATCACTGAGAAGTACCTGATTAGGTGCACACTCTGTCCCATCCAGCAGTGGAACCAGGAGACGTTTGCAGGAGCTGTCATCGTGAGGGTTAGTGTGACAGGATAGAACACGACAAGCTGGCTGATGGAAAGAAACACAATATTAGAAACATGATTAGATATGCGGCAATACTGTATGTTTGATGTGAACTGCCACCTGGTGGCATCAACCTGATATTACATGTACATACCAAGTCAGAATTGGTGAAAGAGCAGGCTCTTGCAGTGCTACCAAAAGCTATACGACACTGGTCATCAACTCCGTAGTATAGACCAGGCTTCCAGTCTTGTAGGGAGCCCTCCATTGCCGGCAGGTCTTTTACACACTCAGCTTTCCCTTCACTGGGAATAACAATGCATGTGACATCTCATTCCTAAATCCACACTACAGCAGATTTGTCCTTTACATGTGTAAACTACTTACAGTGTATCACGCTGAAAGACAGAAAAAGTCCTTAATATGTCATATTAAAGAGATTCAAATAAAAAAAATATTTTACATCTTCCTTTCTCAAAATGCCAAATTTGAATCAGTTCCACCAGCCTAAGGTGAAAACTTTAAGGCTATGACTTATAGATGAAATGTCCTTTCAACAGTGCCAGGTCTGCATGATGAATGAGAAACATTTTCATGCACAGCTGCTCCGAACAGGTTGGCCCACCTGAAGAATGTGAGCAGCTGCTGCCTGCTGCAGGGGGACCAGGTTAGATCCACACTGTTGTAGCCGCCATCAGAGGCCATCATGAACCCACTCCTGCTGCAGGTGTTTCCCAGTCCGTCATGGTTGATTCCAAGGCTGGGCGAAATTAAGTATGGAAATACTGACGTGTAAAAGAGATCTTAAAAGTTTTATGAGCTGCCATGTAAAGCGATATTGGTACAATGTATTGTGTGTTAGCTGCTTGAAATTGCTTTACCTGTGGCCAATTTCATGAGCGATTGTGATCCCCAAGTCAAAGCCTGTGTCCTCAGTGATTACACAGCTCCATTCACTGGAGCAAGCCCCACCCAGCTGTGCTACCCCCCTGACCTGCTTGTTTCCATCAGGCAACACCAGATCATACCTGTTTTTGATGGAAGACACTATAGTAAAATATAGTTTGCTCAACCATAATATCCTGTATGAAACTTCTATGTATAATAGGTCCAAATACACACAGCCAACATACCTTGTGATGTACAACAAGAGATCAGCATGTAGAGGATCCGTATCATTGGAGGGGTTGATCCTTCTGCCCCAGTCACACACACTTCTGAGAGAAGAGGTGATGTTGGTAGACAGCTGGATCTCTGTCTAGAAGAGGGGACATAAGAACAAAAGTGGAAAGACATACCTAATAAAGCAAATTAAATGTTATTCTATTGTTGCACATATTTACAGGCACGCTTAATAACAGCATTAGCTTAATATCTATGAATGTTAAATTACGCAAGAACAATCCAAAGTAGATTATTGTATAACATACTACTGTTAACATCTGGTCATTTGTGAACTTGATTCTGAATTTATCATGAGTTGCAACAGGAGGCCACTTACCTCTGGCTCCGACAGGATGATCATGCGAACCAGGTGCACTCGCATGTTGGCGCCCAGGGTCATGTCTCTCAACAGCTCTGAGGCCTGGGTGGAAATTTGTGTACCAGTTACTTTAATGCATTTCAGGATGGCTCTATAGCACTGCAGTGCTCTCTCTGGAATGGTTATGGAAACATTTCAGCATAATAATAATTTATACTTTCTTAATCCCCTTGGGAAAGGCTGCCACTTTAAGGTTCCAAGGGTTCAAGGTTTAGTGTGTTGTCCAGGGACACTTGGCCAGGAATCAGGGGAACTGGGAGTCAAACCACCAACACTGGGGTTCATAGGCAACTTCCCTACCAACTGAAGCACTGTTGACCCTTACAACATCTGAACATCTTTTTCTCTCAGAGCAGTGTTGTGTTTTACTTGTCTTCATTATTTATTGATTATGCCTCAAACCAGCCTCATATGTACTGCAGTTTTTGTTCCACTAGATTTTTGTTCCGCTGCATTTAAAGCACATAAATGGCAATCTAAACAGATCATAAGCAGCTTAGAAAACTGTCCCTTTACTGCACGTTTGTGCTCAGACTTACAATGTTGAGGTTGGTGAGGATGTATCTTTCTGTGTCCTGCTTGTGGACCTGCTGGACATCAGGTCCTACCACCACCAGCAGTTCCAGATGTGTAATATCAGGCAACACTGCTGTCCGGCGGAGCCGCACTATGAATGAAGAGTTAAAAACGTATAACAAGTTGTCAGTTGACTTTGTTTTTAGACACATAAGATACTTCTCATTGTGTAATATGTGAGACTTCATACTGCCACAGGAACACATACCAGCGGCATCAGGAGAAGAACCAGGAAGGGAAACAATCTCTCTTTGACTAGAGGAGTGATGAAAATGCTTTTGGAGGGAACAAACAACAATAACATTTTAGATCCTTTAGAAAAAGCTGCTTTATACCTGTGTAAATAAATTTAGTTCTATGGCTCAAATACTGAATGAAAATACAAAACATATTTTACGGCTTTTTTTAGTGGTCCACATATAAATGCAGTAAACACAGTGATGATTCTCTGCAGGTCACGGGTTTTTTCACAGGATGATAAACAGTTTAAAGTTGAAGAGTTCAATGTACTTTGCAGAAGTCCCAAACAGTGAAATCACTAACCACAGAGCTCCTGTTCACCCGCAGCTTTCCACCTACCTCGTCCAATGGAGATCTCATCAGCGCGCTGAAGCCAGGCCACAGTAACAGCAGACAGAGCACAGTCATAAAAAACATATTTCCCTTCTTCCTGTGTGTCTACTGTACCTGCTCTGCTTTAACAGTAAGGCAATTTGTGATCCTCCTACTCAGGCAGGACAGAGCCCCAGCCAGGGGGGGTTTATGTAAACAGCAGGGACAAAGTTGATGAATGATATACGTCATTTGCTGGGTTTTTCCAAATATGGGACCAGCTCTCATTGGTTGTTTTTTATGTTTCTTTTTTTTCCTGCTGTGACTAATTTGTGAAAGGTAAGCACTGTCAGTGCTTACATCACTCAGCAATTAAACCTTTTTTAATGATGAGAGGTAATCAGTGACGGCAGTTGCATGCTTTATTTGGCAACCAGAATCAAACTTTTAGAGCCTGCCATTATTTATATTTAGGCAATTTGCAGCTGCAATCACTGCTAAATTAATCCTAATCATAAAAAAATATTCTTGTTTGGCTTTGCTTTTTGTAGCCATTAGGGGGCAGACATGGTCCTGTGTATGGATTGAAAGAAGCTGGGAGGAACAGAAGCACACACACACACATTCCTGTTAACAAAATAACATCCCATAAGTCCATGATAGAAATAAAAGCTCATCTAATCCAAAATTGCTCATTTGGAGGACAGGAGATTCACAGTGGAAATGATAAAACAACAACATTAAAGCAAGAATTCACAGTTTTTCCTGTGGGCCATGGCTATAATTATTTTCCTTTACCACTTTAACTGGGCCAGATGAATGACTTTTCTCTCTATATATAACTATTAGTGGTGATTTTTTCTAATTAGATGCCATGGATGTCATTTCAAATACATGCGTATGTTTTATTACTTTCTATGGCTTTGATGATAAAAATGCAGTAAGACTAGGCCTTACAGATTACGACTACTTCTAACACAGTTCTGGTTTGCTGCGCAGAATCATTTTTATGGCATAATGGCCAACATTTTCCTTCTGCTATGATAATGATGCAAATGTCCAGAAATAACCAGAATGTTTTCCACACTTCAGATAAACTCTAAAATGTTTCACCATTCTGAAAAAAAAAGTGTTTGACCCCCCCCGCCAGACCTCACTCCCACCCCCGCTTTCTGAGAGGGTATACTTTATCTCCATAAATCTAGGATTCAAGCCCCACTTGCCATTAGTCTGCCAGATATCTGCCCATTGTCAGACTGAATTAATAGCTGGCTGTCACGGGCAGTACACCAGCATCACTGTTTCACTAAAACCTCAATGCCCTCCTGGATTTACCAAGCACAACAGACTGTGATAAGTGTTGTTGGATCCTCATACCCATGTCTATTCACAGGATGGTGAGGATTGTATATTTATGATGTGCTAAATTATATATATCTAGCCATATGGGATTCCCCAATGGGCACAACAGATGATGCCTCAGGAAAATGTTTGGTTGCAGTTAGTGAAGAAGGAAGAAGTTGTTCTTGTAATGAAGTTAAACACAGAGAACCAATGATCTCTGTTATTCAGTTAGACAGAAAACACATTTTTGTTGCCCAGTTTCTTCTCATTCTATAATAATAATAATAAATAATAATTAATTAATATAATTAATATTGCCTAGAGCCTTCCAATTGGCATGCTCCTTGTTACAACCTTTAGAATAGATATTTGCTTAACTAGATTTTATATTGCAGAACCCCACCTCCCCAGCGTTTCATTTTGAGATCCATTTATGTAGAGTGGCTCTGGCTTGTACATAAAAGGATTCTCGTTCATCTGCTGCTCTTTGTCTATCCCTCCATCTGTCACACTGTTGTAAAAGATTAATGTGAGTAAAAACTATAAAAGTTCACCTGCCTCTTTTACAAAAGCCTGTCACCTAATCTCTTTGTGTTTGGACATCGTATGAAGGAGAAGTCAGAATTCACAGTAGTCTACTTGTTTGAAAGAAAATTATTAACAATGTTAATTTCAATAACTGGGCATGGGAACTTTGCTCACACAGCACAGGCGTGACAGAATGAGTAACACAGTAACTGAATCTCTTAATCTGACTGTGCTTTTTGTTATTGTTCAACTTATCAGTTGTCACTACAAGAAAAAGGCCTTGGTTAAATCTAGCACAGCTTTCATGTCTGACTCACTGAAGCTGGATTTCTGTTCAAAGTTAGGTATATGGCTATTTATAAAACTGCCAGAGTGACGGATCAGACGTTGAATCAAAGTTACAGCCATACATAAAAATATAACCAGCAATGGCCTCGTAACATCCATTTTTCTAAGATGTGTTTCTCACAATTGTCACACTCTTCATGCATGAGCAGCTCTGTCTTTGTGTTGTATTATATGAATCCACTCACTGGCCACTTTATTAGCTACACAAGTATAGTCTACTGTAACCCAATACCGCAGCTCTGTCATGAATTCAACTTTCACAGTGTTATAATTTCCCTGTTTTTGTTGAAACTTTCAGAAAGGTGTCCCAATCATCTGGTGGCCAAAGCATTAGAGACACCTCTTGATACAATGCACTCCAACTACATCACTCACTAAGTCCTCAATAATAAACCTAAAGTAGAATTGAATTATCATCTTTCTGACAGCTTCAACTTAAACACTGAGAATGTATAGCTGCTGTGTTAGATTGCATTAGATTGTACCTAATAAAGTAGCCAGTGAATGTATTCATTAACTAGAGACTATTTCCTCTTGCTTATGGAGTTTTTACTACCTTGTTGAGTTGCTCTGCTAATTAAGACAAATATTGTATTGATGGTATATTTTCAACTCTTTCTTGTCAGTAATGCATTATGGAGGGTGCTGAAACTCAGCTGCAATACAAAATATATGGATATTTTCCAGGCAGTGGTTTATTTCCAGTAGTCTCCCAGCTGCTTTAGCATATGTCAACATCATGGTGATGCAAAGACACGACGCTCCTGTGCTGATGATAATTTAACGATCACGGTGTGTTGTTTCTGATAAATGCACAAATATCAGCAAGTAATTAAACTGAAACACTTTCAGGATAAGTGCTTTTTTTAATGTAAATTTGAATGAAAGAAGAGAAAAAGAGAAATGACTGTCAGCGTTAGTCTGCAATAGAAATTCCACACTTTCTATTGTATAGTAAATAACAGACAGATGCTAACAAGAAGAATGAGAGTTAGGCACAACAGTGACATATTTCAGTCTGCAGGTCTCAGTCTCTAGAAACACTGTCTTTTCATGCATAAATTATGTTCTGTTTTCCCCTGTGACTTCTATTAGCACTACAGCTGTTAAAAATTAATATAAATTATCTCTGGAGGTAACTATAACTTAAAAAAAAACACCAAACAAATTACATCAGAGAACAGCTTTAATTTATGCTCATTCCCTTTTGAATCATCCCAATTCTTTTGTATAACACTCATTCTTTTGTTTGATGACACTGCTATAGACAGGTTTTATGGACTTAAGTGAATAAACTGAGATCATGCTCTTTTGCTCATAACCCATATAGCTGAAGTTAAATTATGTTTCAAAAAAGAATCAAGTCTTGATTCAAGATCAACTCTACAGCATAAGAGGATGAGGAATCCATTCATTTACCCCTGTTTTCTATGTCCTCTTTTTCCTGTGCTTAGGTTTGTTCCCTCTGCTCCTAAGAGACTGTAACTGCAATAAGGGACTGCAGGGAAGGGCACTGAATACTGAGCTAGCCCAGTCAGACAGCCTACATTTAGATCCAACCTTACCATGAATCGGCAAAGTAAATTTTAAACTCAAACATAAGTAAAAAATAATAAGCATGAGTAACAAATGTAATGAATTTGTGGGAAAAATGATTCATACTTGCATCCTTGATGTAGCCTCATAAGCAATCAATACATGTGAGGATTGCAGAACATTAATCTTTTCACACCGATTTGAATTTCTTTCCTTCTCTTTTAGCAAGTATCTGAAATCATTCTCATCATTCCCATTCCCATGTTGCACTTTTTCTCAGCTGGTCTTTTGCTTTCCAAATCAGTAATTATACTAGGCCATGTTTGAACAGACTTAACCAGAATTCGCTGCTTAATTTATCATTCTACTTATGCTTATGTATATTAAGATTCAAGATACATAGCAATATTTATATACCGACCAGAAAATCACTACTGTATTACAGCAGAGCTTTGAAATGACTCAGAATTAAAGGACACACACTGAAATCAGTTTACTTGCAGTGTAGATTATGAGTCAGCCCATAACACAGCTATAAACTGTATTTTGTGATACTCATAGGAGAAACCAAAAAACCCAATGAAGTCATCACGTCGATCTAACCCAAATGACATCATTGGGGTAGTCTTAATTTGGGTTTGAGACTTTGAAGAAAAGGTCTGTGTTTAGACCATAGCATACAAAGTCTGACTAAACACGCCAGTGAGTTGCATTATGGGAAATGTAGTGTTTTTGGAGCTGGACCCTGTCTTTTGCCTATTATGCTGCAAGTTTGAACATTTTTTTTGTGTTTCGCAGCATTTTGTTTTAGTTTAGACTAAATAGTTGTGACATTTAGCCTAAATACAACCCTTGCCACATAGCCTAGTAATAATGACTATACGGTTTCCATCATACATTTATTACACTAGCTCAGTAAGTATCTATTTATAAAGTATCAAAAGTTGGCTTTGGATGAATTATGTAGGCTCTATCAAATGAGTATTCCAGTCATTCGCTTAGTCGCAGTGCAAACTTGCGAGCTTCCTAAAGGTGCAATATTTGTCTTTACAGATAATCTGACCCAAAAATAGAAACCTGTGTGAAAAAGTTAATCTACCGCTGTATAGGAAAGTAAAGTAAAGTAAAGGCTCTTATAAGCACACAAAGAGTCAGTGTATGACCACTGGTACCGCGACGTCAGTGTCTCTCTGGCACTGAGCTGGGCTGGTCGGGGCCAGAAGAAACGTCACTCCCGGACGGCGGCATCAGAGCGGCACGGACGGCCATCCGCGCAGCAGCTAGTCGTTCGCTCCGGAGCTCGGCGGAAGAACACAACGGTGGGCAGCAGCTTTCTGCTTCGGGACTGACTCTCTGGACGGCGACTTTCCGCTTATATAGCTCAGGTAACCTTGAAGTCACTTTATGCAGTAAAGCTTTAAAAAAAAAAAAAAATTTAGTGTGTGTTTTGGTGTTTTTGTAGCCAGCTAGCTACCAGTAACAGCGTGGGTACCAAACGTTGCGAGTACAATGACTAGCAAGCCTCGCGCACTGTAGCCATAAACTGTGTGTTGCTATGGTACTGCCAGGCAACATCCCACCTGCTGCTGTCGCGACTGAATAATTTTAACAGCCTCGTCGAGCAAAACGTACATAAATACAGGCAAACAAAGCTTTCTTTCATTGTAATTTTATGTTTTAATTGGCGTTAATTCAGGCATTCATTTGTTATGAATTTGGTAGTTGTTTTGTGTAGGCTACATACGACTTTAAATGACTTAACGCTACAGTTAATTTGCTTGTCATTTAAAGCTGTGCTAATTCAAAACACTTTACTTTTAATACTAGTCTCTGTACTTATATTGCCAACACTCTTGCTCCACATTGCTCTTTGCCTGTTGGCTACAGCTACAGCTTCTGCCGGAGGGTGGTAAGGTCGTTGTCTGTTGTTAGTGTTTTTCTAGTCAACTGCTCCTGCGTCTGTGCTAATAGGTGACTACACAATTTCCACTAAAACACAGCAAATGCGTGTCGTTCCCTTTGTAACTGCTGCCTGTCTCTTTATTCTTATAGTGTCTCTAAGTAATACCCAGGACTCACAAGGCTTGAGCGAACACAAGATGATGATTACCAGCGTGGTATCCCTCAGAAGGACATCACTCATCGTGGACACGGAGAACAGATGCTTGCAGTGAAGGTACCTAGTGTGTGTATAGTAGTTTTCTATTGTGTTTCTGAGACAGCTGCTGTGGTTAGGCATCAGTGCATGCCAACGCCAGGCCTGTGATACAAAGAAATTCCATTATCCCTCATCTCCTGTCTGCTGTGACAGAGAGGAGGAAATCACCATACCATGCTGTCATGAGGCCAGGAAGGAGGGAGAATTATGAGTCAGAATGGAGGAGAAAAGAAAACTGTCACTCTTCAAATCCGGCTGTAAGCTTGGTAGACAGCTCACACGCTTATTTTAAGAGCAAGACCAGATCTCTTTTTCCCTGTTCAGTTGGTATCTAGACTGAGCTTCTTTTTTCCCCCCATAGAATATTTCTGAAGCATTTTACTTTTTTGAAAACTGTTATGTCTGTATATACTCCAAGGATTAGTGTTAACACATTGAGTGAGTGCAAAGTGCAGTAGGTGCATCCAAAATGAGCTCTGTTCACTGTATTTTAGTGTACACACCTCCTTATCTCAGCTGTCAAGAGGGGTTTTTTTTGTACTGTAACTTACCCATAGCAATAG
The DNA here is from genome assembly GCA_032362345.1 of Sandelia bainsii. NCBI lineage: Eukaryota > Metazoa > Chordata > Actinopteri > Anabantiformes > Anabantidae > Sandelia > Sandelia bainsii. The sequence continues at coordinate 6,806,658 of JAUMHL010000030.1, forward strand.
AGATAGTGGTGGGAAAGGAGGGGTGGGAGGAGTGAGAAGAACAGAGAATGACTGTGAGGGAGTGAGCGTGCTTAACCCAGCCACTCAGTGACTCCAAGTGTATCCAAGGACGAAGGTAGCAACACATCCAAACGCAACTATTCGCCCACGGACTGCTGTGAAGAAATGAGGCGGACACATAGGCACTCAGCGAAACTCGTATAGACTCAACAACCTGCCGGCCCGTCTTCACAGGGCCGTTGGGGTTTGATTCATCGGTCTGGAGTGCCAGAGCTGATGACTGAGCAGATCATGACCCCAGCTAGAGTGAGCCACACTGAACGACAGACTCCTTTGGCTTGAATGGGAGTCGCCTTTTTTCTCCAGACCAACACAAAACAAAAGCATGTTTCTCTTATTTCACTGGTGCCTAAACTGGCCCATGTTTGTTATATTTTTTTGGCAGAGGAGCAGACTTGAGAGGAGGTAGTAACAGGTGCTGTGTGCCAAGGTGGATTTGGAGGTGTGGAGGAGAGTTGAAGATCATGGGTAAATCAAACAGCAAGCTCAAGCCAGAAGTGGTGGAGGAGTTGACAAGGAAAACCTACTGTGAGTACATTCAGGTCTTTTTCACTTTAGAAAGGAAATCCTGCACGTTTTTCAGCTAGCTTGTGTTTGAATTTAGAAACATGGCCAAAGGTAAGATGAGTATGTGAGAGGAATACTTAATGTTAATATCATTGCTGCAGTTTTCAAATTACATTTTCTGCCCACTGTGTTCCATACAGTTCTGCGTACTGGGATATATTGAGATTCTACACTACACTGTTCATTATCAACAGAACAGAACAACAACTAAATGTTTTCTAGGGATAAGGTCCCTGTTTGATTTGAATTTAAATGCAAATTGTGATTGGTAAAGGTCTGACAAAAAGTTGTAATCAGCATCTTTAAATCACGCTGAAGGGATTTATGAATATGGAGATGCTGAGTTTGTATCAGCTATGAAGCTACGGGTTTTAGAGATGAGGATGTAGTTTTATTTGCTGTTCAGGGATCTGCTGTATGTGTAGTTCTTTTTAAAAACATATGCAGATAGATTGGTATAAAATATAAAGAGAGTCTACATTAAATCAATCAGTGAATTACGTGCTGTAATTATAATTATGTTCTACAAAGAGTCTCAGAGACATAGTGGGATGACAGTTAGGAGCATCCACAACATTGCAAGTACTTTCTTTCTTGTTTTTCTTGTCAACTTATCAGAACATTAAAGATTAATAACATTCACTTTTCTCAACTTCAAAGCACTAATATATTTATTGATGTTCTCCTGCTAAATAAAAAGTTTTTTCCTCCCATACTTTGAACAGAGATCACATTTATAATTACGATAACAATGTCTTCTTGGAAGACACATATTAATCATTTATGTTATTTCTGGACCACAGCGTTATTATTATTATTTCAGCAGTACAGTGTGCAGGTGTGGGTGGGAGTTGACATCCATCGGCTACTTAATGACAGTGTTATTTGTGTGGTGGGTCTCTCCACAACAGAACCAAGGAAGGTTGTTGTGGCAGGAAATTGCTGTGGAGGAAGATTGGGCTTCGTGCTGGGTTGGGCTGCTTGCTGCTCGCTGCCCTTTACTCACTCACCCCTACCCCTCTCTTTCTTATTCTTTCTATCTCTCTATTTCTCTCTTACCCTCTCACCCTGTCTCTCGCTTTATCCCCTAATTGCCCTCTTTGAGCAGGGAATGGAATAGTATAATTAGGAGCTTATCTGGTTAGCATCGCTGAGAGGGGCACCAAGCTTTCTCTCCCAGTGTGATCATTCTCCCTTGTTCTGTTGTTGCGCGACTTGAGACTCTCTCATTTCTGCTTTCCTTTATCATCCTGTTGCCTCTTTCTTGTGCTATCCCGTGTCTTCCATTTTAGTCAACGCGTTCCTTTGGTTCTGGACAGATTGGGGACTTGTTGGTGTTTTTTTCCCCCTGGTTTAGTTCAAAATATCTGTAGATGTCTGCCTTCTGCTTTGTTCTAGGTTTGAAAATGCAGGCATCTTCATAAGGATGTTATTATGACCTAATATTTTCAGTAAAACACTTTGCCTTAAAAACACTTTCCTTACCACACTAAGCTATACAAAAACCCTGGCTAGCCAGCATTTTTCCTGTTCTTAGTGAAACATTTGGAAAGAAGTTGCAGCCTCACCTTTCCTTGAAGAGAGCTTAATCCAACCCAGGCATGGTATCAAATGGAAAGACCAGCAGTCATCTTATTAAAATGTCTGCAGAATTTAGGCTACACCCATGTGATGGCATGATTATTTTGGAAGTTGTCAGAGCCATAAAGAGGCTCACAGTGATAGAGTGTAAGCTGGACGTGTACTCGCAGACCCTGCAGGGCCAACTGGTTGAGTGGGCCCTTCACTTTCCTGGAATGGGCTTGATTGCATTATTGCCCATTGCTTCCAACTGAGTTATGTAATAAATTTATTTTTATTAAATTGTAGCCATGGTAAATTGCTTCAATTTTTGACTACATTGACTTTTGAGGCCAATTTAATGGTAGCTTGGCTTGGCTGACAGTCGGGAGATTGACCCTGACATTTACTGCCCAAGAAGCGGTCACATGATGGTTTTCTTGGTGAAAAGCTGAGCAAAACAAATTGAGGCTGAAATATAGGTAGGTGAAGGCTACCTGACCTGGCCTCCTTATCCATAGCCTCCATATTATTCTGCTCCAGCACTGCAGTAGTCAAACTATGGAATACAACTCAACTGGCAGATAATGGTGCTTGTGTGGGCATGATAACACATCCTAAACTGTTCTCGTTCTTAAATCTGTGACTGGCTGACATTCCCTCAGCTCTGTTTGTCTTTGTGTGTCCCTGGGGTTTACTCCCACTTGTCATCTACTATACTGACCAGGAGAAATTATTATTCATCTCCTCTGACTGTGTGACGGAATCTCCGAATTCTACACGGAAATAAAGATGGCTATTTTACAATAACTACACGTAGACACTGTTGAGTATTTCGGTCAATTTAGAAACGTTCTGAGAAAGGAGTGGGCCAAGATGATTAACGACTGTACTATTTGGCACGTGTTGTATTTAACAGCAAGCTACTTTTTTCTAGGACAGCCAAAGTTTTCCTCTTTACTAACATCGTTCTTTATTTCTCTTACAGTTACAGAGAAAGAGGTGCAGCAGTGGTAAGTGTGCACATTCATTTTTTGGACAAATTTTCCATTCCTGATAGGTGGCTGGTCATACGTACATACTGTATATTAGCAATGGTGTCTTTACTAGCTCGTGCCACAGGATTAAGGGAGTATATCTTTTCCAGGATTCTTCAGTTTCTTCAGTCTATGGACAGTGTATTTAAATGTTGTTTCATAGTTGATCTGAAGCCATCTCTGTCACGCTACCATGAAGACAGATGAGTTCTGAAAATAGAATTACTTTGAAGCCTTACTGAGGCTTACTGATAACAGACATTTCCATGATGCATTCCTCAACAACCTTTTTTCTCAATGTGCAAAAGGGATGTCTGATAACAGAAGAATGTTGGGGCTGCAGGGGTGTTTTACTTTCAGGCATTTAAAGACTACATGGCCATTGAGCCTCCGCATGTTGCTGATTAGTAATCCTTCCTGTCAGATTCTATACCTATTAGTCAGTGTGACCTACACGAGCATCATCTTGCAGAGGTCTTTTGTATGATCCCAGCCTCTGCACACAGTGTTGTAACATGTGTTTAGCTATATATGAAAATGAAACACATTGATGAAACACAGACACCTTAGAGTGATCATTACTATTTTTCTGAAGGCACAATCTGACAGCTGCTGGCACATGGAGAACAGAAGAAGCATCTTTATTAAAGTGATGATTCAAGCATAAATGTAGTCATCATTTTTGTTTGCTGCATTCTGCTGTCGGGCCATTTTTCCTTTGGTAACGAATAACATAGTCTAGTGTGTATCATAGGGAGCACTGTAGTGATCACTCTTCTGTGTTCACACTTCAATTCTCCTGATTTGGTTTTGCATTTCACGACCTAATTCTGCATGTATCAAAAGAGCCCTGCCTTGAGAGCATGTCCCCTGTTAGGAGGTTTACGGGGATCAAGGAGACAGGGCACATTCAATGCCACACAGCAACAGTATTAGCAGCAGCAGCAACATTAGATATCACTGGGCACTGGGAGGTCCATAGCCTCTGAGCTGGCCTGTCTCTGAAGCTGCCTGAGTGCACTGGGGCAGAATACTCCCCATCCCTATTAAACCTCCACGCTCCCGGCTGTGCAGTCAGCTAGCTCACCATCACTCTCACTGTCTTTCACAGGAAAGTTTGCATGAGTCCTCACTTGAAGATCAGCAGCAATCAACACAACTGAGTGTGAGGGATGAGAGGGAATTTTACCAGGGGAAATGCCAGATGGCGTGTAATTAGAGCACAGGCACAGACACAGAAGAATTAGCAGGGTTAGATAAATGCCTGTGTTGTGCATTAAATTTGTTCCTCTTTCTAATTCTCCTCTAAGGGAACATCATTAGTATGCTTGAGGCTCACCTGAAATCAATAACAAAATGCCATAGTGCAGTGATGTTCCTGCCAGCTAGGCGGGAGTGAGAGAAACATTCTGCACAACTCTTTAGCAAGTCACCATGGTAGATGCCAAGACGTAGGGGAAAGTGCCAGTAATAAATACTTTATCTTCATGCTGCCTCTCCACTGTAGTCTGATGCACAATGTCACGTCTGCAATGTCCCTGCAAGTACAGTGTGTAGTTACATCATTACACTATTTCAAGTACACTGTGACAATGTACTCTATGTGTGTTAGCACCAGTGTCACCAAGTAAAATTTCTTGTCGTGATGTGTTCTTGGCAAAAGAAGGTGATTCTGATTATGACTCCGATGACAGTGGGCAAACATGTTGACACTGGTACAGTACTAACAAACTTTCATAACCAAAACTCCCAAGTAAATATTTTAGATTTTTAACTGAATTGTTTTGAAAATTGATATTTGTGCTGCTCAATAAATGTCACATCCTTGAGGTGCTATTAATATAGTAAAACCTGCTCACAGAAAAGAAATCAAATTTAGTTTAGGCACAAATTATATTAGTGGTACCAAAGTGATTTTATATTATACTTTCACAAAGCTGAGCAACCCATAAGAAACAGATGTAAAAAAATATTTAAAATCAAATCAGCAGAGGGTGAGATATTCCATGTATCTTTTTAGCAACTGCATTTCTCTTAATGCAACTCTTGAGTGCCTTTCATTAGATCATCTCTACCACTTAAGACACAAGCCCAAACCACGATAACCCTGATGACATTTGTCAGGGTTATTTTCCAGACTTTGAAAAGCTCCTCTAGAGCTGCAGAATACAGGTGTTTACTGGCTGAGTCGTAATCCTCCTCCAGATGAATAAATTGGACTTCTATTAAAATGGTGGAGTGTTTAGCTGTTATTTAGTCAGGCAAAATGGTTTTAAAATACAGATGCATTTCAACATCATAGTGTTTTCAAAAGGGTGTCTGCTGATTGTTATAGTAAATCATGTATTTTAATTAATTTAAACATTATGTTGCGTGAACCCCAATCAAAACACATTGCTACACTGTTATTTTTGCTCTGCAGTTTTCTTAATTATCAGCTAACATTCACTCTGATGTCATTATAGATGTAATAAACAAATATATATTATATTATATTTGACCTACTTGGAATTATTGAATAACAGCAAAATAGTAACTTGTTAACCCCTTTTTGAGCAGATAAAAGTATAAGTAATAAATATATTTATTGTGGACTGATACGTGATAAACCTGTGCACAGCTGTCTGTTCATCATTTACCAGGGTGCTGAGCTGGAGCATGAATGTTGCAGAGCTGATGTACTTATTGTACATATTAGGATTTTCATTTACAATTGCTGTTCGATAACCCAACTCATTTTTTTGCACTTCATATTATTTAAACATGTATACAGGGTATATAGGATATACAGTACACTATAAAGCACAGTGCTGTGGAAAAGTATTCGCCCCTTCCTGATTTTGATTTTTTGCATATTTGTCACACTTAGATAATTCAGATTATTAAATACATTTTAATATTACACAACGATAACCTGAGTAAATACAAATTTGCTGACAAAAAGAACACAAAGACTTTTGGGAAATATTCTGTGAACCGATCAGACAAAAGTTGAACTTTTTGGAAAGTGTGTGTCCCGTTACATCTGATGTAAAAACAACGAAACATTTCATAAAAAGAACAACATAACCAACAGTCTAACATGGTGGGGGTAGTGTGATGGTTTGGGGCTGCTTTGCAGCTTCAGGACCTCAACGACTTGTCATAATTGATGGAACCATGAATTCTGTGCTTGGCCAGAAAGGATGGCACCCCCAGTTATTAGGTTAAGGGGGCAATTACTTTACACATAGGGCCATAGTGCTTTTTTTCCCTTAATAAAACTGCATTTTGTATTTACTCGGGTTATCTTTGTGTAATATTAAAATTTCTTTAACGATCTAAATCATTTAAGTGTGACAAATATGCAAAAAAATAGCACTGTATGTTACAGTATTATTCAGTCTTTTATATTGATTTCCAGATACAATACTGCATAATCACATTAAAAATTACTAAAATATTCAGGTGAGATGGCATAGGTTTGGATTGTGATATTGTGATTGTGTATTCTGCACTCTGAATACCAATTAGGTTGTATTTTACATTATAGTGAGCTAGGCTTAATTTTTCTGCATATCTTCAGATAATTCAAACGTGAGAATTACTCGGTTCTGCTCTCTATTTGCTTCACTTCTTGCTGAACCTTTTTTTCCCTAGCTGTTCCTCAAAGCGTCTTTCCATCTCTTTGACTATTTGGAGCTGGCTTCATTATCTCCAACGCAGATTAAAAGTAAAGAGTTTAAGAGGAGTAAGATCTGTCCCAGCCTTCATTCTTCATCAGAATACTCTCTCTCTCTCCGGCCTTAATTACAGCCCTGCCTTATTTTGAACAGCCTTAACTGAATCAGAGATGAACATGCAGCGCTCCCTTGTGTGAACTCGCATCATTTTTGCTGTTGATCAAGCGCAAAAGCTTTTTCCGATTCTTTTTATAACTAGAGAGTGTTATTATTTTCCTGCTATTTCCTCCTTCTCCTACTTTTCATCTAGCATTTATTTTTGTAAAGGCTAACACTCCCTTCCTTGCTCCCTGACCTAGTCTAGTTTGAGTCTGTGTCTGTTGTGTTCCTTTATGAAGACATACAAGGAAGCTGCCTACCTTGAGTGACTGTGCTTGAAATTGCTTATGAAATGCTTCTATATTTAGGCTAATAGAGATGTTAAGTCGCTCTGTAGATATGTCATTTCCAGGGGGGAGAGGAAGCTCTCAAACTTATCTACCAGCTATGCATATTATCAAAAAAGGACTAGAGAGTAATTTAATTAGAGTTAACCACTCTGGGCCCACTATTGGATTAGGATGGTCGTCTTATCTGTGAATGAGACAAGTAGCTTTGCACTTTACCTTTTTGATCTAGCACACCCTTTCAAACTGAATCAGTAATGCCTGCTGCAGAAGTGAGGAGGTGACTTCAGTCTAATAACATTGTTGTACAGTGTCATCGTAGTGTTATTACATTCATAAATATTTAACTTAAATAATCTCTATCTGTCCTATTTCTTTCAGGTACAAAGGCTTCATTAAAGATTGTCCAAGTGGGCAGCTTGATGCTGTGGGCTTTCAGAAGATATATAAACAGTTCTTTCCTTTTGGAGATCCCACGAAGTTTGCCTCTTTTGTCTTCAATGTATTTGATGAAAATAAGGTTTGCATTCCAATTCATACACTACCAGTCAAAGGTTTGGACACACATAGAAATGACCATGTTTGTGAAAGAAAAGCAGATTTCATAACAT
>JAUMHL010000030.1:6816738-6849807 GCA_032362345.1 Sandelia bainsii
GGTCTGGAGATTGGGCTGGCCATGACAAGGTCTTGATTTGCAGTGGTCTCTTAATTTTTTCCAGAGCTGTATATAGTTGGAAACCCCATGTTCAGTATATTCAGTGATTCAGTGTACATTTAGTGTGTTATGTGTATTGATTGTCCTTTCTTTTCTTTGTGTTTTTGATGAATACAGACAAACATATAGCAATTATGTTTTTTGTTGCTCATATTGGAGCATCTTGTGAACAAAACACTATATACCTTTTTTGGAATCAGTCAGTAGTATAACAGCACAGATAAAATAGGTAGTTTATAAATAGATATGAAGATGTAGCATCAATAATAACACAATTGTCCCCCTTAGTTTTTGTCTGAGAAATCAATTGATTCGAGTGTGCAGACCCTCTTTTTGTGCCATTTTTCTTGATAGCTGTACAGCTACTTTTTAATGATACTGTTATCTTGTTCTGTGGGTATATCCTCCAAGGATTTGAGGATAGGATGATAAAGCAACTTAACAAGGCCAAACTGTAGTAAGCTAAATGTGTCCCCATTCACCCCATTGCAGCTGCACAAGATTATTCAAAGTGTGCTTAGGAAGACAGCTGTAGATGAACAACTCCTGGGATGTTGCTTAGCCCCTTGGGGTTTCTTTACTCCAGTAAAGGAGCTTTGTGTCAGGAAGATCAGACAAACCCTCTATCTGATGTTTATCTGTGGCCTTCATTAGTGTTAAGCACCACATAGTTTTTTATGACTTATGTAATCAGCAATGCATGACTTCAGCACTGTCCTGCTGGTCAGATATCTAGTAGCAATGGAGTTAGCTGACCCCAAGGCCTTGAGGAGTGCTTTGTTTTATTTTTGAAACAAGAGCTGTGGCTGAACTCTGAGCAGTTATAGGTAGATATTTGGTATCTGGTGAGTATACGAGTTGACCAAAGCTAAAGATAATTTATATGCACATCTAGTTTCCCATAAGCTGCTGTTTTCACTTACAGTAGAAGGCATTTATTTTATGCAGCACTGCAGTTTGATTTGAGTATGTCTCATGCATAGCTTGAGGGTAGAGGTCATAACTTGATGAGTTAGTCTGAATTAGCAACATTTGAGCCACTTTGAGCTTTCATTTTATATTTGATTATCATCCATGTGCCATATGTTTTAGAAAACAGAGGGCTGCACAATGCTGAAGGTTACAATTTTAGGAGGGTAATTGGAAATTTTAAGCTTCTGTGGTAAGATTCAGTGCATGGGATGTTAGGAAACCTTCGAGGAAGCCAGTCAGAGCAGAATATTTTCTATCTTGTCAGACAGATTTAACCACCAAGTCCATTCATGATGTGAAATCACTGGAAAAAATGTGAAACATCTTCGTCACAAATATTCAGTGCCTGTATGTTTGTGTGTTGTAACTTTTAAACTAGGAGGCAGTAGCATCCATCTTCCTAATGACCAGAGGTGACATATTTCTGCCTCAGGAGAGAGCCAGGTGCAGGGCAAAAATAGCAGCTGACTTGGAGCAAATGTCTGGCCCGGTTTTTGAGCAGAATACATGAAATGTATGTATGAATTCATGAAAGTACAGCAAGTGTAAAGTAAGATGCTAAGATGCTCTTGTCTCTGGGCCATTCCCCCACCCCCTCTCTGTCTGTCTCTCTCCCTTTTGTCACTGTAGGATGGACGCATTGAGTTCTCTGAGTTCATCCAGGCCTTGTCCGTGACTTCTCGGGGGACTCTGGATGAGAAGTTAAGATGTAAGAAGATGCGTCCTCCTCCCCCATTTTTTGACATTTAAGTTGCACTATACAGGATCAATAACCATGCATTGCATATGAAAGCGGACTCTGGGGGTTACTAGAGAACAGCAAATTAAAGATTATTAGCAAGATACAGCAGTCTTCTGGACCTGCAGTAATGACTGTTCATGCAATGACCTCTTCTTGGAAATACCTAAACACCCAAACCAAACTTTAATTTAGTTAGTTGTGCCCATAATTCTTAAAACTGTAACAAAGTCTGATTATTATTTCTATCCAGAATTACCACTATTGCCCTTTGAGGTGGAAAGTCTCTCTGAAAGACTAACACCTGTTTGTACTCAGTTTTCACTACTTCCAGACAGATGAAATACTATGTGCTCTGTAATCCATGAAAATATGTAGTTAAATCTAATCTGTTGTTTTGCTCGTTGAGGTCACAATAAGTTTCTGATCTCATTGTGAGCTCAGCAACCAGAAATAGTTTTCCTCTTTGACACAATATCTTTGTCTAAACAGGGGCTTTTAAATTATATGACCTTGATAATGATGGCTACATCACCCGTGATGAGATGTTGAACATCGTAGATGCCATATATCAGATGGTGGTAGGTTTTATCAAACTTTATGAATTTAAACTGAAATGTTTGAATGGTGCACAGTGTAATGATGTGGTATCTTAGGGGAACACAGTGGAACTGCCAGAGGAAGAAAACACACCAGAAAAGCGAGTGGACCGTATTTTTGCAATGATGGACAAGGTTAGTGTTTTAATGTCAAAATAATGTTATAAGACTGAATTGATAAAGTTTATATTAATGTAGTAGTTCATTTACCATCTGATGTTACTTTCTACAGTACAACATCAAACTTTGACTGACAGTGAAACGTATGTATTAAGTAATGATTATTAGTTTAGTTCATGAAGAACTGAATCTGCCTTTGTTGCCACTCTTGGGGCTTTGCTATGGACACTGTTAATTTTAGAACTGCTAGTTGTAGTCATCATAACGTCACTAACACTGCCTGCAGTCTATAAACATCATGTACAGTCTCCACCACCACTAGCCCCCTGTGCTAATGTTCACTTTCTCAGTCCCTCTGTTTTAGTGAAAGATGAGACACAGCCTGCATGGGCGTGTTCGTCAGCCTACTACAGCCAAGATCAGCCCATTGGACTAGCTGTGCAGCACAGCAGCACTTAGTGATTTGTACTGGCAGATAGTGGCTACCATCCAAGTCCTCTGAACTAAAGATCAGTCCACCAACATAGAACAGGAGTAGCATGATTTAGCTTGAGAGCCTCTTTTGCCCCCTGCTGGTAAGGCTATGTTAAAGCCCTAACAGGCTTCAGTTTCATTAAGTCTCATATTCTTCTTCCAGAATGCAGATGGGAAGCTAACTCTGCAGGAGTTTCAGGAGGGCTCAAAGGCAGACCCCTCTATTGTTCAGGCATTGTCACTCTATGATGGGCTTGTGTAGGGATGTAAGGTGAGTGGGGTATTAATGAGCTAGTATCTGCATACTTCTTTGCTTGGGTGATTTTCAATCCCAGCTATAACCCATGCTACACCTCCAAGATAATACTGTAATGTAATTCTTGTTTCATTAGAGCAGGGAATAAAAGAAGGGAAATTCACTCTGTGGGTTGAAACCACAGTGAAGAAGCCACTTTCTGCTCTCAGTTTGTTCTCATGAATTATTCAAATGGCCCACTTGTTTGCTGGCAATCAAATAGTCTTGCAGTGCTGAATGAAGAGCGAGACTCTCACTGCCTAATGTAATGCAGCGACTGCTGCCAATTGTTGCTGACATCCTGCTCAGCGTTTTGTCAACTGTGAAGTGGGCTTGTGAAGACATATTTTAGTAATGCAGTAGCTCTGTTAAGTGGTTATCTTGCATGCTCTGAACACACCCAGGTATCATGACACCACCTACTGCCATCTATTCAAATGGTAATCACTCTTAAAACTTCTCAGATGGAACCAACTCAGCATCCTCCTGCGTGTTACCCGTCAACCCAGCACCATCACACCTGTACTGGAGGAAGCTACATTTAACTTGCTCACCCAGAAGCGGACCGAAAACTTTTGTCGCACAGCCGTATGGCATCTGTATCAAGTAGCTATTCGACTACATTTCCACTAAGGATTGTGAACCTATATATCCTCCGATGTGTCGGAGAATTCATATATTTCAGCAAAACTCTCAGTCATTTACAGTGTCTGTGCTTCAACAGCTATGTGGCACCACATATGCAGTGTTGTGGACTATGTACGAGCATTTCTGCAAGCTCAGTGTTGTGTCCCTATGGACTAGTCCACGGAACCAAATTCCCTCTGAGACGTTTGTATGCATCTTATTCACATACAGGGGATGTACATGAACTGCCCAGAGGAACTGTGCTGCTGCTCATCACCACATGGAGAGACTCTAAACCCAGGAGAATCTGAAAAAATGTGTTACTTGGCAGTAAAGTGTATATTGTATAATGTAAATATGACGGTAATTTATTTTCTGCTTTGCTGCATTTATGGGAATTTCCTTATAAATATGGAATGAAGTTTTTTTTTTTTATCAAAGGTGTTGAATTGTATTTCACTGCATTTTGTTTATTATTGTGGGATTGTTTGTTTTTCTTTTCCTGAGAGAACAGGGTTTTTATTTAAAGAGGAGCACTGATGGAGGAGGTTTTTCCATGGATTGTTTTACTATGTTTGCAGTCTATGCTTCCTATTGTGGTTTTACTTCCCTGTTAGCGAGAGTGACTAGTGTTGCACAGCAACATCCTGAACGACATGACCAAGCTACACAGCAAATTCTCAAAGCTTACGTCTGAATTGAGGCTCATTATTTCTTTTGAGTGCATAGTACACCACCCTCAGCACCCACAAAGCCCTGGTCATTGAGAGGGACAAACAGTCTTCAATTCTGGTTGTAAAGCTTTTGTGAGCTTTGTGGTTGCAATTGTCCACTTTGTATTTGTCCTGTGTGAGACCAGAGCATGTGATTATGCCTTTTTTTCATTCTTGGATTAATTTTAGAGCATTAAGATATTTTATCAGTGTCACTGATTTTTAAGCCTCATGCAAATTATAGTTTACTAAATGATAATTGTTGATTAACAGTGTAAGAGCACAGAATAAAATGCATTTAAGTGGCTACATTTTCTATTACTGTATTTTTAGTCTGGAAGGGATAGAAAAATGTGTTTAATTTTGTATATACACATATTTTGATAATTTACAGAGCTGCTTTGTGGAATGACTGTTGCTCAGTTGTCTTTTTGTAAAGTATTAACTCCCTAATGATAATTACTTATCATGAAAATGATCCCAATGACAAATTATGTTGCAATGTATTTAAAAATTTCAATCATTTTCAATCTAGTATTGCACTGAACTGCTCCACTAATACGACACAATTTCATGTCAAGCTTTAGTGCCTGTTAATGCTTTGAAACACAATCCTACATGCCAACCTGCTCTGTGGTGTAAGCCTGCACTGTATGATTGTATAATGAACAATGAACTGCATAAAACCGTGATGTCTTGGCATTGATGGGTGGATTAATTAGGCTCAGTAGCTTTTGTCGAGGCTGCTGGGTCTGTCTGTTCACTGGGCCTGCTCAGACCTGTTCTGTTTTCTTCGCATGGAGGACAGATGGGAGTGATAACAAGCGGAGGTCACAAGGATCCTTTGGGTACATGTTTGATTCCCTTTGTAATATATAGAAGTTTCACATAAGAGCAACAAAAGACAAGTGGATTGTGACTCAGAAATATTCTGGGCACAAAATTATTTACATTCTTAAAATCAGGACTGGCTTCCTCTTTTAGGTCTGGTCTTGTTAGACAAGAGATGTCATAGTTAGACATCAGTTGCTTCAGTTTAATGTTTAATGATCAATAGCATATCCAGATCAGCAACAATATTAAAAAGTTAAGTGACATTTCTATGTGTCACGTCAAGAGATTCCACTCATTCATACACCAAGGGGATATTTCTCAGGCTGGGCTATGTATAAAATTAGATTGGTGTCAGCGGAATATAAACGATGGCTATTTATAAAAACGAGGCTGTTACTGAGACAATGTTCTCGCCATGTCCAAAATACAGACCCCAGTTAATAAGCGCGACGCTGTTAAAAACCGAGTCTCTAGGGGCCCACTTCGATTGCGGAGAAAATCGAATTGCAGCGGGAATGTTGGAGAGGGTTAAAGCCTGGAAGTCACAGTGGGGTCGAGTTACACACACACACAAAATCAGGTTGGGTCTCGGGAACCTTTTAATACCCATCTCCGCCCCCGTTTGAAGCGTCAGAGCACCAGCTCTCCAGGGGCTCTCCAACACGGAGCCAGTCCACCCGCTTCTCCAAACTTTACGCGCAGATGTAGTCCTGTGGAAGTATTCTGCCCTGGATTTTGATGTATTTCAGCTGAGGCTTATTATTCCAAATAGATATTTTTTTACCGGTTGGAACCAGTCCCAGACTTGAGTTGAATCGCTTTGATCTAAACTTTCTTCTGCTTAATTTTTTTGTGGTTTGCCTCATTCCAGCAGACAGATGCAGTGCATCTAAAAATGACCGCTGTCTTGTTAAAGTGCCTCGTCTTGGCGCTCTCTATCAGCGCACACGGGCTCTTGGCAGTCAGCCGGATTGAGGAAGATGATGGGTCCGGTGACAGCGCCTCGACCCTGGCCTTTGTGTTCGATGTTACTGGCTCCATGTACGACGATCTGAAACAGGTGATAGAGGGCGCCTCGCGGATTCTTGAGAAGACCCTCAGCCGGAGGACCCGACCCATAAAAAACTTTGTCCTGGTCCCCTTCCATGACCCAGGTACTGCTTTATTAAATACATTTATAATAATCAGCTACACAGCAGGTACAGTTACATTTTTATTACTGAAAGTCTTTGAATTCTGCATTTATGTTGATTCTTGCACACAGTTAACAATGCATTGCAACTTTTAACTGGCACTACTTGTCTGGCTGTAGACCTTACCCTGCATCATTAAAAAATAATTAAGAATAGATTACAAACCCAAACAGTACTTTTGTTGGTTTAATTGAATTTTAGTTTTCTGTAACTGACGTTTACTTAAAAATAACAGAAACAGAAACAAAACTGCAACTCATCTCAGAACCTGCAGCACATGTTCATCAGCAGTTCACTTACTGTAGATGGAGCAGCACAGTGAAGTCAAACTGATACAAGACCTCAAGCAACAATGTGTGAGTTTATAGCGTGGGGACGGGTGAGTCAGTGGGGCAGGTAAGGTTGTTCACCCCCTGCATCTGTCCTATATGGGAAAGCTGGAGTTTGAAAATAAGAGTGTTCTAATGGGGGAGGGTGTTTGAACACTGATGAGAAGCATATGCTGTCTGCTTGTGTGTAATTACTCCAACCACCCCACCACCACCACCTCCACCCTCCCCACTCCACTCCTCCCTCTCCTCCCTCTCCTCCATCCAAACCCCCGGAAAACCCTCACAGCCCCCCAGTTTAGCCAGTCTGAGGGGGGGATGGTGGTGCTGTACTAACACCACACATTTCGTCTGTGTTTAATGTGCCCTGCCCTCTGGGACCTTGTAAACTTCCAAGATTGCAAAAAAGCTTTGGTGGCTGACAAAGAGGCGTGACAGTGCTGTCAGTATTTTACCAGCACTCATGTGGAGGAAACAAGGACTTGAAAGCCTCCACTGTTTGGAAATAGATTGAGAATGAGTTAGAAATGTCATCAGCCTGACACATGTCTACAAGTTCTGTGTCATTAGTCTCACAGAGATACTTCATCATTGTATTTGACAGTTGGAAAAACAAACACAGACAAAAATCTTGAGGCTCCACCCTACCTGATGAGGGTCCTTTATTTAATAACTATGATGAAAAACTTGTGTTTATGGGTACCAGTGTTCTACAGGAAAGACAATAGATTCTCTATGTATTGGTTAATGTTTATTGTTCCATAGATTGACCCCAGAAGGCATCCAAGTCCTGACAGGCTCTTATCCACCATGCTGGGGTCTGTTGCTGGATGAGACCCTAGGAAGTCACCTAGTAGGAAATGCTGACTACAGCTAAATAAGATAATTGTTCTGTCAACATCCACATTCTGACTAGATTTCAGCAATCTGTGTAAAACAGTCTGAACACTGTAATTTTGTCAGTGTATCCATCATGTCTCTCTGTGCTATGTGTGACTGATATTCATGTGTTGCACAAGAACTACAGGACGTTACTCTAATCCTGATAAATAAGGCTGTGGATTGATGGAGATTTTGATGGTGTATATGTTTTTCTCTGTTCTCAGAGGGTGAACTGCTGAGATACAACAACTAAACATCTCAACTAAACAACTCCTTTGTTCTGTCGTTGTTTCGTTGAATCTGAAGAAAATAAAAAATAAATCAGCTTGGTCTGATTAGGATGAGCGTTTTAGGCATCTATTATGTTACTGCATAGCAACCAGAACATCTCTTATTAAGCTGATTTGTTTTTGTAAGTGTAGTGATTTAAAAGTGTCTGTTTAGGATC
This sequence comes from Sandelia bainsii, assembly GCA_032362345.1. Lineage (NCBI taxonomy): Eukaryota > Metazoa > Chordata > Actinopteri > Anabantiformes > Anabantidae > Sandelia > Sandelia bainsii. The sequence goes on from JAUMHL010000030.1 coordinate 6,825,024, forward strand.
TTTCATGATATGCATTTCCAACCTTGCAGATATCGGCCCTGTATCCATCACTACTGACCCAAAAAAGTTCCAGCAGGATCTGCAAGAGCTGTTTGTCCAGGTGGGAACCAGAACACATGACATGATTATTAATCCAGGTTAAAGCTAAATGGACAGCTGCTGCTTAAACTTTGGCTATGTAACTTTTAGTGAACAGAAGTCACTGTAGCCCCTAAATACAATTATGTGATCATGGTCAGTGCTATAATGCAATGTCACATTAGCACATAAAGTCATAGAGTAAGCAAACTCGGGAAGGTCAGTTATACTGCAGTGTCTATCTAAAGTTTGTTAACATTATCTATCATAAGCTACAAGTCACAACAGACCAAGTACACCTTCCCCAAGTGTACATCCATCCATCCATCCATCATCCTAACCGCTTGTCCTCTTAAGGGTCGTGGGAGTGCTGGAGCGAGCCTATCCCAGCTGACATTGGGCGAGAGGCAGGGTACAACGTGGACAGGTCACCATCTATCACAGGGCTGACATATAGAGACAAACAACCATTCACACTCACATTCACACCTATGGGCAATTTAGAGTCACCAGTTAAACTGACATGTCTTTGGACGGTGGGAGGAAGCTGGACTACCCTTGACAGAACCCATGCAGACACAGAGAGAACATGCAAACTCCACACAGAAAGGCACCTGGCTGGCCCAAGGATTCGAACGCGGGCCCTTGCTGTCAGGCGACAGTTAACCACTACTCCACCGTGCTGCCCCCACCCCCGAGTGTATTGATTTAAATGTAGCTGATAGATGAAAGATTTGATGATGAGTTTCTGGGTATCAGTTATATTGTTACTTCTTTAAAAACATATTGTCTTATTTCTTTCAGAGCATACATAATGTGACTCTAAGTACTATGTTATATAGAGTTTAGCTTCTACAGGAGTATTTGATCATGTGCAATCCTGTCACCCAGGGTGGGGGGGACTGCCCTGAGATGAGTATAGGAGCCATAAAGAAAGCCTTGGAGGTTTCTCTGCCTGGATCCTTCATCTATGTTTTCACTGATGCCAGAGCCAAAGACTACCGCCTGAAGAGAGATGTTCTGCAGCTAGTTCAGCTTCGTCAGTCACAGGTACAGTCCTATAAAGTGTGCAGGATCTTCCACATTAGGATTAGGGGCATGCATATTGTATCAGTCCAATTTTACATTTTACTAGATGTCAAAGCTAAGTGTTATTTGTTGCACATTTGATGAAGATTCCTGCTTGACCATAGCCACGTCATGTTAAAATGGTACAAAATATATGTATGCAAGCATTTAATTATCCTTGTTTAGTTCTCCCACAATCAGTTAAATTCAGTTTATCTGATGTTAGCACTATAACGGGTAGATCTAAAGCTTTTAAATGAGAGCACGTAACAAAAGGAATACAACGGCACGTTACGAGAGATCTACATTCCTGTGAAGTTTGCACATACTCAGCTGAGCAAGGAAGTTTCTTCAAAGTTACTTAGTCTCTGCCCCTATATGAAGCATGACCATGAGCATTAACGTCACTTTAGGGTCAATTGAAAGCAAGTCTGTAGAAAGCAAACACTTTAATAACCTTGAACAGTAGTAATCCTCTTAACTCTCCCGGCCCCTTCTTTCCCAGGTGGTATTTGTGTTGACTGGGGACTGTGGGGACCGCTCCCAGCCTGGTTATAGGGCCTACGAGGAGATCGCTGCCACCTCCTCTGGACAAATCTTTCATCTGGACAAGCAGCAGGTCAATGAGGTGAGAGCACAACAGAGACAACTCATTTGGATGTAAATGAGATCACTGCAAAGACTTTGACTTTCACAAAACCTTTATTAAACCCTAAAGCAGAATTCAGTGGTGTATATGAACATGGAAAGGGTTATATTACCTAATACTGGAGAACAGCAGGAGCAGGAGAGAAACAAACCCTATTTGACCCACTGATGTAATAATAGCGATTACATGCAGTGTAATCAAATGATTCCAAAGCTGATATTAAACTTCCTGGTCATATGATACGTGTGAGTGTCTCTTTTATAACGGAAGCAGCATGTAACAGAAGCACTCTCTATGAAACCCAAGACAGCAGGGCCCACTTCCCAGGCAGACGTAAAAGAAGCCAGAGTTTCCTCTGGAAGAGACACTGGTATCCTGCATGTCAACACAGGAGATGGCTGGGCAGCACTGAATTGTAGCCAAGAGCTCTGTGCTATGGTGGCCCACTGAACCTCTGAACTCAGATGTGTTTGTATGTATGTGTGGGGATCTGTTTCCTGTCAAGTCATGCCTGTATGTCGCTAAGCATACAATGGCTGTGCGTGGGGCAGCTTAGATCATTATCACGCCATAGTCCTGCCAGCTGTTTGAATGTTATTTTTGTGTTGCAATATTAAGGGAATAGAAAACTTCAATCCCAGATGTCTTGCTGCTAAAGTAGCCTAAAGTATTTTTGACATGTTCTCAATATACTGTTACATATTAACATATGCATACTTGTGAACACAGTTTTCTTGAATCCACATTGAATTACTGTATGTCACTTTTAGACCTGTGTGAGTATACTGTAGCTCTTGGGTGGCATGCATTTACCAAATTCATGCAAATCCTTTAATCCTTACAAACCTTAGAAGTAATATACATATCTAACCAAAATATTCCCCCCTAATAGCAGTTTAATAAAATGCAGCCAAATCAAATATACAGAGTCTTTTATGGTCTCATGGGGGAGAGTGGAGAGAAAACAGACTGCTTATTTTACTCTCTAATCCCAGGACATGATCTGTCATGACTTTCCTCCTCCCAAAACAGCTGCCCAGTGTAGTTTGCTTCAAGTCCTCACACAACAGCTCATTATCACTCTACATTTTGCAGCCTTTACATTCTTTAAATTTTAGTGCTTATGACCAACTAGATAATCTACAAACCAAACAAAGGCATTCACAGAAACACCACATTAATGTGCTGTCAAACTTTTGATCTGTGCTATTCATGATAATGATGCCATGCTCAGTCACTGGCAGCGTGAAACGCAAAAACGAGGGATGTGATGTTTTAGCTTCCTGGTAATGTCTGTTGTGATGTTTGCTTATGTACACGAACAAAGCTTTAAAAAAGCATTTAATGTAGATGAAGTTTTCAGCATTGGATATGGTCGTTTGTTTTATGTTTCTACTAACAATGTGCACGTCTACTTGACTCAAATGCCTTGAAGAGTCATTTATAACATTGCCTTTATGGTTTTCCTCATTATTTGGATGCAGTAGTACGTAAAGGGGCTGTCATAAAATGAAGCCCAAATAATATTTATCTTCAGTCTCCTCCCTGAATGCACTAAACAAGGGCACCATCTATGGCGCTGCCCCTCTCAAATGCACTCCACTTGTGTCTTGCAAAGCCTCAGCAGGTGTGTCCAAACTCCCACTGAGACGGAGCAGGGGGTCCACCTGGGACTCATTCACTCTAAGAAATCTGATGATGTAATGGGACATCTACCTGCAAATGCCAGCGGTTGTGGTGTTTAAACCTGGGCAAGAACTATAGACTGACCCCTGCCCACTGGGGAGGTCTGGAGTCAAGCTGTTCTGCTTAACCACAGCATGGCCTCATATTTTTTTCTGTAGGTAATGTACCTGGGTAAGTCAGAGGAATATAACATCACACCAGCCTTAACTAAACCTTCTCTGACCCATCTGTCGTGCTCCTATGAATAGCAGTGGGGGTCCTTCCTGTAAGAACCTTGTAAGCCCGTTCAACTGAGACACACCAGATGAGGTTTCACACGACTTAAGATCCTCTACATTCCCTGTGGAGGAGGAAGGGAGTGGCTGAAGAGCTCAGTGTGCTTCCCCAGACCAACCATGGCCCAGACACCTAATCGTCTCATCTCTGCGCTCCACTTCCTTTTACAGTATCTAAGGTTTGAGTGTAGGGCAATACCCACACCTCTCTGCTCTCTTGCATAAGAAATAGACACGATAATGGGGCAGATATGGGTCCCTTCCTAGGAGTTTCCTGCTCTGCTGATGGTGGCTGCACATGTGGCAGACACTTCAACTGTTTCCAGTTGTAAAGCAGTGAGAGGAACCAGCTGCTGTCAGCACCTAGTGGACCTGATAGACTGACAAAAAGCTGAGGCCTGATAATTTGATTATCAAAGGCTTTCCTTTTTTGTTTTTCTGTAAATGTCTTAAAATGTGTTGTTGTTGGCTCTGTCTCCAAGGGTCTACTGAAGAAATGTGGCCAATTAGGTCAAAACAAATAGTAGACAGCAGTTGCTTCTGTTTTTATTATAAAAAACCCCAAAAGGAAACTGTAGTCAATACCATGATAATGATTTTACATGGAGGGTTAAACACCTGTCAAAACTGGAATTCTGTATTGTCAGATCACTAAGTGATGATTATTTTTGTAATGAAATATAATCAAACTGTCCACCATTATTTCAGACTTTGAATCATCGAGTGTTGGAATGAGTCATTTAAGAAGTGACCCTCCTGCAACCCTAATGTGTCACTGTGTGACCTCATCTGGCTTCTTATGCTTGACAGATTCAACTGAAAAGTATGAAACAGCTGGCCATTTCAGTCCATAACTGATGCTGCACATTAGTCAAGTTGATACTGAGGAATATACAGTATAATATACTGTTTGAGTGCATGTCTAAAACAAAGGCAAATCCTTCTCACCCCACATTCACTGTTGCTTTTGGTTCTGAGGAACAAGCCTTATGATTCATGAAAGCTGTGTTGTGCTAAGGGGATTGCTGCGTGACAAACTACCACTGTGAGAGAGACTCTTCTGGGAATACATGCTTGAAAGTGCAGAAAACTGTATGTTATCAGTTTGACAGTTGAGCTGTTTCACTTTTCCTTTGTTTAGGAAAAATCCCTCTGAGGAATACTTTTGCGGTGAAAGAATAGTCAGAAGACACAGTGCAGCCCGGGGCTCGGACAGGGAATGAGGTTGATGGAGGTTTTGGGGAAAGGCTGCACTCTCATCCTCGCTGTCCTCATCTTGTCTTTCTAAGTTGAGATGATATTTGACGTGTCCCAGACTCACCCACTGACAACTGTGTCTCCTCCAGCATGCCATGTTGCTCAACTTTAGTTCTGTAATTCTGTTTTTCTTTTTCTGTCAGGTTTTAAAATGGGTAGAGGAGACAGTTCAGGCCATGAAGGTCCACCTGCTATCCTCCAACCATGACAGTGCCCAGGAGAATAAGTGGGAAATGCCCTTTGACCCCAGCCTCAGAGAAGTCACAGTATCACTCAGTGGACCAGCACCACAAATCGAACTCAGCGATCCCTTTGGTAGACAACACTATGTTTTCATGCCCTATTAATTAGCAGTATTTTCTGTGCCCCAAACAAGGGAAAACACATTTTACATTGAAAAGACTACTGATTTAATGTTCTCCTCTTAGGTCGTGTAGTTGGTGAGAAGCAGGGTCTTAAAGAACTGTTGAACATTCCCAACTCTGCTCGTGTCATCAACCTGAAGTTTCCCAGGCCTGGGGCTTGGAAACTGAAGGTAAATAATTAATCACTATGTTTCTTCGACTATGTACTACTACTACTACTAATAGAATACTATTGTTTTCTTTGTAAAGGTGAGCTGCAGTGGGCGCCATACTCTGAGAGTCACAGGAGTTAGCAATTTAGACTTCCGGGCTGGCTTTTCCAGTGTGCCTGTTTCTGAGTTTAACCACACAAAAGAAAGGCCAATAAAAGGTGCAAAACATGTTTCTGTTAGATTCTTGAGTCTTATTTGACTAAGAAGAGAAGATCACTTCATGATAGTCTTTCTTTGTCTCTCCCAGGTCTCCCGGCCCATGTTTTGCTGAAATGTACAGGCCTGAAGCCTCCAGGTCATCTGAGCCATGTGGAGCTGATGTCAGGCTCAGGTCGCTCTTTACGCACAATCCCTGTCCCTCTGCCCTCTGACCTCGGCCAACAAGGGCTGTGGAGTCTCCCGGAATTCCGCACCCCCTCCCAGAGCTTCTTCATCAAGGTGACAGGCAAAGATGAGGAGGGCTACCGCTTCCAGAGGCTGTCCAGTGTCTCCTACACCAACATCATTCCAGGCAAGACAGCCTCTCTCCTTGAAGACACATCTCACAAAAGCCCCTCTGCAGTGTCTCACACCTCATTAATCTCTCTGCTGCTCTTTAACCTTTGCTTCCTCCCTTGTGTAGATCCTCCAGCTGTGAGCATGTCTGATGTGGTGGAGGGCTTCTACATGCAGCCCGCTGTTATTGCCTGCTCAGTGGAGAGTGACATTCCCTACAGGCTAAGATTCACCAGAAGCGGGATTACGCTGGGAGAGGAGAAGTTCTTTCAGTGAGTCTCTCCATTGTTTACTCACCGCTCCATAACATTTGGCTCGCCTTACTTCCTTGAGATGCTCATGTGCTTATTATCTGCTGCAAAAATCATTAATTAACTCACTCACTATTCTTACTGTAAAGTGTTAGTGCTGCTTGTGTGTTATTGGATCATCTGTCAGGAAATATGTGTATACAGTCAATTTTGTGAACATCGCATATATGATTGTGTCATCTTAAAGGATTAACAAAGTGTCTATTCTTTCTTGCTTGATGCTCTGCTTTGAATTACAATCATGAATTGAAGCTGACTTGTGGTGAAAACTATTACCAGTGTGTGTGCACCAGAGATACTAATTTAATGTGACATAAAATAGGATCTTGTTGCTGTAATCATACTCAAGCCAAAGAACCAATTGTGTCTTTGTATCAGGACCTCTGCCATAACATCATGGGAAATTGCTCGCGCATCAGCTGAGGATGAAGGTCTCTATGAGTGCATAGCGCAGAGCAGCGCAGGACAGGGCCGTGCCCTAACACAGTTGTCTGTTAGAGGTATGTCACAAACACACATTCAAGAGTGCACAGTACAGAAGTACATGCACACTTAACACACACTTTGCATGCATGAAATGAGAATCAGATTCATGGCTGAAATGTCAAGATGATACAAAGCATTCCAGCACAAGCACTTGTATTAAAGAGTAAAGTATTTCTGTACTGTTTGTTCACCGCTCATAGCACCAGTTTGATGTTCTTGTTGTGTTTTCATTTAACAGAACCTCCTCCGGTTCTGAGACCAGCAGTGAATGCAACTTCCTCTGTGGGAGGTGTAGCTGTGCTCTCCTGCCAGGTAGAAGGCGCCATGCGCCACAAATTGACCTGGCATCGAGCAGGTCGTATTATCCAGGCCCCAGCAGGGAGGGTGAAGCTGCTATCCAACTCGTCCTTACAGATCAGCGAGGTGCAGACTCAGGATGCTGGGGAGTACAACTGTGTGGCCACCAATGCCCATGGACACAGCAGAATCACTGTGTGGCTTCTCGTCCCAGGTACACTAGGACAATACCCTGCAGGTCATCTGCTTTAACACTTAACACACTGGAGCCTCATGGCCCTCACAGGCCCACGGCATCTGGTTTCCATTATTGGCTTAACCTCCTTGTAGTCATATTGAGCCACTTCCTCCTCAGAAAATGCTTTTCATCAGACAGAATTGATGCATGTTGAAAAGTGTGGCTTTTATTGTGGGTATGCCCTCAGATGTTTGTAACAATAAAAAAAAAAAAAAGCCCAATAAATGTGAAACTTCTCTCTACAATATCCTAGTCATGATGTCAGACATGGAGTGCCTGGTAATTGCATTATAGCCCACATCATCAGGAGTTTACTGTTGTTAAACTTGTGTTAGTGGAGTTATAAATTACATCATGCAACAGTGATGAGGCCCTGAGTCATCATCATATTTTTTGTCTCTGTTTGACTCCAACTGTAGAGGCTCCTTCTGTGGTAATTCACCCCAAGAGCCAGGCTTTCTCCCGAGGGGATGAGATCCGCCTCGTCTGCTCAGCATCCGGCTCCCCCTCTCCCCAGCTCTTCTGGAGCCATGGAAACATATTCCTCACTAATCGGCCGAGGTAAGGGAACTCTCAGCCCACTCAACACCTCCAGCACAGAGGACTCAGACCGTCATTACATTCACTTTAACTACATGCATGATTGCCACATCTTGTTTGCATCACTCTGGAGATTTACATCAGCGAATAGAATATATATTTTTCCAAACCACAAGTATATAATATGTCTGTGTAAAATATATATTCAAAATAAATCTCTCATGATACCCACCAATAGCAGAAATATTTAGAGATGAATTTCCTTTTTCTGCACATGTATGATAAAGGTTGAATCTAAAGCAAGATGGAGTTTTGACCATCAAAGGGGCCCTTCCAGAGGATGCTGGGAACTACACATGTCTGGCAACTAATGACGCTGGCACTGCCTCTCACTCTGTGTCGCTTACTTATGCAGGTAAGTCGATACCAATGAGAAGACTGTTACTGTAACAATCCTTTTCTGAGTAATTCATCTTTTAATCGTCATTTCAAACTTCAAATAAGGCAACATATTTTTGTCTGTAATGTTCACTATTCCTCAGCAGCATTTGATTGCAAGCAAGTGTGGCCACATGCTATCCTATCTCACACAATAGGATGTTTCTCTGCTTGTTTTGTGAGCGCTGACAGTTGTAAGCCTGAAGTTTCAGTCATGGCTGTCAGTTAGTGGTTGACAAAAACCTCAACACTGATGGACTGTGGCACCCTCTTCCTGGGGTATGCTGGTATTATACAAACGTTTGTCACTTTTAACAACATTGATGTGTCACGGCAGCCAGAGCCTTTTGAAACGGATGATCTCATCCTTCGAGCTCAGCCGCCTACTTGTTCCAAAAGCATCTATACCTGCTTTGTTAACACAGAATGTGTGTGAAATATACGTAAGTTTAGTTTTTAGATTTACTTCAGGTGTTTTTGCAGCCTCTGCTAGTTTAAGCTAACATTGCATTGCTATTATTTCTTTCATAGTGTTTAGTAGCACTGCATACAAAGCTACTTAATAGCTATAAAATAAAAAACTAAACTATTTACTAAATTGAACTACTTATTAAGTTTCCATGTTTCTACAGAGGTGCCTAGAATAACAGTGGCACAGCAGGTGGTACTTGTATCTGTTGGTGCTGATGCAGTTCTGGAGTGTCAAGTCACAGGAGTTCCTCCTCCCCTTGTCCACTGGTTCAAAGGTAAGTTACAATCAAACAGGGGGTACATCACAGATGACTGGAAAGGTTAGAGACCGACAGACTTATTCTGTTTGTTTCCAGGTGAGCTCGACGTGGGGTCTGCTCCTTTTGTTGAACAGGATGTGCGTCGTGGGACCCTGCACATTCGAGGCGCCCAGCAGGTTGACGCTGGTCAGTACAGCTGTGTGGCCAGCAGCTCTGCTGGAACCTCCACTGCGACTGTTACTTTGGATGTTGGAGGTGAGACAACACTTCAGTTTTTACACAATACTTACTTCTCAGATTCACACAAAGGAAAATTCATCTTCTACTATTCATTCTTCTGCTATTTTTCACTCCACAGTGGGTCCATTGTTCTCTGAGGCACCAGTTGATGTGACAGCTAATGTAGGGGAGAACATCTCGCTCCCCTGTGTTGTCCGTGGTTTCCCACAGCCTTCAGTGACCTGGCACAGGCAGGACGGCAGACAGATTCTTACACGGGCAGACAGACACAGTCGAACAATGCAGCTGGAGAACGGACATCTTCTAATCCAGAGTGAGTTATCCATGAAACACTATCACAGCAAAGAGCTTTGGACTGCAATGCAAGGTAGTACAGCTCCATACTCGCCTTGCACTGAGTAGCGTGACTGAAATATTCAGAGGGATTATATATAGAAGCGGTGCAGCCTTTCATATCAAATTCAGCAAACATTTTCTTAGGAGAGGGAGCAACAGGATATCATTGCCATCAATAAAGCAAAGTTACAGTATATTGATGGCTCTGAGTATCTATTCTTCTCAAAACACTATTTCTGGTCTGTGAAATACTTATCTAAAAAAGTGACACATCAATTCAATGCTATTAATCATTCTGCAAGAGTGGGTGTTCCTTAGTCCATTTATTTCTTCTCTGTTGAGGCAGTAGGCTCATCAGGACAAAGGGAATTTAAGTTGTGAAGTCTGGAGGCTATTCAGCCTGCAATGTGACTACTCTTAGCCACTGAAGGTTATCCTTTGTGCTCCTGAGACTAAATGTTTATAGTGTGCATAATATTATAGTGGAGGGGGATGGACATATTTATCTGGGCTGCTTCTGTCAGTGTTTCCATTTGTGGCTGCTGCCTGACCTAATTAGTTCAATCTGTTGCAGATGGCTTTATATTTTTTACCTGCCATTGTTTTAAAAATGTCTCCATTTGTGTCACACTCAAACTCCTGCTTCTCACTTGTTACTTTAATGCTTAATGTCTTGTCATCACCTATTTTAAACATCAGCCTGACTATCTAAACGCAGCAACGGAATCATATGTTGATCTTCATGGAATCTACTGAGTTGGACATGTGTGTCAGGAGGCTGGCAGCTGAGCCAAACCAATGAATCCCCTTATTTTCTATTTTTAACTCTTAATTACAGTGGAGTCAAACCAATAATACCACTTGCTATTGAGTAGAGAACTTAACTGTTATTAGTGTGAACTTATTTGTCAACTGTTTCCTTTCTCAGTGAGAGCAGAGAGCCCACTTGTCTCAGATGTAAAGAGTGTAATGGGTTTCTAAAGATGAAGAAAGTGCAGTTTCACTGTGTGTTTGACTACAGGTGTCTGGCTGGATGATGACGGGCTGTACATCTGTGAGGCCAAGAACCAGTTAGGAACTATCAAATCTGAGGCCAGAGTTAGTGTCACTGGACTGGGTAGGGTTTTTTTTTTTCGACTACCACATACTGTATGACTTTTAAATAAAAAAAAAAACACTTGCAGCAACTCTAAAGCCATTTGTACACTTAAAATACTTACAAATACATTTCATACTCTCTTTAAACACTTCTGTTTCCTGCAGAACCCCCTCTCTTGGCCCAAGGTGCCTCTATCATCACTACTAGCATTGGCGAGTCCTTGAATATTCCCTGCATGCTGTTGGAAGGAATACCCCTTCCAGAAAGACACTGGTCCCAAAATGGAAAACCTGTAAGGCTGCCTAGTGTCTAACTCTGTTGCATGGATCACATCTATGTGCTTGCATCACAGCAGTCTTTTTTTACTATGAACAGGTTCAGCTGAACGGGAGGATGTTCTTGAGGAGTGATGGCAGTTTGCACATTGAAAAAGCTGTCCCAGAAGACGCCGGGATGTATGTCTGCACTGCTGTGAATGTAGCAGGTTCCACTAACATCACAGTCAGTGTGGAGATCCATGGTAAGCGAGTAACTCAGACATTTTGACAACCCATTTGCTCTCTTGCCATTTACATCTGAAAATCAATACACCAGTCATGTCAGCTGTAAAGCTGGAGCCAGGCACGGGATACTCCAGAACAATTAACTCTAGTACATACCCTAAGCCCCTGCAAACCATGAACCACGCATTGTTATGCTTTACTTTTTCATTTGTTCATGAATAAAAAAATAACAATAAATATGTTATTTAGTTCATTAAAAGTGCCAATAAAGGTGGGTTTAAACCAAGGGTGGCCAATCCCGGTCCTCCACGTCCACAGCCCTGCTTTTTTTTTCAACTGTCTCTGCACTTTGTGCTTCTGATTGGCTGAACACACCTGTTCCAGTTAATCAGCAGTGGGTAGGGCAGGAATAGTTAAAAAAAACAAGCGGCGTTGTTGCCCTTGAGGACCAGGATTGGCCACCCCTGAAGATTAAGTTTTGCAATGTTTCATGTGATTAGCTAAGATCTTTTAGCTTGTTTAATCATTGGACAGAATCAGGCTAGCTGTTTCTTCCTGTGTTTATGCTAAGTTAACATCTCCTGGCAGGTGTGGACCAAAGATTGTAGCTTGGACATTCAGGGCAACAATGTGCTGACTCAGCATGGAAAATAACAATATCTCAATGGCTTGACCACCTGCTGTCATCATAGTGAGAGGCTTCATTTATTGCATGCTTTGATGAAAGGTTTGTCTTGTTCATTGGCATGTAATGACAGACAGGCAAGATTATGGTTCATCATCAGTTTGTAATGAAGAAATGCCTCAAGCGCTGATCCTTTTGGCAGGTTAAGGCCAGGGACAATGCTCTGGGCCCACTTATTCATGGCCAGCTGTGTTCTGTGACCTACTTCTTCCACAGTGCCCCCTGAGATCAGTGCTGGTCCATACCACTACATTGCCAATGAGGGTGTAGCCATCACACTATCATGCAAGGCTGGCGGAGTTCCCAAGCCAAATGTTGTCTGGTCCAAGGTAGGATATCACACACAGCCCAAATCTACTTGTCTAAATGATTGCTATGGCTGCATCCCATAAACTCATGCATGACTAATTGACTAGCTCAGGTCCCCACAGAATTATATACTAAGGATCACACCTGGAGTCCATTCAGCTTAAAATGAATCATCATTAAGACTTTGTAAATAATTGTTGAAACCAGAACTATGTCAAGCAGGTTACAATCAAATAAAAGCAAAGATCAACATCCAGTCCTGCAGTGGTGATGAGATGCACATTATTTCTGCAGTGTTAAGTTCAAATTGGTTCAGTTTCAACCAGACCATAAGTGGGCTATTAATGTAATCTACTTTTGCATAATGATAGTAATGATCATAGTAGTCATCTTCATCTACAGTGATAGTGAGTCACTATTTTCTCTTAAGTGATGTCCCTCAGAAATGATCATTAATGAAAAAGGTTTTCAATAGACCCCTAGCACTCCACACTGCCTCCACTGATATATTAAATCAATTGACTTTATATAAAAAAAATGCCATATTGCTTGTTGCCATATTAACCTAACAATGCAGTTTCACCTTCTGGTCTTATTTTTCTCAGATTTTCCAGAGCACTTTACAAACCCCACTAACAATAATGGGTTATATTGCAATCAAGACTTGATTAACCTGACCAGGAGGGATGCAACCATGGCAACTTTACCATATTGTTGTTTGGCTGAGAAATCACTGAGAATTGAATTGTACCTTAGAAAGATCTATTTAAAACCTTTCTTGTAGCACCTTTCAGTACAACACAGGAACAAAAAGACTCATAGAAGACCTGCAACCATTCTGCCAGACTACAATATGATCATACAAGCCACAATCACATTACTTCTGTACAGACAGTTGTTATCCCAAATGGTCATTAATAGTTAATGTAATGTATTCACCAAAATCATCAAAAGCAGTGATTTGACTTTTCCCATGAAGAAATAAATGGGCAAACATAACACAAGTATAATCAGCATTAATGAGTAAAGTCAATGTGCTGTTGTTTCCTACATGATGATGAACTGAGCCAGATTTTTTTTCTTAGTTTCCCCCCCCCCAAAACATTTTGGGTTTAGTACTCTAGAGTCAAGTAAATTTCTATTCTTTTCAGATAAAACTGAATCTGTAAAAGCAATTTTATGTTCAAAGCAAGTGCATGTGCAGCAGGCCACATCCTCGTTTGTGTGTAGGGAGAGGGATGTTCTGTGCTGACATTAGACATCAAAGGTTGAGCTGTAAACCCTAAACTAAACTTTGCCTCCCCGTGCTGATGTGTGGACAGCTTTTATCTGCAGTATATTCTGTCTGGTCTTGTGCCTGCTGTTCTACTAGGGGAGGCAGCCTCTGCCAAGGGACCACTCCTCTCTTCGATCAGAACCTGATGGAGACCTCCACATTCCCCACCCCACTGCAAAGGATGCAGGCATCTACATGTGCACTGCCACCAGTCCTGTGGGCTACGCCAGCCGAGAGATCCAGCTCAGTGTTAACAGTAAGGCAAATCAGTGTTTGACCACAATCATAGCATCATTTGGTGAAACAGTGTCTGATCTCTGTTTATAGTCAATGTTTAGAGTTAAAAAAATCTGATACAAAGCAGGTTGAATAAAGAATCTTCTTGGCTTTCTTACAACTTCTTTCCCTTTTTCTCAAGCCATGCCTAAGATAATGGGTGTGAGTGGCCATGACAACATCGTCGAGACGGCTGCTGAGGTGGGCACAGAGGTTGTTCTCCCGTGTGAGGCCCAGGGGAATCCCTCTCCACTGGTCACATGGAGCAGAAATGGGCATCCCATCCCCCCTGTCATAGCTGGGTAAGAGGAAGTCTTACGTCATTCTAGCAAAGATGCTGTAAAATTAAAAGTCTAAACAATTCTCACCATACTGTACCTCTGACTTAACTTTAAGCTTTTACAACGCGACTCTGACTGAAGCTGGCTGTCATTCAGAGCTAATGTTTGGAGTTCATTTAGCGATGCCTTGTGAAGGGCAGGAAGACATGAGGCTGCAGCAGTGCTGGAAAGCTGTGTGCGGGCTTCACATGTTGGCTAAACTGAGGAGAAACATCTGGTCCCACACGGTTCAGCGATTCCCAGCTTTCATGTGTGGTCACTCTGGTTGCAGATGGGCTGGCTGAGTTGGGACACAGAGTGGATGGATGGCAGACAGATTGTCCAGGCCAGACACCACACCGAATGGTTTTGGGTAGATCGAAGAATGACAGAGGGGGTTTGTGGTGCTGTGGTGACTCAGATATAGTAAGACTTGTGTGGGCCCAGCAAGAAAGAAAAGGTGGGGGTGTAGTGGGGGGTGGGGGGCAGGAAGTGGGGAGGAAAACGAACTGACAGAGGAAGAGATACAAGCCATGTCTGCCTGATGTTCAGAATCCCTGGGGTGCCTCAACAGTAAAACAACATGCTGAGTCTTTACTAGTCCTGTCTGATGAGAATAACACATCTCTGTGAACAACCCCCACATTAGCCTGTACTTTGCATATGCAGCACCCGCGGTAACAGGCAAGCTGTGTAAAGGGAGATTCCTTCTCTCCAGCTACACTCAGTGGGTCAAAGGAAATGACCAGGGGGTGCTGATAGTTAAAGTAATTTAAATCAGTTGGCAGTAACAGTTCTTTCATAGCAGTGTGTTTAGCCCAGCACTAGCAAAAAAAAAAAAAAGATAAGGAGAGAACACACAGAGCTACTCAACACTGACTCAATGGATTTGTTCACTCTAGATCTAATCATGATGAGGCCAATTTGTCCCAGTTAGACTTTGTGTCAGAGTGTGAAAGCACATTATTTGACACCAAAGTGGAGCGTGATGGATGGGTGAGAGGGGTGGCTCCTGTCTTGTGTGTTTGAGCTTGAGTCGTTTTTCAGTGCTGTACTTCTGAGCAGCAATGTTCAGTCTGAACACAGACTGAACATTGCAGAGGCAGTCGCTTGCTTACAGTGCTGAATGCTGTCGCTATTTGACATTACATTACACAATATGTACAGCTGAAACATGGGCCTTTGTGCTTCCTGCTCACTTACACTTACATGAACATGCTGTTGTTATAATTCAGTTGCTTAGCAGACTTATCTTAGATAAATCACAGAGGTGTGTTTACATTTGTATATATTATACATTTATACAGCTGGATAGCTTCTAGTGCACACACCCCTTTAAAGATGCTTTAACTACTCACTACACTACATGTAATTGCTGCAGTTGTTTTTGCTGCAAAGGATTTCTTGGAGAGGAGGTTAGTGTATGTGATCTCCTCCATCTGTCTGCTTGTTTGCCTGTGACTAACATTTATAAAACAAATGGCTGGTTTTGCATAAACTGCTTTCAACATTGTTGTTCTCAGGAGGACTAGACATATTGATTATAGAGACCTACACATAACATCTATATAGCTCTACCATCAGGGTCATTATTGCACTCTTCAGGAAAAAAAAATCATTGATTTTTGTGAGACCATAACTTTTCCCACAGTAATAGTGTAAGGTCAAACGTTGGCTACCTTGCATAATGAATTTACTTCTGACAAAGCCGTGAAAATAGCAACTCACTGAGGAGATTACAAGGTCGAAACTCCACTTAGTGTCATCTTGTACAGAACATTTGTCCATCAATTATCTATTTTTATTTATTTCAACAAAACAACACAAATACAAAGATCTTATAAGATTCAAGGTAATTCAACACGTGTATTACTGTTGTTTTTTTGACATTTTAGTATTTCAAACTCAACAAATTACTTTTAAAGTAGAAAATACAAAAATACAGTGGAAAATGTAGCATTATGCTCCATTGTTTGAATGCTCAGTGAGCCTCTGGCAGTAGCTGTACTGGGAAAAGCAAAACCGCATCTTTGGTTGATATTAAAATGTACATTAATGATTTGCAGTGCTATTAGCTACCCAATACTATAAACACCATGAAGCCTTCATAAATATTTTACTATTTATGTGCTTATTAGATACATGCTGTACAAAGTAAATAGGACACAAGAGAAAAAGAAATCCTTAAAACGAGAACACCTCGTTTCCCAAAACACAGCGGCTGTAGATCTTCTGTTACTCATGACGCTTTGTTGTTTTTTTTTCCATGTCTTTGCCCTTGACCCCTAACCACTCCCCAGGTTCACTGTTTTGCCTTCAGGCTCTCTGAAGATCACTGATGTGCGCCTGATTGATAGTAAGCTGTACACCTGCACTGCAGAAAACCCAGCAGGCAACGTGTCCCTAAGCTACAATTTGCACATTCAAGGTAACTCTGTGGGTCTTCATTAGAAAGTTAACTTCTTCGAAAACTTGTGTGCTTCCAAATTGATGACACCTTCCACATAAATACATCGTGTAACATCTTGTATGTAAAATGTGTGAAATATGTGTAGGTGTGTAACAGATGTGGTGAGACATGCATTTAGGATTTTTTTTGTCCTTAGCAAAGCCCAGGATTCAACCAGCACCCTCCGTCCTGAAAGCCCCAATGGGCCAAACAGTGACTCTGCCATGCGTGGTCCAGGGTGAGCCAAGCCCTGAAGTCAACTGGTTTCACAATGGCCTTCCTGTTGGTCTCAAGAACACTACACCCCTCAGGATCCAGCAGGTCAGCCTTGCTGACCAGGGCACCTATCAGTGTGTGGCCAAGAACAGTGCTGGTCAGGAGACCTTGGAGATCAAGCTGGAAATTCTTGGTGAATATCAGCAGTTCACTGTGGTGCCTGTTAGTTCATGTTGAGAATAAGCAGAAATTAAGAATCCTCTGCAACATATAAACTATAGTGTGACTCATGCTTTTGGTAATATATTTAAACAAGTATTTCATAGCAGTGACTATATGAAAATGTATATACACTGATAGTGTATAAGAGAAGAATGCATTTGTAATGTTGTTAACAAAAAAGTTATCAAAATCAGAAAGCTGTCAAGAATTAAGTGACAGCTAGAGAGAGAAATTCAAACTGTGGCTCCTTTCTCACCTCTGCATAGCTGACAAACTTCACCGTGAAATGGGTGTGAATGTCACACTTTTTGGTTTTGGAAAACTGCAGGAAATTTGTTACTTACTTACTCAAAACCCTCTGTCCTTCTCCTAAAACAAACATGACTGATGATCCGTTTTACTAACACTTCGCCTGATTTGAACACTGGACACAAACTGATTTTAGGTGTACATTTGGAAAGTCTAAAATCTTACACCTTCAACAGACCCTGGATGCCATGAAGGTTTCTACACTGGAACTTTTATTAATGACTCTGACAAATCCCCATTACACCTTCAATTTAATGCCCACTGCATTAACTAAGCTTGCACTTCAAACCACCACTGATCATGCTTTTCTGTTCCCACAGAGGCCCCATCTTTTGCAGAACCTGGAGATGCCATCATGGAGAAAGTAGTGAACAGCAAGGTCATCATCCCTTGCCCTGCTGAAGGTATGAAATGATTCACAGATGAGTCAGCCTTGGACAGATTAGGCTGCCAAAAATAGGGCAATGAAAGATTTGGAGTTCAGGTGCAACTTTACAGAGTGTGGCAAGGGCTTTAAAATGGATGTGTCTTTTTGTGGGTTTGTTTTTACAGCAAGAGAAAAATCCACTTTAAAAGGAGGACACATGCATCTATTTGTGCTTCATAAAATGAATGTTTTGCTGTGACAGAAGGGGAAAACATATCTTACCACGTTAAAAAGGCACAGCTTCTTTTTACCACAGCACAAAGAGACATGGTATCTGTGTGTAACAAAGTAGCGTCTTGACTTTTATCAATGTACAGTGAGGGTTGGTGTATGTCTGCAGATGCACTGATGGATACTGGATACTTGTCCTCTGATAGCCCATGCAAACAGGTATTGTTTGTGTTAGATCAGTGCCATAGTAACCAGCTCTGTGAAAGAAGGTGAGGACTGTGTCTAATGTGAAGCAACAGCTGGAACATCAGTCTGCCTGCTGCCTCGGTGAGCCACATCTGCTTTCCTCTGTGTCAGGTCCTGCAGGGAGAGGAATCCTAATTACAGGCTGCTGCTGGCAGATAAAGGACAGAGATGTCTGAGGTGCACCATGAAGCACAAGAGGAGGAAGCTGAAGCCACACTAGCCCTCCTTCCATTCAAGGCAGGCAGGCAGACTACGAGGCTTCAGAGTAGCTCACACATAAAGGCTTGATTCTCTTGTTACCCTAGAGAGGCAGCCAGGAGCAGGAAACAAGGATCCCCTCATTGTACTCATGGGGTCTATCTGTATGAGAGAGATAAAGTGCATCCTGCCAGAAGGATATTATTAATTCACCAACAAGCCCATTGCATTTGATAGAGGTAATTATTTGAGAAACACGTGGAAGAGATAATCTCTGACTTTGTCAGCCCCAGCAAATAAATTCAGAGTCTACTAATGAGATCTGTTAACATCTAAAACAGAACATCTGTACACATTTCCTCCCAGCAATGAGATAATGAATTTGCTTCAGAGCTCCTTAACTCTAAACATGTGTTCAGAGAGGCAACGGATAATAACATTACCTTTAGTTGTACTGTATCTCCTCTGGTTACTATTTTGAACTGTGGAAGTGTGCTGTGCTTCATTTCTCTACCTCATCTGTGGTGTTTGTATATGTAACACATCTGTACATAGATGGATCACCCTTCCGCACTGTTCTTTCACTGCAACTTGCTTCTCTGTTGTCCTGAGAGTCATTTGTGTTGGTTACAAAATCCTCCACCTTTTCCATGTTCCAACTTTCTCCTATTGACTATTTCTAGCTTTTCAGGCTCCCATGTCTACGTACCAGTGCCTTTGAACTGCTTGTTCAACCACTATTTTTACTGCTGAAGGCTCTCACCTTAGTTTTTGACAATAAATCTTTCTGCTAGTATTTTAAATCTTACCGCTTTCCAGCATACTGTGTCTTATTTATATGTACCTTTTTATGTGACTCTGACCTTGAAATCTCAAGCTTGCAGGCTACAAGGACTCTTAACAATTTTGGCATGGTCTTCCCTGCTGTCCTGCTGTCCAACAGATAAATGTAGCACTGGCTTTTTCTACTCTGGGCCACTTGCCCATTAAGTTCTCCTGGAGCGAAACAGAGAGATGGAAGTAACTTTTCTTTCTGTCAGTCATGATCAATATAGCTAATTTTATACTCACTCAGAATCCTTTTGTCCCTGCACCTGCAGGTTCACCTCATCCTAAGGTACGGTGGTTCAAGAATGGCCTGGAGGTACACACTGAACAATCAGAGTTTTCTGTGGCGAGGGATGGAGCTCTTGTAATTAACACAGCGTCTGCCAGCCACAGTGGAGACTTCAAGTGTGTGGCAACCAATGAGGCGGGCTCTGTAGAGAGAAAAACTAGGCTAAAAGTACATGGTAAGAAATTGAGAATCCTTCTTTTTATTTTATTATCAAAATACATAGTACACAAATAATCTGTTTGTGTCTGTGATGTTTTAGTCCCCCCTGAGATCCAAGATGATGGCCAATCACTGAACCTCACTGTCACCTTGAAGCAACCTCTCACTCTAAGCTGTGATGCCTTTGGGATTCCCTCCCCAACGATCACCTGGACTAAAGACGGTCATCTTGTGAGTTTGTCAACATGAATTCTCATTTACATTAAATATAGAAGTAAGGCTACATGTGACCGCATACCTCAGCAGAGTCACTGTTTTATATCCAGCTGTACAATGCCACCAAGTGGCCATCATTCTAATTACAGTAAAACACCAAGGATGCACTAAACTGCTGTCTGTATTATGTAGGTGGATACTCCTGGGGTATATCTGCAGAATGGGAATAGGCTGCTCAGAATTTACAGAGTTCAGCCTGAACATGCAGGACAGTTTTCCTGCACAGCTCAAAACTTGGCTGGAGAGGCCAAGAGAGAATATAACATAGTGGTACAAGGTGAGCTAATAATGTCACGGCTAATTGCTCATGGTCTCATTCAGCATTTTGACTGATTTCATAAATACTTAAAATAAAGTAAACTAACCATTGTATTTCTGGTGTACGTGTACATTGCTACAGCTCCTCCAGTGATCTCAGGAACATCCCAACTGCAGGAGTTAACTGTGGTTCTGGGCCAGGAAGTGGAGTTTCAGTGCAAAGTGAGGGGGCGACCAGCACCCAGAGTAGAATGGAGCCGTGATGGAGAGTAAGCATCACTCATACAGTTTGATATGACAATCAGCAGTACTGTATTGATTTGATCTACCATTCCTTCCTCTCCCCAGGGTTCTGTCCCGTGACGGAGATCCCCATGTGGAGTTTCTGGAGGATGGCCAGGTGTTGAAGGTGAAGTCAGTAAGACTGAGAGACCAGGGCCTATACCAATGTCTGGCCAGTAACAACGCAGGAACTCAGATGCGCCAGTTCAGACTCACAGTACAAGGTCTCTCCTTTTCTGCTGACTTTCATGCGCAGGCCTAGCCTCCGCAGATTGATGACTTAATTTATACCATGCTGCTTGGTTTACGAGCACATCCTGAAATCCCTTGATATATGATTCAAGGGGATATCTGTGTCACCTAAAGAGCATGTGCTATAATTGCTCACGTTACTGCACATGGCATTTATGTTTTAAAGGGTCACCTCTACTGAAGAGGTCAGTCTCTAGTGGATGTAATTATTAGAAATAAGCTCACTGGCTGTTGTGCTATGTTATCTATTTTTGGTATTTTTCTCCAGCTCCCCCCACTATCATGGGCCCTACTGAGACCTCAGAGGTGTCAGTGGTGCTGGGTTTCCCTACAGTCCTTCTGTGTGATGTTGCGGGCTCACCCACACCGAGTATCACCTGGCTTAAGGACAACCAGCCCATCGTATCCAGTCCACAGTTGACATACACCCATGGTGGACAGGCTCTGCGACTTGGCTCGGCACAAGGAGACAGCACTGGTCTCTACACCTGCAGGGCTACAAATCCAGCTGGCACTGCTGTCAAACATTATTCTCTGAGTGTTCTGGGTAAGAGGCATCTATACTACCTACAAATTAAAACAGCTTAGAGAGAACTTTTAATAATATAATTTTTCTTCTGATCAGTCCCACCACAAATAGAAAGTGACTCTACATCCGTGACATTTGGTGGTGAAGAAGAGAAAGTACGGATTAATGGGAGTTTAACACTCTCTTGCAAGGCCAAAGGTTTCCCTGAGCCCAGTGTTCAGTGGTTCAAAGATGGACAGGTTGGTGGGTCATTCTAACAGGCTCTGCATCTCTTAAAACCCTCAAACATTTAAGGTGATTTTTTTTATAGAACAAGCTCAAACCTCTATCAGCCTCTGCTGGCAACTAATAAGAATTACAAAATGTACCAAAGAATTTACATCATCTTGCACAAACCACCTCCACTCCTCAGATTGTGTGCGTTGAGTAAGGTACTTATTTATAGCACAGACTTTGAGGAAGAATTCAGTAATTGAATACTATGATGCATAAATACAGCAATAGCTTCTTTCCTGTGCATGTATTGTTGCAGTATATACCGTTTGGTATGCATGTGTGCCAGTGTACATGTTCTTCAGGGCCTCTGATTTGTCTTTTCAAATGTAAGCACCTACCAGCATTTGTTCACTTATATTGATAACTTTTAGTAATATGTGTTGTAAGGTAGAATAATCTTATGTCTTAATGTATGTACTGTTTCTTTAGTTGCTTAGTGGAACCTTGCATGCTGGCATTCAGGAGAGTGGCCACTTCCTCCACATAAAGAGTGCCATGTTGTCCCACGAGGGACAGTACACCTGTGTGGTCACCAACTCTGCAGGAGAGGACAAGAGAGACTTCCATGTCACTATTCAGGGTTTGTTAAACTGTGTGCACTTATCTTTAATAACATAGTTGGAGAATTTGTATTTGGCTCAAATTTAAATCCAAACTTCTTAGTTTAATGATTTTTATAATGTGATAATAGAATGTGATGTGACTCTAAGATGTTGTTGTCTTGCTAGTTCCTCCGATCTTCCACCGGGTGAATAACAGGGAAGCAGCCTGGGGTTTAGAACATGTGGACGAAGACAACAATGAGGACATGGTAGAGAAACGGGAGGTGGTTTTAGGCCATCCAATCAGCCTGTCTTGTGAAAGTAATGCCATCCCCCCACCCAAGCTCAGCTGGTACAAGAATGGACAAAAACTCACCTCTGCTGATGGGGTGGTGCTACTTCCAGGTCAGAGCAAACTCCTTCCTGTGCAGTCTCACTAAAACTTGTTTTGTACAAGGCAAATAAATTAATGGCTAAATTTGCTGTTCACGTATGGGTTTGTCCTCTTAGGTGGACAGGTGCTACAAATAGCACGAGTGGACAAAGAAGACGCTGGAAAGTATACATGTCAGGCTGTTAATGAGGCTGGAGAGGACCACATGCACTTTGAACTGGAGATCCTAGGTAAGCAAGTAGTTATAGTTAAAATGTATGTATTTGGAAATGACAAAAAAATAAAATGATTGAGGGGATGTCTGTTGTGTTTCACCTGCTCAGTGCCTCCTGTGATCAAGGGAGCATCGGAGGAATTTATGGAAGAAACGGGAGCAGTTGTCAACAGCACTGTGGTTCTCCACTGTGATGTGACGGGACACCCTGTTCCACTCATCTCCTGGCTGAAAGATGGACAGCCAGTACACACAGACTCAGAGCACCACATCACTGAGGATGGGAGACTACAGGTTAGTCACTGACTTTTAGACAAACACTAGCAACTATACAGATAACAGAATAACACTTCATCATCTTTCAGATCCTCAGTGCCCAGGTTTCAGACATGGCTGGGTATTTGTGTGTAGCTGAGAACAAGGTTGGAACAGTTGAGAAACTGTTCAGTCTGACAGTGCGAGGTAAGAAATGTGTGTCACTACCTCTGTTTAAATTCCCTGTGTAATCAGAAGTCCATGATGAGAGATCTGCTGGCTGATGCTCTCTACCAGTACAATACAACTTTTATTTTCTCTTCCAGTGCCTCCTATGATAATTGGACATAAAGAGGAGGAGGTTAGTGTGACTGAGGGCCACATGGTGTCCTTGCTGTGTGATGTCCAAGCATACCCTCCTCCAGAGATCACTTGGACCAGAGATGGACACGTCCTCCAGTTCAGCACTGGCATCCACATTCTGCCAGGTCAGCCCTCAGCCAGCTGCAATAGCCAAATAATTCATAATAATAAAATATAAAATACATATTCATATATATTTTATAGGCGGTCAGATGCTACAGTTGCCCCGGGCAAAGCTGGAAGATGCAGGGCAGTATGTATGCACGGCTACCAACTCAGCAGGCCAGGACCAGAAGAGTATTCTACTCAGTGTTTATGGTGAGGAAACACATGGTGACCCATCTGCACAAGTCAACTACATACACAGATGATCAAATCTCAAAACACTGTCTAAGCAAAAGATGTTTACTTCAAGCCATCTGTGACAGAGGATAGTTCAGGAATGAGTCATACCAATTCTGAATGACTCAAACTGAGATCATGCTCTCTCTTTATGTGCATCCCACCAGTGCTGCCCTCCCTCAAACCTCGTCTAGATGCTGAGGCAGACTTGGTTACCCCACAAGTTGGCTCTTCTGTTACCCTGCAATGTGAAGCCCATGGTGTTCCTGAGCCTGAAGTCACATGGTACAAGAATGGGCTGCAACTGGCTGCAGGGAATGGACTGAAGATGGATCGTCACCAGCTGGAGATCATAGGAGTTCAGGTCAGGAAAAGTGTTATTACGTAATGCATGTCTGAGGCTGCAAACAAAACATTAAAATATTTTTAAGGACTGAAAATGGCTTTTGGCAGGGCTTGCACTGATTTGAAGTCTTTACACATTAACATACAATGCCTGGCCAAAAGAAGTGACCACCTGGATTTTACTTAGCAAAGAGTAAGAGCCTTCCACTGAATAGTTACTGCAGTGATTAATATATTTCAGCTGGCAACACAATGAGGTCAGGTCACTACCTGAATGCACTTTATGACCAGATTTTTCCATCAATTCAACAAGTATATTCCAAAATAACAATGACCGAATAAATTGTGAAAAAGTGGTTCAGGGAGACATAATTTTCATGGATTGGCCAACACAGAGTCCAGATTTTAACCTTACTAAGAATCTTTGGGATGTGCTGGAGAAAATTTTATGCGTCATCAGTACAAGATCTTGGTGAGAAGTTAATGCAGCTTTGCATGGAAATCAATATAGTGACATTGCGTAAGTTTATCACAATGGTGCCACGGCTAATGCATGCTCTAATGAAAGCAAAGGGAGGTCCAAGAAATATTAGTGAGTGACTTTTTGGCCAGGCAGTTGATTAAATGTCTAAAGTAAAGTATACATGTTTAACCTTCACATATTCAGTCTATAGCATACACAGAGCCATAGGTGCATACACTACTCACAAAAAGTTAAGGATATTTGGCTTTCGGGTGAAATTTATGGAAAACGTAAAAAGTTCACACTACA
>JAUMHL010000030.1:6849907-6860390 GCA_032362345.1 Sandelia bainsii
CATTCAAAAGTTTAGGGAAGGTCACATTAAGTTCACCTGTAAAGGTTATCGTGCATTTTAGGTTCATCCTGAAATTTTACCCGAAAGCCGAATATCCCTAACTTTTTGTGAGTAGTGTATGTGCCATGATACAGCATTCAGTCCCTTTGACCAAGTTTACTTTAACCTGTTTTAAGTCAATGTACTTGATCCAAAACATATGCATGTTCTGTCAAAAAAAGGAGCCAAGAACCATCTTTGCCCACAGTTGGTTGTCATAATGACCTTCTTTTTTTTGGTTCCTAGATGGCAGATGGTGGCACCTACACATGCAAAGTATCCAATGTGGCAGGACAGGTGGACAGGACATTCCGGCTGATGGTTCATGGTGAGATAACTCTGCTACAGTCTCAAAACACTTTCAACTGTCTCCAAAGAATTTGTTTTTATTGTACAAATATATTCCCACAGTTCCACCTGTCCTTGCTGGGCCTCCCCGTGAGTCTCTAAACTACACCCTGGGGTCCCACGTGACCCTGTTGTGTGAGGCCACAGGGATCCCTGTGCCCAGCATCACCTGGCTTAAAGATGGAACCCCTATTGGTAAGAAGAAGGCAATAAAATGGGTAATTACATTAGTGGACCTGACAGTTTTGACAAATAATGTGAGTGAATATGTTTGCTGTTCAGAGAGCAGTCTGCAGTGGCAGTGGTCTGTTCGAGGGAACCGACTGGAGCTGGGGCCTCTCACTCTGTCTCATGCTGGAACATACACCTGTGTGGCCAAGAACAGTGAGGGGCAAACACAGAAAGACTCCACACTTTCAGTGCAGGGTAAAGAGCTGTTTGCAATTTAAGTACAATGAGATCCACTCATCAATCTGTGTGTATAAGCTAAGCTATGACTAAGGAATGCTGTCATTTGAGGACAATCTTTCTCCAACTCAGTATCACCCACTATCCTGAACTCGAACCACCCATCTGACGTGAGTGCACCCGTGGGAGAGGACCTAACCCTAGAGTGCAGAGCAACTGGAATCCCTATACCCCGCCTCAGCTGGCTGAAAGACGGAGTGGCTTTAGGGGGATCAGACACCCGTCACATCTCGTAAGTCACTCACAGCCAGCTTTTTCAGTGCTCACAGTAATCATTTTTTCTGCAGCAAATATTGCATATTGAAAACTGCTGAATTTGTTTTACCTGAAAAGCTAGAATCAATTAAAACCATTTCATAAAGGTTTGGGAAATCACAAGTCATAGTCGTTGTCAAGGATGATGTGCATTACAGAGGGATGTGTTAATAGACAAATGGAGTCATTTATTGCCCTTCAACTGATTTCATCATGGCAAACAGTCGAGCAGCTGTTTTACAGCTGTTCAGCAATTTATATGGTCACTGGAACAGCATCAGCCAGAGGAAGCAAATGTGGGAAAATTGTGGGATGTTGATGATAGTGACAATGGGAAAGAAATCCTAAGGTTCAGAACTGGTCTGAACATTTAAATTTCTGCTTGTTTACACAGAAAAATAGATAAAATGGTGTTAACGTGAAAACTTTATCTTATATTTTGTATTTTTAACCTGGCAGTTTGACACCCGATGGCAGCACACTAACCTTACAGAGGCTGAGTCCTGAGGATTCTGGGACATACACCTGTTTGGCTGTCAGCCCAGCTGGAAAGGAGAGCAAAATCTACACCCTCTTTGTACTAGGTCAGTTTCAGCATGTTAATGTGTATGGGTTGCTAAATTAGTGCTCAAGTTTCTTAGTGACCTAAAATGTTACTGTCTTGCTAGTTTCTTGCTGTTTAAATCTGTTTGACTTGTCACAGTCCCACCGTCTATCTCTGGAGAGACCGGTGTCCCGAGAGAGGTGCATGTCACACAGGACACCACTGTGACTTTGGAGTGTCTGGCAGCAGGAAACCCTCCACCTCAGATTAGCTGGCTGAAGAATGGACACCCACTGCTCCTCTCTCCCCGCACACGCCTCCTTGCTGGTGACTCTGTGCTGAGGTCAGTTTAGACAGAGAAATATAAACATAGTTATTTTGCAAAGAGATGTTTATAGGTGAAGTAATGCTAGATGTTCCCTTTCTTCATGAAAAAGGATTTCTCCTGTGCAGCTGTCTGATTCTGGAGTTTACACATGTGTTGCACGCAGTCGAGCTGGTCTTGCAGAGCTCAGCTATGACGTCCAGGTCCAAGGTACAGTCAGAACATACAGTACCATCCACTGATTTCACTCTGAAATTGTAGATTGTCCAGGATTTTATGCAGACAGTATATGTGTATGATCCACAGTTCCTCCAGGTGTGGATCATGTTGAACCAGTGGAGCCCGTTACAGTAGTCCAAGGATCCTTGGTGACATTAACCTGTGAGGCTCGTGGTGTTCCTCCTCCCACACTAACATGGATGAAGGACAGTCAGCCACTGTCCCTTCACCACAACCTGCTGCTGGACGGACAGGAGACACGGCTGCAGCTGCCTGATGTGGCTCCTTCGGATGCAGGTCTATACAGCTGTGTGGCTAGTAACCAGGCTGGAAGCAGTACCAAGAGCTTTAACCTCACTGTGCTTGGTAATCCCAAACTTTCATTTAGTTCTAAGTTAAAATCATAATATATTAGCTTCACGACTGAGCCAAAACATTCTTCATAATCAGAGCCTCCAAAGATATCCAGCTCCAGCTCTCCAGAAGAGATGACCATAGCAGTAGACAGTCCACTGGAGCTGCAGTGCTCAGCCACAGGAGTCCCACCTCCCACTCTCAGCTGGCTCAAAGATGGTCATCCCTTGGAAGGGACTGACATTGTTCAGGAGGACGGACATATTATCAGGAGAAGCAAAGTTCAGGTAAATTACAAAGTGAGATTGCAAAGATGCAGCAGACACCATTGTACAGACATGTATGCAGTAGCTGTGAGCACATGCATTATAAAGAATAGTTGATACTAATGTAACCTGCCAAACTGCACAAAAAAGCAGTATTTACTTTCATACCTCAAATTTAGATGATCAGACAAATGTCAGACTAAAATAATAAATAATATCCTCAAACCAGAATTATTAAGCAAGAACCACTCAAACTGATTAATGCCCTCTCTCTAAAGGTTGAGGATGCGGGTCTGTACACCTGCTTGGCCAGCAGCCTAGCTGGAGAGGATGGAAAAAACCACTGGGTTCGAGTCCAAGGTGAAACAAGCTATTTTTGTACATTGTTCAGATTAAATTCCTCCTATGCTACACTGTGATCGCTCTAATGGCATCGCAGAAAACACACAGATTCATTCATTCACCTGCAGTGTAAAATCAAAAAACTGCATTTATGCAAATCACTGGTTTAACTATTGTTGTTGGCGTCACGATAGCACATACATTAAAATATTTGCCCAACAAAGATGCTGATGTAAACGTAATCGCAGCATTAACAACACTCGTTGCTGTAGATGTGAACTATGCGATCAGTTAGTGGACAAACACCCCAGACCCCCACATGCCACTACTCCTAAACTTTCATTTTTAATAATGTTACCACGTGTGATTTAGGCAAAAGGTGATTGGATTGGTGCTGATTTCTGTGGAATTTATTTGTGCAAACAGATTATTTTTATATGTGATTTGAACTGTTCCACAAATCTTTATCAAGCTCTTCTTTGAGTCACCACTGGAAACTTTTTGTAATTCCCCTCGGTGAGGCCCGCCACTTAATAATCAGTGGTTGTGTTTCAGTCCCCCCGACCCTCCTTGGCTCTGGTGATGTGAGGACATTGACAGTGCCAGTTAATGGACACCTGACATTGGAGTGTCTGGCAGACAGTGACCCCCCTCCCAATATAGAGTGGTACAAGGATGAAACAAAACTGCAGGTACAGATTCAGGGGGAAAAAACGGGTATTTAACTAAAAGACATCTTCTTGGATTCTCACACTCTCTCTTTTCCTCCGTCAGCTGGGTGGTCGTATCCAGTGGCTAGCAGGGGGTCAGTACCTGGAAATACAGGAAGTCAAGCCTGAAGACAGTGGCCAGTACAGCTGTGTGGTCACTAACATGGCTGGAAGCACCAGTCTGTTTTTCACAGTGGAGATTCTCTGTAAGTGTACATATCAATAAGAAGCTAATTTAAAATGTTTTGAAATAAGTCAACATGCTTAACCTAAGTCGCTACATGGACATGTCACCTTTTACTCATCTAGTACCACCAGTAATAAAGGAGAGCAGTTCAGTGGTGACCACACATCTCAGCCAGGATGCCGTTTTACCTTGTGAAGTTGAAGGTGACGCCTCACCTACAGTTATATGGAGAAAAGATGGATTCCCTTTGACCCAGGATAACAATAAGTACGCCCGTTTTAAGATAAACCCTGCATTTGTAGTATTTGAATATTATTTCACCTCTTAATTGTGTATATGTTTCAGGTACACCACGTTATCAGAGGGCTCTCTGCGTGTACACGGAGTTCAGCTGGGTGATGCCGGTCACTACTACTGCACAGTGTCCAACCAGGCTGGCTCAGATCACCGGGGAATGGATCTTCGGGTATTTGGTAAAGAAAAATGAAGAGTTACTTTGTGACTCTGGTTGTGTTTTCTCTGTAATTTAACCTTATATAGCACAAGCAGATATAGGTTTTGATGACAAATTTGCACCTTTTGATTGTAGCATAATCTGTAATGCTCTAACACAGATACAGCCACTGTGGGCAACATGTCTCTCAAGCAGAAACTTTTCTGTATCTTATTAGTGGGTCCTTCAATCAGTCCTGGTCCATTCAATGTGACAGTAAACACAGGGATTAGGGCTGTGCTCAGCTGTGAGACTACAGGTATACCCCCACCTAAAGTGTCCTGGAAGAGGAATGGTACTCCACTTGATGTCAGTCAACTACCTGGAGCATACAGGTAAAGAATATGGCTGGACTCTGGTGGAATAAACAGTGCTCCACAACTCGCACAGCTATTCAGTTTCTTAAAGCAGCTTAAAAGCTGATCCAGTTTTGCTTCTCTATCTAGGTTACTTTCCTCTGGGTCCCTGGTTCTTTTGTCACCATCCACTGAAGATGAAGGTTACTTTGAGTGTACTGCCATCAATGATGTTGGAGAGGAGCGCAGGGTCATTGAGGTCATCCTGCAAGGTACAGATTTAGAATTTTGTACAATAAACAGATGGTACAAACTAAATCAAATGGTTGAAATGATGATTTTAAAACATTTCTTTTAGTCCCACCATCCATCGAAGATGATGTCACAACAGTTACAGCTGTGAAAATGTCTCCTGTGGTGTTGCCTTGTCATGTACAAGGACGTCCACAGCCTACTGTCACCTGGACCAAGGCTGGGGCAAAACTGGGCCCCAGAGGAGGAAGTTACCACGTTCTTCCCACAGGTAATGGCGCATGTCTAAGGAACACTGGAACAGTAATACCACAGGACAATTAATATATTTTTGTCCATCATGCGCCTCATGTGACATCATATTCATATTGTCATGTGTCTGCACTCATTTTATTTTTTTTATACAGGTGTGCTGGAAATAACCGCTGCTCTGCCAAGTCATGCTGGCAGATACACATGTTCAGCCCGCAACTCAGCTGGTGTGGCTCACAAACATATCTCTCTCATAGTTCAAGGTGGGCTCTCATGAACTGGCTGCAGGCCACTGTGCAAATTTTAATAAAAAAATAATAATAGTTATAAAAATAGAAACCCATATAACAACTTATTTGTTCTTCCATACTTTTAGAGCCTCCGGAGATCAGGCCAATGGCAGAGGAAGTACAGGTGGTGTTGTATCATGGGACTGTTCTTCCCTGTGAGGCTCAAGGCTTTCCCAGACCAACTATCACCTGGCAACGAGAGGGAGTTCCCATAGCAGCAGGTAACACTACAAAAAATACTACCACAACTTTGAAGACTGTTTTAGCAACTCACTGTTTTTAATGCAGAAACATTCTCTTAATTTAATAATGTTTAACACGAAAATTATATTGTCACCCAGAGGGCTGAGTGACAATATGAGATATAATCGATTTCTCATATTCATGTGATTATTATTTAATCGCAGGTCACAGGCTTGCTGTGCTCTCAAATGGAGCTCTGAAGTTCTCACGTGTCACACTTGGTGATGCAGGCACCTACCAGTGTCTGGCAAAGAATGATGCTGGTGTAGCTGTGGGCAGGACCAAACTAGTCCTTCAAGGTAATATTTCAACTGGTTGCTTGTAATTCTCAAAAACCTGTTTTTGACATTTGTCAGTGATTAACACCAGTCCACTGCATGTTTCACCAGTTCCTCCAGTGTTGAGTGTACCTCGTGTGGAGTTCACTGCAGTGCTAGGCCAGCCAGTGAGTCTGGATTGTGTAGCTGATGGGCAGCCTCAACCTGAAGTTACTTGGCACAGAGAGAGGAGGCCTGTGGTTGACAGCGCTCATATACACATCTTTGCCAATGGCACATTGGCAATTCCTTCTACCCGGCGCAGTGATACAGGCCTTTACACGTGTACTGCCAAAAACCTTGCTGGAAGGGCCAGCCATGATATGAGGCTGGTTATACAAGGTGAGTTGAGGGTCATTAAACGTTCCTTAAATTACAATGTTCCTTCCATGTTTAGTCATTTAGCTAATTTAAACTAACTATGTTTTATTTCAGTTCCTCCCATGATTCCTCCTGCGCAGGCAGAACTGTCAGTAATTCAAGGATTTCAGGCGCTACTGCCATGTGCTGCTCAGGGTTCACCAGAACCTAGAGTATCATGGGAAAAGGATGGTACCATTGTTCCCAACCTTCCAGGCAAATTCACTGTCCTGCGATCAGGAGAACTAATCATCGAGAGAGCTGAGGTACAACATGTTGCTGCCTTCATTGCATTATGAACTACATCTTGGTCCAAGTGTAGGTTTTGTAATAGTCAGATCTGACTACTTTCTCACACAGCCAGGAGATGCTGGTGTGTTCACTTGTGTGGCCACCAATACAGCAGGCTCTGTGAGACAAAACATTCGCCTGTCCATCAACATGAGGCCGGCCTTCAAGGAGCTGCCAGCTGATGTAACCCTGAACAAAGGAAAGAGTCTGGCCTTGTCTTGTCATGCTCAGGGAACACCTTCTCCTGTCATCTCTTGGACTGTCAACAATAGTCCATACCTAGGTATCATCTTCTTTTACCCAGAGACCTACACAACACTTCAGTAGTACTAAAGTATTACATAGCCACTATGACAAAAAATCTAATCATCACAGTAAAATGAATCGAGTTTGCTGTTAAGTGTAATATAATGCAATTCTGTGAGTTACAACTAAACCATGTTATGCACTGACTGAAAAACGTTTAAGGTGCCACAGTAGATGATGCTGGCAGGAGCTCCATCATCATCGCCAATGTGACTATAAGTGATGCTGGAACATACGTGTGCATAGCAGAAAACAGTGTGGGTTCCATCCGAGCGCTCGCATTTGTTCACATCAGAGGTGAGCATTTTGTCAAGGAGTAGTCAGTCCCACTCATTTAACTATCAACAGGCAATGATATTTACTTGATTTGTGTCATGTGCTGTGTCTCCAGAGCCTCCAGTTTTGAAGGGTGAGGCCCAAATGTCTCTGACAGTCATTCAGGGAGGCCCTGCTATGCTTGACTGTCCAGTTCATGGAGACCCCAGCCCTGTTCTCCGCTGGGTCAAAGATGGAAAACTCTTACTCCGCTCCCCTCGAATGCAAGCACTTCACAATGGATCCTTGATCATTTACAGCATCACTGTAAATACAAAGTTTACTTTGCTTCCTACAATTTACTGCAATGACCCTATTTCCAGACAAGTTTTCTTAAACTAAGTTGTTCAGATTTAAATGATTAAGGCTTCTTGAGCAAGCTAGTTACTGTACATCAATAAATTATTCTAGTCTTGGACAACAAAGGAGCAGTGTTCATCCTATCTAAGCTTCATCTGCAGTCCCCTTGAGTAGAGAACAGTGTGTGACTGTCCTGCAGCGTCCGGCTCCCACCTAAATCAGATTCAGTTCTGTCAGAGAGGCTAACAGCATTAGCAGCAGAGGCAAGAGATGAACAGAGAGCTGGATGTTCCCAGACTCTTCCCCAATTTCCTAAGACTGTAACCTTGTTAGGTCTCTAACTGCTGCTGTAATTGCACAGCCTGCAGCTGAGACTTTCTCACAGACAGATGACTGTCCTTCCCACAGAGTGCTCTAATGTGAAATTTCCTCTCTCTGTTCCAATAATATCTATTATGACAAACGGCTCAATGGAATAAAGTCTCAACTGCCCACCTAGAAAATGTCAGGGTTTTTGGCCATAATGTCACCTTTCTATTACCATAAAAATGCAGGTGATCTAAAACACAGTTTTGTCCTAAAGGTTTGTGGCTCTGTGGAAGGATAATAGTTATTCAAAGTGCCAATTACGTCAAACTCTCCTCTTCTTTCTGTTTGACCTACAGGCAGCAGATGAAGGAGATTATCAGTGTGTGGCTGAGAGTGAAGCTGGAAAGGCTGAGAGGACCATTACACTCAGAGTTCAGAGTGAGTTCTGTACTTATATTTACACTCACAGATATGAAATTATTATTTTTTTAAGTGCCATATTTATAACCTATATAACAGTCTTTCTCCTCTTCTAAAAACAATGTAAAATACAGTAAGTAGTTTTCCCCACAAATGAACTAATTTATGCATAGTGTCTCGTTTTACTCTGTCAAAAGTTTAATGTAAGTGAATATTACAAATGGTCTCATGTTCATGTTGATCAGATTTTTCCCTTAATGAATTTCCTCCCCTTGTTTTTTTTTTTGTTTTTCTTTGTTTTTTATAATTTGGCCTTATAACTACACTTCTTGTCTTCTTCTCCTCTCTCTAACAGTCAATGGAGGTTACTCTAATTGGGAGGAATGGGGTCCATGTAGTAGCACTTGTGGAGAAGGCTTCCAAAAACGAATCAGATTGTGTAACAACCCAGAACCAGCCAACGGTGGCCGTTCATGTAGCGTTCCCAGTATCGACTCTAGGAAATGTCAGGCTGGTCTCTGTCCAGGTACAACTTTGTCATTTATCCTTCTAGTTCTTTCTTTCATTTGTCAACCCCTCTGTAGATGTTCTTAAAAAAAACAAGTCTTGCAATTTCAACAAGCTTACTGCTTTTATTGCAGTGTATGAAGAATACAACATTTTATATAAATTTCACAAGACAAAACTTGCTACGTCGTTTTTTTTGAGTAATTACAAAAGGTTCAGGAACATGTAAATGAAATATTTGTCTGTTTTGGTGAAGGAGAGACTCCTCGTAAGACCAGGGGCAGCCTGATAGGCATGTTGAATGACAGAGAGTTTGGTGTGTCCTTCCTGGAGGCTAATATTACAGACAATGTAGAGGAGGGAAGCAGCACTTTGCAGGCCCGCCTGGACAACATCCCTCCCAGTGTTGGTAAGTGACCACACATTACCTGGGTTAATATTGTCATACAACAGTATCTAGTATAACCAGAAAGTCACGCAATTAAGTTAATTGCTTGTTATTGTGGGAAAATATTTGGTTGAACACTAGTGCGCATATATAAATTGTCCAGAACTGTGGGACACTCCAAGGTGCTGCTGAAATGCACTGCAAGATGTAGTGGACTAGTCTAAACATTTGAACTTGTCATTAGATGTAAATTCAGGGAAAAGATGGAGAATGTTCTTCTCAGTTTATCATTAAAAAATATTTTTTAGCATGTGGTAGATATGGTGTAGAGTGTATTGTAATTCTGTAAGATGGCTGATGTTGTTTTCGTGTAGGTCCCTTGCTACGGGTACTGGTGTCCGTGTTCACTCCCATCTACTGGACTACTGTGCTGCAGAATGGTGCAGCCAGAAATGGCTTCTCCTTCACTCAGGGTCAATTCAGACAGGAGTCTCAGGTGGAGTTTGAGACTGGTACGTTCAAATAAAATTTTATTTATATAGCCCCAAATCACAAATCTCAAATTAGCTTCAAGGAGATTTACAATCTGTACAACATAAAACACCCTCTGTCCTATATCACTTAAGTATTCATACTAACATTCGTATAGATTGTCGTAAGTGTGGTAAGAAAAAACTAATCTGACTAACATAAAAAAAGTTTTTATTTGTGACCACTGATCACTCTCACATTTTGTAACTCAGAAAACAACCAGCAGATGGCAACACTTACTTGAGCTTTATGGGTTTACATCATAGATTTATTTTTCCCTTGAACTTGTAAATGAGTGATCATTTCACTGTTTTTTAAACAGGGGAGATTCTTCGTTTGACCCATGTTGCCAGAGGTCTGGATTCTGAGGGAGTTTTGCTAATAGACATCGTAATTAATGGATTTGTGCCTCCATCATTAACTTCGTCTCCTCTGAACCTACAGGTAAATTCACCACTGTCAATGTACACTGAAAGACCATGAACATACACTACTCACAAAAAGTTAGGGATATTTGGCTTTCGGGTGAAATTTATGGAAAACGTAAAAAGTTCAC
>JAUMHL010000030.1:6860490-6919996 GCA_032362345.1 Sandelia bainsii
TGGACATGTGCATTCAAAAGTTTAGGGAAGGTCACATTAAGTTCACCTGTAAAGGTTATCGTGCATTTTAGGTTCATACTGAAATTTCCCCCGAAAGCCGAATATCCCTAACTTTTTGTGAGTAGTGTATGTCACTAGAAAAGCTGATATACTTGAACTTAATTTCTCTGACCTGATTTCTTATGTGTCCAGCAGGAGTTTGATGAGTCATACTTGCAGACGGGTCAAGGGCAGCTGTACTCGTGGTCATCACAGACCCACCAGAAAGGAGGAAACCCCATGGTTCTGCGCTGCAATCACACCATTATTTATGAGGGCCAGGAGGAGCGCCAGGGCCCTCTGCTCCAGCTGCTGAAGGTCACTGGGATAAACAGTGTCTACAATATGTTCACTCTCACTTTGGACTTCCACATTACTACAAACCTTCTCATACCAGGTCTGGGGAAAAATAACAATGAATTATTATTTTAAAACAATGATAAATTACATGAAATACTGTATGTGAATGTTGAAACAGCTGACACTGACTGAACTATGTTTGCAGACGGTTATGAAGACTCATGCCCTAAAGGTTTCATTCTTGACACAGCCTCCTACTGTGCTGGTATACTGCCGCCTTCTTTTTCTTCTTCTTTTGTGCTTAATTTATCTTTAGCCATCATTTATCTCTTGTACAGTTAAAGATGTTCATTTTTATTATGATTAAATGTGTTCTTATTAGATGAAGATGAGTGCACACTCCAGTCTCCCTGCTCTCATTCTTGTAACAACATAATGGGAGGCTTTTCCTGCACATGTCCCTCTGGCTTCACCATCTCCACAGAGACCAACACATGTCAAGGTGAGGAAAAAACTGCTTGTTTGCTGGACGTTTTGTGGTTAATTCCCACATATACAGTGGTAACGTCCTAGCTGGATGAAGAAATTAAACTAAAAACTAGTTTAAGCGCTCATTTTCATCAAATCTTCTGCTTCTTCTGTTTCTCTTTTAATACTGTGCAGATATTGATGAGTGTTCCCAGGGCTCACACATGTGCCACTACAACCAGCAGTGTGTCAACACAGTGGGTACATATCGCTGCCAGGCCAAGTGTGGACCAGGATTTAAGCCTACTATCACAGGCACTAGCTGTGAAGGCAAGTAACTGTTGTGATGTTCATCCTGGTCAACAGTGATTACATGTTATACAATTACATTTGCAGTATCATACAGTATCTAATATATATGCTGGATGTCCACAGTAGATTCATTGAGCCACTCAATTATGTTTCAGATGTGGATGAGTGCCAGGAGTCTGCTCTCTCCCCATGCCAGCATCAGTGTCTCAATACACTGGGCTCCTATCGCTGTATCTGCCACCCAGGATACCAGCTGTCGGGACATCGCTGCATTGGTCAGTCACATGACTATTTAGACTTTCACAGGTTAAAGAGGGCTTACAAAGGTCATGAAAACGTTATCATTAAAATTTTCAAATCAAGGTTTAGAAGTCATCTAAAGGCCCAGCAGAATATGTGTATAACTGGAATACTTTTTGAACAAGGTGATAACTATGTGAAATAATAATAGCTCTGTTGCAATGGTTACACTTTTTCAGATATCAATGAGTGCATCAGAAATGTGTGCCCGGCTCACCAGCAGTGCCATAACACAGAGGGAGGATATCAGTGTTTTGACAGCTGTCCAGCTGGCATGACCAAAGCGGAGAATGGAGCCTGCATGGGTTAGTGGCTGTCATGCTTTATTTCTTTGCCACTTAGTATTTCTAAAGGGTTCTAAATGTACCATTTAACACATGCTATATAAATACATATGGTGGTACTTGAAAGTTGTTTTTTTTCTCTATTTCTGAACAAATATCACCTAAAATGAGTCCTAAGGCTAGATAAATGGATCGCAGTTAAAGAAATTAGAGAAAATATACACTAATGTATTTACTGGGGAAAATGATCCATCTTCTTTAAGTAAGGCAGGGCCTCCCAAACTCACACCTGACTGTCAACCCATTGATCTAAACACTTGACTCTAATGTCCCTTTGAAATTAGTTGATTTTCCTACACGTTCACTTAATTTTGGCACAACAATTTATATGAAATAAATAAATAAATAAGCATTTTTTTGTCCTATTTGTTTAATTGGGAACTAGTTTTACAACTTCTGTGAAAATCTGATCATGTTTTCGGCATGTTTTATTTGTGCAGAAATAGAGAAAATTGTATAGGGTTCGGAAAATTTTGGCCACCGCTTTAGAACCATACAAACCAAACAAAATAGTGCTATATTCACCAACCTTGAGGGAATCATAGATTTGGTTCCC
The DNA here is from genome assembly GCA_032362345.1 of Sandelia bainsii. Classification (NCBI taxonomy): domain Eukaryota; kingdom Metazoa; phylum Chordata; class Actinopteri; order Anabantiformes; family Anabantidae; genus Sandelia; species Sandelia bainsii. The sequence goes on from JAUMHL010000030.1 coordinate 6,862,810, forward strand.
ACCTCCAAGACAGTTCCTGGTTTTGTCTGTATTACTCCTTTAGTGATGTGACTGCCAGCTTCTTCAACCTCAAACTGCTTTTGAATTTACTTCATACACCATCAGATTTTGCTGCTTGTCCACAACATCAAACGGAATCTTTTTTAAATGTCTACTGATTGTTCTTAGGGGAAAACATTTGAATGAAAAAAAAAGTTCACCTGTGTGACCAAGGCCTTTCTTGCCTGGTTATTCGGTTTGGCTGGATCATCAACTCTAGCAAGAGTCCTGATTGTTCCAAACTTCCATTTCCCAATAATTGAGGTCACTGCAGTCATGTGAACAAGACCAAAAACATTTAGAAATAGTTTTGTACTCTCATCACAATTGTTTCACAGAGGTCTACATAATTCATCTTCATTGCTAGTTGTTTGTCCTGAGACAGATACAAGTTGTTTCCCAAACATTTGTCTGTGTTTTACACATCTATCTGTACAGTTCCTCAGACGCCTCTATCATTATTCCGGCCAGCAATGGCTGGCAGCAGCAAGACGCTTGCTTTTAGGTGCGTCTTACTCCTGCCCTATAAAAGGGCTGACACAGCATCACAATCAGCCTATTCGACAGAGAGGCACGAGCGGGCAACTGAAAACCCCTGCAAACCAGCAGGAGAAGAGCTGGGCATAATCACAGACAAGACGCTCCACAGCACCAGAGCAGCAGTCTAAGGCAAGATGAACTCAGAACTCGGACATGGAAAAGCAGAATATCCTCTGACAGTATCAGCCCTGCGGGCCTCTTCGCTTCCATGCAATGGTGATTATGAGGAGGAAAAGAAGGAGAAGCCTTACAGCTGTGCCTCCCCAGGATGATCCAGATGAAGCCCAGACTGGCCCTTTGTTGCACATTTATACAGGTCATAGTTCCATTGATCACTGTTAAAACTCCCTCACTGTCCAGTTTCCCACAAAGATGATTGCTCCTGGCTGACCAAGACTACAAATCACCATGGCTACTAAGACCAGCAGACAGAGGAGCATGTGGTTCCACCCACTGCATGTTGGCTAGAAAAGCAATAATCTGGAGCAGCACCATCCTGTCACTCAGAGCCACTCATATCGCCAGAGTCGTGCTGTCACAGATTGTGAAACAAATATGTGTTCTCACACAAGCCATTTGCCTCAAGAGAAAACAATCAGTGCCCAGTGTATTTAACACTGAATTCTTTCTGAGGCAACTCTACAGTATTTTGTAATTGTACTACAGCATCACAAGTATTTAGGTTTCTGAGTATGTTACCCAACATTTATGATTTCTTAAGAAGAACTACAGGAAATCAACTTGTGAAGCAGATGTGTGTTTTAATGCCTAAATAACTGTTACCTGCATATTTTTCAGATATTGATGAGTGCCAAGATGGAAGTCACATGTGTCGTTACACTCAGATCTGTCAGAACACAATTGGTGGCTATGGTTGTGTATGTCCCCGAGGCTACCGAACACAGGGAGTGGGCCTCCCATGTCTGGGTATGTCTGGACAATACTTTTCAACACTGCTTTAACTGAGATCATACATTAGGACTAACTTGAGTTTTGTTTTACCTTTCAGACATTGATGAATGCCTGCAGACACCAAATCCTTGTGCCTACCAATGCCGTAACGTTCCTGGCAGCTTTAGGTGCCTATGCCCTCCTGGTACCGTGTTGCTTGGGGACAGGCGTTCCTGTGCAGGGCTGGAGAGAGGGCAAACCTTCACCAATGGCACCAGAGTCAGGGCAAGACTCCGTCCACAGCTGGTGTCCTCTGTAGGCAGACCAATCCTTTCTCGTTCTCACGGAGTATCCCGCATTACCAGGCAGAGTTGTCCTGTGGGGTATGCTAACAGAGATGGCACATGTGTTGGTGAGTGTGCATCAGAAGTGAGGAAGTCGACGTTATATTTCCAGGCTCAGTCTCACACTTCCATGCTCATATTATTCTTTGTACAGATGTGGATGAATGTATACTCAAGAAGCCATGCCAGCATGAATGCAGAAACACCATAGGCAGCTTCCAGTGCTTCTGTCCTCCAGGTTACCAGCTCTTACCCAATGGCAGGAACTGTAAAGGTTAAGAATCTCATCAAACTGTTTCTTAATCACATACAGTAACAGTCACCTTTCATTTAAATTATTACAACTAAGCTCTTATCCTGTGTACCATTAGATATTGATGAATGTATAGAACAAGGCATCCAGTGTGGACACAATCAGATGTGTTTTAATACCAGAGGAGGATACCAGTGTCTGGATACACCCTGCCCTGCATCCTATCAGAGTGGAGGAAGCCCTGGGTAAATTGCATAACTAAAAAGTACTGTATAGTGTTTAGATACAGTACATCATCATCTGTAGATAATGAATATCATTTTTTTGTAGCTGCATCATAACTTTATGCTACTATGCTAGTGACGCTTTGTTCTTTCCTGTTTAAAAGCACCTGCTACAGGCCCTGCTCTCTGGACTGCGCCACAGGAGGCTCTCCTCTGCTCCTGCAGTACAAGCTGCTCACTCTTCCCTCTGGCATTCCAGCCAATCACAATGTGGTACGACTGTCTGCTTTCTCAGAGTCAGGCATCCTGCAAACGCGCACTTCTTTTACTATACTTGAGCAACAATCCGAGACGGGTGTAATAGAACAGGTGTTTGGCATCAGAGACGAGGCAGGCAGAGGCATCATCTTCACCCTGCAGGCTCTGGACAAACCAGGACTAGTGCGGCTCAAGGTGCAGGCCACCACCATCTCGGTGCAGGGCCGCATTACTTACCAGAGCATCTTCATCATTTACATTTCCATCTCATCATACCCCTACTGAGCCTCTGTGCTGCTTGGCAGTTGACTTTGCCCCCTTAGTGGCCTCTGGATGCCTCACCCAAAAGGACTATTCCCCAAAACTTTGTGCCTTGGACACACTAGGCCATATAAGGCAAGTCCAGTAAGTGGATTTCATGAAGATGTGTATCCCGTTCTGTGACTGTGTCACAGAAGAAAAAGTCCTGTAAGAGAAGACTTTAAAAAAAAAAAAAACCTTCAGTAGGATCTATTGAATTAATTACAGAGAAGAACCCACTTTATTGAAGAAATATGAACTGTTAAAAATGCTGGAAAAGACAAAATGTTTTGTCCACTTTTTTTTTTTGCTCTCTTTGTGGAAAGATGCTCAGAGCATTTTTCAATTGGAAAATGCTGAATGCCAAAAAGTTTAACACACCAAGCACTGAAGTTAGTATATATTATCCATCAGGAACTACCAAATATTTTTATATTGTTTTGTAAGTTGGTTTCCCATGTTGAATATATAATTTTGGGACAGATGTGTTCTCATATGAAAATATGTTTGGTGCCGTTATTTGGAAATACAAGCCTTTTCACAGCTTTGCAATTGTACAATGTCCCCTATTAGTTTAATTTATTTAAATCATATGAACAAATCACTGGTTTAAACAACTTCCTGTCACAGAAGGTTTGAGTAAAGAATCTGCTGGCGTTACTGTTATAACAAACCTTCAGTGGTACATTTTAACAGTTGCTTGTTGCTATATAGCTAGCGACAATGTTTCAGCTATTGTGTGTTTTTGTACTGTTTTATAACGTTTTTTATCAGCTGGTTGTTTAAAGGTGCTATTCTAAATGTACTCAAGTGTTTTCAGTGGTGCTGGTTCATGATGCTATACCTAAGATTTTAATAATCTCATTTCAACATTTGGAAAACGTGGTGTTTATAAAAGTAATCAAGCATGTGCCATGTACGTACAGATCCGAGAAAGGAAGTTGCTATAAAAATATAAATTGCTCTCAACTGCATTAAAATATTTTCCCAACTTTTAAAGGTTAAACAAATATTTTTTCTGTTGGTGTAAATGTCAAAAATTTATATAAATAAAATGAACAACACTTAAGTTTTGTCTCTTACTATAATGCAAACCCAGTCAGTGCTGGTTATGTCCTGTTGTAGAACTTAACCAAACATTTTTAAAATAACTTGTTAGTTTTCTCAGGTAATACCTCAGCTGCTCAGTAGATGGAGCAGGTTTAAAGTTCTTTTCTCAAAGTTCAAACTTGCCTCTAGATTAACTCCTATGTTTCCAGCGCTGTCATCACTGAGACTGCACTGCTGGTTTTCAGACCTGAGGAGAAAAACACAAAACATTCCTCTCTGATTTTTTCTTTGGAATATTTCAGGACAATTACAATTTTATTTTACAGTACTTTATTTCAAATTTAACTTTACTCAACTATTGGATCTTTACATGCATAATACTATGCATTCCTATATTCAGGATATGATATAGAACATAACCTGATTATTCATATATCTGTATGATTGGAATATGACCAGGCTACTGTTAATCCGTGTTTTGATGGCTTTACATCACAGGCAGTGTCACTTTTTTTATACTGAGTACCAGGTGTTATTAACATGCTTACCCTTCACTTATGTCTGTCCTGGCCATGTGTTTTTTTGTTTGTTTTTTTATAAAATACTAATTTAATTCTAATTTTCCTCAGTTATACAACATTCAGTCCATACTTCAGGCTGCAAAACAACCAACTGCTCACTTCAGTCACTGCTGCTGTTATAGAAATAGCTGGAATAATCTGCCATATGAATGACAAAACATTTATTTCAGGGAAGCCTCACTGTTTATTATTTTATCATTATCTTATCTATTTCTTTTGTTAAACCTACTAACTCACTGACTACATGACAAACCTGCACACATACAGTATTTTCTGTGTCCTGATTAGGATTTATACGGGTATACTGATTTATAGTGGATCATATTACAGCTTAATGTTTACATGGCACATATAACCTAGATACTCATCTGCAATACAGCAATTAGTTTTCTTGTTTATTTTCCTGTAATGACTAATAAAGAGGGTCAAAGATAGCTGACTGAAGCTGTACTGAGTAAATGTGCTTGTTGATCCTTCACTGTTGTGTGTACGTGTCAGTGTGTGTGGTGGTTGCCTGGAGTTGTTTAGCTTTTTGCTTTTTCTGTGATGTTGTCATTAGCTTACTCTGGATGTTAGGAATTACTGGTGATTGTGAAAGAACAATTGATGTTACTGAGTGTTGTTAGTAAATGACCAAGACTTGGTCAGCTAACGCAAGCTAGTTTCCAAATGCTATGTGGCAAGGATTAATTTCCAAATTATGTGTTTCCTGGAAGTACCAAACAGATAAACTGCGTTTCTAAACAAAGAGCAATGCTTTTTAGCTATGGTACATGTGGAGCTAATTAAAACAATCAGTGCTCTGTCTAATATCTCAGAACCATGGGCAGTAACTAAAGAAGCAGAGCCATTAGGACTTTAACAGATACATGTACTGTAAATACACAAGCAGTGGTAACAAATAAAAATAGCATTAAAATGGAAAAAGGGAAAAGAAACGAGCATTATTTTTTTGAGAAAACCAGCAGGGCTGCACACCAAATTGGAAGCTTTGAGGTTTCATAAAGCTCTGTAATTATCCCTCCAGCATGTGTAGTATACTGCAAGGCAGGCCGGAAGTATTTTCCTTATTTCTGTGAAACACAAATATGAGTGGGAATGAATGCTTAAGGCTGAGGGACGGCCACTAGTAACATCTTCCCTACTGCTTTACACGGCCAGGATGTTAGAAGAAATGTGGACTTACTGTTCTCCTTTCAGTAATGAGAATAACACTGCTGCCTGATAGTATGTGCAGTGGAGCTCAGAGTACAGCCATCATTAAACCTGCAAACAAACAAAAAACACTTTCATTCTGACATTTAATGCATGTACATCAGCTGAATCTGTCATTATTTTACCATACATATATTGTATTCACACAGTCTTAAAAGCTACTTTTTAAGTATTATATAATTTAAATGAAGATTTTTCTTTTTCAACTCTTAATAAGAATTTAAAATTTAATTTTGGTTACTTTCAGCTCTACATTTAAGCATCTGTCAGCTCAGTGTTTTGATTGTTTTGGCAAAATGATAAAAATGCTACTTGATCTGCATCATATACAGTAATTCAAAGATTCAAAGCTAGGTGGTGAACACATATAACAGTGTAACAATATGTTAATGTGTTGTTATATGTTAATATTCTTCAGCTGCCAAAAAATGTCCAAAACATTAGTTATTGTGACTTTAAAATGTAATGTTTAATGTTAGTCACCATTTCTGAAGGCAAGCAAACTTAGCAATTTGCAAATGATACTGCAACATGTTGCTGCTGATTTTGGAAATGTGAGCTGTGAGAGATTTTGAGCATCATCTCACTTTACTTAAATCTGGTATCAAAGACAAGATTCACTGATATGGCTAGCTACTCTACAACACTAACATGACAAAAAGTTTATAAAACTTTATATGAGATGAGATTTTGTTCATTTTAACACTGCACAAAGGGGAGAAAAATAATTAAAAAGACTATTTTTTTCCACTGGTTTTTAAATCAGTAATGAACATGAGTAATGCGCCAGATTCAGATGGACATAACTCTGTTTTCTGTAACCAAGTGTGGGGAGACTGAGTAATACTATGATGTAGTGACTGAGAACTAATGGTAAAAGTGTAGTGGAGGATTTGAAGAGCCTGCCAGGACTCCATGACCAAGGTCAAAAGAACAGCTTTGGAGCATGTGTTGCACAAAACAGTGAGTATCCTTGTATTTGTATCATTGAGTTTTCAGTGTTTTACTTTAGTACAATGTCTGTGTTACAGTAAGCTTTGACGAAAGGTTAGACTAGTAATATGTGCTTTTGGGAAGCCTGGACCCTGCCTTTTTATTAATTTATACAGGATGAAATGAAAATATAACCAGGCAGCACACTACAGTGACTTCATATGAATACAAAGGCAACACGTTTTAAAACTATTATTATAATTTTCCAACACACTTTGTCAACAGAGCACTCAATTGTGGAGGCAAATTTATGAAACTGTATTTTCCAGATGACATATTACATTCCGCTGTTCATATGGCTATAATGCCAATAAATGTGATAATCAACATATTGTGCACATGCACTATGTTCCTACCCAGAGCATTATCCTATGCCCTGCTGGAAATTACTTGTGCACAGATGAAAAGGGTGTGATGGTAATATTTACCTGTCGCCATGGTAGCAGTGAATTATACATATACTGTATAAAAATCTTTATAAAAACTAAATCGGTGGAGAAAAAGGTAAGTGTGCAGACACAGCACACAATAATTTCATCTTTTGCGGTAATTTACAATATTGCATTTGTGTTGTTAAATGTTTTGTTAAATAAGGCTGATATCTGAAGCACAGTGTGCATTAGCTCATAAAGCTACGCATTGAAAACGCCTGAACCAACATGAAATACAGCACTGTTTAAATGACGCACTGCCCTCAAAGCTATCCCTCTTTCAATGGGGCAATTAAAAAACAAGCACACTGTGCGGTATACTCCTTGACATCGTTGTTATCAGCCACCCTGACGACATTTCCTGCACATGTAAGCGGACCGCTTGCCAAAAATATCAAGAAGTTTTGGATTGGTGATTACTTTTTACAACACTGTATAAGACTTCATGTCTCTGTCTGTATAGAATGTGCAGCCAATTATATCATCATTGGGACAACATCACTCTGCCAAACAACCGTGATCCTCCTTCCCTCTAATAATTACTTGCAGGAAATGCAACAAAAAAGAACCAAAAAAAAAATCCCCCAGCTTGTCATTTTCTAAGACAACTCTTCCAACAACATGTGTTCTAAACATGTTGGCTGGAGTGTAGCTGTTGTGTGAGTTCATGTGCCTGGTTGAGTTTTAATGTGGGCCAGACACTGACTTCATTACCACAATGCTTACCACAGTAGTTCCATCCATCCTGCTTCCCAGTCTGCCAGCCAAGTCTTGCTTCCTACCAGGACTCTCTGGGACTGCAGATGAGGGGAAAAAGAAGTTCTAACACTTGTAGTTACGGATGGAAAGAGGTAGAAATGTAGAAATACTGAAAAAAAGCGGGCCCGCACAATTTCTAGTTGTAATCCATAGCTACTGTTTTGGGTTTGGTTCTACAGTTAATATCGTTCATCTCCATTCAGGCATTAGAGACACCAGATTTTCTTTCCATTTTTTTCTTTCTTTCCAAACAAAAATGTCTTTCCAGTCTCAAATGAAACTATTATATAACCATTTAAAAAAAGGTCCAAGCAAATTAAAATAAAATAGTTGCAGCATAGTGGTAGCAATAGCAAGTGCAAATACAGAGCTAAGCATGCATAATTTAGTAACTACAATCTTGTAGTATGGAAACTAAGAATAACATTAACAACTGATGCTAAATAGAATTATAAACACCCACAGTTAACATCCAGTCAACTCTACAGGGCTCTTGTCACTGTTTGAATCAGCAGCAGCAGAAAGTAATGGCAGACTATAAGCTAAATGCCCATTATCAAAGAGAAGGCAAATGCAGGTAGTGAAGCATGCTAAAGAGCAGCTAAAGAGACAAGAAGAGGTATGTGGGAGAGCTGATATGCTGCCAAATTGACAGCAATTTGCTAATTGCTGAACATTAAAAACTTTATATTTAAAACTGTAACCGTATTAAAAACTGTTGCTGAAAATGTGCAAACATGCCCACTCATAGATGATTTACAGTATTTACAGCTTCTTTCCACGGTCCCCATGAGCCAAACATCACAAATATTGCACTAGCTAGTCTACACCTTGCCCCTCACCCTCAATGCCAAACATTTGGCAGGGCAGGCACATTTCCACACCTCAGGATATTTTGTGTCTGCTCCCTTAGTGAGGCCAAAGCCTCTATTTGTCAGACCCACAGTTGTTCACTAATCACTCTGCTGAGATTTACTATCCAGTTGGACAGAAAATTGTCAATCCTGCTCCCATAATTACTCTAAGACACAACCCCACGCTTTAAAATAACTGGTCAAGAAGTACTTTCTCACGCCAAAGCTAGAAATGGTAACAACAAAGTAAGAACCTCAGGGCATCTACAAAATACCACTGTGGACACTAGTTACATAAACTAAAATTAAACCATGTTCAGTTGCAGAACTGTTGCCTCTTTATACAGAACAATATTAGAATACAAAATCAAGGATAACTTTCCAGGCAATAGGGCAAAAACCTTTTGCAAATACTTAAAATATAATTACAAATATATTTCATATATACTGCTCTAAAAGAACATATTTGGATGTATTGTAAAAACCATGCAACCAAAGCTTAGAGCAATTATGAAACTGAAAACTGAGACACCAAACCACACTTGTGCTGCTCATTTTCAGTCAGATTCCCCCATAGTGTATATCTGTGATCACACGGTTGTAAAATGACTTTTTAAAGTTCAAGTTGTTTGTTTTAAATGTTTCTGACAGCTGTTCTCAGATTCGTGGAAGTTTGCCAGACCAGTGTCTCTCTATGCCAAGATCAGCTTCAATCCACAAATTAGCTTTGACAAAGCAATACCAGTAAAGTACAGCAGTCCTAACGCCTGGAGTGGGATGAGATGGAAATATCATAGTCATAAATATCTTTGCAACACAGAGGTATAGGCGAAGCCAAAAACAACTCTGGAACTCCAGATCCTCCAACACACTGACAATGGTTTGGAACTGTAACAAGTTTAAAAACTTGTCTCTCATGATCAAGATGCTGCATTTATAATTATAAAAACAAAGCTTTTAATAATTTATAACATTAAACTATACCTGAAGGGTATAGTTTTGGAAAGGCATGGAAAATAAACCATTAAAAAATTCTACTTAAGTAGAAACAGTTGTAGCACTAACTGGTGATTTCCAGTCTCAAATAAGAAGTCAGACACTACAAAAATCATCAAGAAATCTGTTAAGTTAACAAATTGCAGGGTGACATCACTGGGCACACCCCCCTATATAACTACAAACTTAGATTTACCTCACAGGAAAAGAATGGGCCTCTACAGTGAAACTAAAAAGAAGTCCAATAAAGACATGTACCACTTCTAAGACTTAGCCAGTGTAATATATTTTTTAGCAGAGATCTTGGAGGAAACCAAAAGACAGCATCCCACACTATGAGAACTGTTTGTGTTGGCACAAGCATCATTTAGCTATCACCAGTCCAACATTCACATTATCTGCTTTGGCTCCATTTGACAGTTTATGAGAGTGTGTAGGACGTATTAGATCACAGTTTTTCATCCTGGAAGTTAGAGTGCTGGTTGCTGACTTCCAGAGAGACATGACCCCAGGAAATAGGCAGGTACTGGAGGGGCTGACAGCCATCCATCATTGTCAGTGCCCTGGGACAACCTATCGAGCATGGCTACTGTGTGCTCTCTTGCTTTCCTCTCTTTACTCACTATTTTGTTTCTTGAAATCCAATACACACTTACATTTAGCTCCTTCTTACATTTAGTCCACCGTACAGTCTACAACACAAATACTCAAGACATAACAATTAATGGATGTTGGATGAAACACTACAGTCCATGGCAACAAACTGGAACTGCTTTGCTGTTATTAGTGCAAAAATGTAGTGGCAAGTGAACACAGAGGGGAACAACTAAAAAAGAATGATAAATGGAAGTCATCTGTGAATAATAAAACAACACGCTGTGGTAATGACGTTGGAATTTTGTATTTTTAAGAACCAGTTAACATAACGTGCACCTAGAACATTTCATCAGTTCTATGGCGTATCAAGGTCAGCTCAGCGTCACTTGAAAACACAGAAGCTCTCCATTATTCAATCTGTATGCGAGCTTTTTTTTCCACATGATGCATTATTATCTTACTAAAAACATACAGATATTTTGCACATTGCCATTATAACCCATACTGGTGATGACCCAAAAAAGTGACATTTTTCTCCCTCTGACACTAAGCAAATAAGCAGAGCATAGCACATAGATTCATTACAAATACTTCTAAGACACAAATACAAAATACAAAAAACAATAAACAAGTATACTGTTTACATAGCAACAGAACATATAAAATCTTGATTAAATACTGTATGAATTTACACTTTAACACCCTACAGACTATAGAACACTTTATTTTCAATAGCTACTTGTGCAAAATACCATCGTTGGCATTAAAACTAAACTGCTGAAACTGACCAACTGCCTTAGAGAAGACGTGTCCTCCAGAGAAGTACTCAGGTCACTCCAAATGTTCAGAATTGTTAAAGAAAAATGCACTTTAACAATGTCTACAGAGAGCATTTCCCACTATCCTTCAGAAAGCTGAAGGGTAGATCGATATGATTTGGTACGATTTAGTTAAGATTTACACTATTTTCATAGTGCAGACGGCCTGTTTGGACATAAAACTGAGATTTTCACCACAAGAAGACAAGTTTGCATTTCTTAGAATCATTCCTTTACTCACACAGCTACTGAAGGAGCTGAAGATCAGCCACTTAACATTTGGCATGAACAGTGTTTAGTATACCACTGTTCACATTTATTGATAAAATCTAAACTTTAATATTTGTCCAGGGACCTCCCTTCAAAACAGTAATTACAGTGAATGAGCAGACAGAGATATAGTAAACTGGACTGTATTTTAATTTGATTCCAGAAGATTCTTATTTACTATAGTAAGAAAAGGGAGATCTGTTTTACATGGTGGACTCTTTGCCCTAAAATAGGTAATGGGACACAAGGCTGCTTGAAATATAAGTTACACATACAGAAGTTAGAGTATGCATGGCACACACTCCAGAGATGCCTTGTTAAAGAATCCCAATCAACACCAGCCAACACCTTGTTAATTCAGACTGCTGAGCTTCATCAGCAACAGCACTTAGGCTCTTGAGCAGAATGAGAATAAATAATGTCATAATTTTGCGAGAGCACCAAATGTTGCATGACTTGTACCAAAACAAACACGGGCACCAGCCAGAAGCTTGCACTGTTTATTTAGTGTGACATTTGTGCCTAATTGACAAAACAGGCAAAACGTATTTGGGAGATCGCGGCTGGAAAGACATGGGCAACGTGGACTGTTTATCATACAAAAGCAATTGGAGGTGAGTGAACATTGTAAAAGAAAGCTAGCTTCAGGTACATCGACTGACAGAGTCAAACAGCCGTGTTCCAACTTGGTCTAGTTAAATCAAAATCAGCTCAACAGACCTTGATCTCCGTCTTTACTTTTTCTCCTGAAAAGGAGTTTACTGAGGTCTACAACAGTCTTCTTGGCAAATATATTGTGTTTCTGAATTTCTAGAAAAAATCACCTAATGTTATGATAGCAAAGTAGATTAGCACAAGGCCAAGCTGGTATATTTCACAGAGAATCATGAAACTTGACAGACTTCAATAAATCCATAAAACCTAACATGGAACTCTTTTAGCCAAGGCTCATAATACTGCACCATCCCCTACTACCCTAATGAAGCCATCCTCTATGCTAGATCTTCCACAGTCATTTTATATATAAACCACTGGTGCTGACACAAGCTCTGTTCTTTTACAAGCTCCGTGCTGGTTAGTACCAGGTCCAGCTCCAACAAGGCACAAAGTAAAGAAATCCAAGCTGCTTTTCTGTAAGTTTAAAGAAATGGAAAGATTTAGGTGTAAGACTCAAAACAAACAGGTCAAGTACTCTGACCTGGCTTTTACTTTACTCTGGGGGACATTCCACCAAAATGACCTCATAGGGGACAGCAAGCCTGGAAAGCAATAAAATCTGTCTCAGTGGAGATGGCTTTTCCATCAGTTTTCTGGCTTCATTGTTCACGTCTGAGGTTCAAACCTGCAGTGTGGGACCCCAATTGGTAGCTTCAAGGACAGGGAACAGGTTGTAACAACTCTTACTACTCTGGTATAAACTCTCAAACCTTACGCACTTATAACATTGTAGTCACAATGGGATGCTAGCTAAAAGGTTAGCTACTGTGGGCTATGGGACCGTTCTGCTGCACAACAAATGGGACCTGATGAGAATACAGTACTTCATGTATGTCACATTAGGGATATTCAGTCAGTTTAGGACTTCACTGTAAGGTTTAATGGCACATGTCCAACATTATCTGTTTAATATATGATACATACCATAAGCAGAGAGGATTCAGACTTCATCCAGAGTGATTACATAGCAAAACACTCATGATAAAACTGAAGTAAACATGAAGGTAATATGTTGATATAAGACTCAGCACTGTAACACACAGTTTACATCATCTGGGCATGCTGACTGGATAGACAGACTTGTGTAATAGTGTCTGTCTAAGGCCTTAGCCTTTTACTGGCAATGCATTGCCTGGTCAGTGGAAATAACTGACGGAAAAATGGCAAAACTGTCAAGACAAAATACTGGCTTAAAGTAGATGGAAGCTGTAACTGACAAACATTAGGTAATCATGGTTTTTCTTTCACTTTCAGGTATTTAGACAGAGAGGTAACATACAAAAATGTCCAAGCCCCCTTATATTGTGTTGTAGCTCTAATTAAAAGTGGATACAAACTTTTGCCCTTCAATATACACAAAATAACCCATAATGACAAAGTGGAAATATGTTTTTAGAAATTTCTGCAAACGTATTTAAACCCAAAACTGAAATCTCTCATTTACAAAAGTATCCAGATCATCAATTCAGTACTTTTGGCAGCAATTCTCTACAAGTTTTGCACACCCGCATTTGGGAAGTTTATGCCATGCTTCATAGCAGATCCTCTCAAGCAACATCAGATTGGATGGTAAGCATATGTGAACTGCCATCTTCAGATGTGTCCACACGTATTCTATGGGACTTTGCCTGGGCCACACAAGGATTGTAGCCGTATCAATTTGTGTCTTGTCTAACTTGACTTGACTAAATGGCAGGAAAACGCAGATGAATTATGACCTCTTGGCTTTGGATAGTGAATGGGATGGAATAATTGGGACCCTCACATATACAGATGTGGGCTTTTTAAAACTATGTATAATTAAATAAATTTGTGATAGGTGGACCTCCAGTGTAGACTGATCAGCAAATTGGCTATTTTATCCATTTAAAATTAAACACCACAAAGTGAACAAAAAGTGAATGTGTCTGAAGCTACTGTAATATAAGAATAGTCCTCTGTTTTTACAATAATCTTTACGGCAACATTTCACTAGCTATTTTTCTGTTACTGAGTAACCCGGTAATTAATACACTTCATTGTTTTTTTCTACAAACATCTGCCATAAACAGCCATGCAAATGAGAGCTTAGGTTTGATGAAGCTTTTGAGCGGACACTCAGCAAACTTAAAATAATCCAGACAAGGGTACAAGAACAGGGCTCCTGGAAATGAAATCTGCTGCACTGCTCTGCAGGGACAGCTAAGTTTGACTTATGAGACAATTCAATCGACAGGCGCTCTATTGTTCCAAAGCGAACCTGGCTGCCAATTTAGCAAAGGGAAACTAATAAAATGTTTCATTTGATTGCTGTTGCCAGATGAATACAACTTTTGAGTAGTTTCAGGAAGAATTTTATGTACCGGCATCAAGTCCTCAGCAATGACGTGAAATTTACAGCAATCTGTGGAATAGACAATAATTATGACTAAGTGTTCTCCCACTTAAGAAATTAAACTGTTGACACTCTAAAGTGTGCACATGATGCATTTATCTACTGGAAGCCAGTAGCACAGGGATCTTTTTAAGAGTGAACAGTGTACACTTCACAGCTGACAGCTGAGGTTTCACAGTATGTCTCACTGAAGAATGTGCATTTGCCTTGAGCTGCCATAGGTAAAGGTGAGTGGTGACCAGGATAAGTAAACCAGGCTTTGATTCAAGTGGTGTTTAGTGATCAATTACAGAAATGACACCATGTGCTGTCGTGTCTATTCAGGTCTATTCAACTGTTCTAACCAAACCAGAGAGTAACCTCTTTCATTATCACAGCTGCAACTGAATAACTGGAAGAACTAATAGACTTGGTTTTGTATGTTCACAAGTGTTTTTGAGATAACTGTCCAAATTACACACAGAAAGATTGCTAATTTCCAAAGTAGGAGTGTTTCACTGCTCATCTGTTGTAATCATAGAGCCGGCAGATATTCTGCCAAATGTTGAGCTCATCACTGGCCTCTCAAAGCAGTCTGACCGTGAGGGTACTAAGTGTACACGTGTTTGTTCAGAAATGTGGGGTTATTAAGCTTGTCTCGTTTTCTGATGTGGTACAGGAAATGCCTCACTGCTCCAGTTAAGCCATGTTTAGGTTATAGCAGTAAACATTTGTAGCCAGATTTCTCCATGCCATAAGACCTGTGCTGTAAGACCCTTATAAATTCTTGCTGAAGGTATTAACTATAAAACAAGAAATCCGCTCATAGCTCCTTTCTTAGAGCTCAATGATATGAAACTATTATTTGAGTCTCAAGCAGACTTTGGTTCTCTGTAAAACTGACCTTTGAAAAATGTTAAGTAATTCTCTAGTTTGGCATCTGAACCAAGTGACCACATTATCTCACATTCAGTGGAAAAAGCAATGCCCATTCTGTGGTTCCTTTGGTTTTCTCCAGTGAAACTGAGGTCCATCGTTAGAGTAAGGGCAAGGAGCAGCCTTAATCTGGAAAATATTACTGGGCATGGAAGAACATGGGAAACAATAACACAAAGAGGATTCCTCTTCCAACCTCTGGGCTCTGTGATTTGGAGATATGCTTTAGTTTGCAATTTTAGCTCACCACAACTACCCACTTGGCTCCCATCCTTTACTATTTTTTTCCCACCTCCCTCAAAAGTGGGCTTTTGTCTTGGCCAGTCCATGAACTTCTATACTGTAGCTGAAGAGCCACTCAGGAGGAGCAGAAATCCCTCAGGTAACAGTTTGGGTTAAGTTGAGCTGTTCTGCACTAGAATAAATTCTACTTGCTCCAGGTCTTTTAAAAGATGAATATTCATTCAGCTTTGAGCTTTCAGATTACTATACCATCCTCCTGCCAGTAGAGTTGTAATGAATGATACTGATATGGTCAAAGTGCCCTGCCTGGATAGCTTCCCTTGTTCAGTCAAGGACTTCCTCTTCACACATGGAGAAGTAATCAAAACATGGAGGCAAATGGAGCAAGTAGGTCTTCCTTCAAAGCAATGATTCCCCTTCTGTTTTTGACATTGACACAGCCAAAGCCTTCCGGCAACTGATTAACTACTGTTTTGACAAAAGGAAGCTATAAGAAATTATTTGTAAGCTGTTGTCTAAGAAATTGACCTCAGGGTCAGTAAATGGAAAATCTTAACTACATTTGCTTCCTGCTGGGATGAATTGTTGAAAATACCTAATAAAAAAAAAAAAGGGTAAGGTCATTCAGAGACGTAGTACAAAGCCACTCTAAATCAAACACAGTGTCTGAACTACCCTGACTATACAGAACTACCCTGAGAAGCTACTGTACACTGAAAGATGGCAGAACATGTAACACATCTGAAAAAGAACAGAACCATAAAAAAATAAACAAATGGCAGGTACTTCTTCAGTGGTGTGTTTCTGTGATCGCCTTCAACTTGTTAAATCTGGAAATATCATGTTACCATGTTATATTTACCTTGCATTTGTTCCAGGTTATCAGAAATCAGAAGTAATATTAGGAGATTAAACAACAAAACAAAAATTAGAACAAATTAGAAATTAAATTTACAACAATATCTATATACTTGTATTGCACTATTAAAAATATTTTCTTTCTACTGTGTAATGTAATATTTGTGTTACATAATAATTTTAATAGTAGTATGGAACATACTACATTTTTCACTGGCATTTTGGCTGCTTGCTGTCCAGATGATCCATGATTCAGAGAACTATCCAACATGGAACTTTTTCACAAGATATGAAGACCTACCAAATGCAACACTACTCCTTGTCTCTGGGATGGCAGTAACCAAGTAGTGATTGTAAACATTTTTGAGGAATTTTGAGGTGCAAAATCAGCTTTTTAGAGCGCTGGCTCAGTCCTGAAGACTTAGTAGTGAAATGTACCAGCTTTTCTGCTTTAATCTGTCACCCATTGTCAATACACTAAAAAGCCTGGGAACAAAATGAAAATAAAAAAGTGTATTGTGACTTTAAATTTCAAACAGTGTAGAGCTCATTAGTAGAGATACTCAAAATATTCACAGTGGGATTAATATTTATAGTAGGGTCAAGCAAACACAAAAGCTTTGTTAAAACACAATGATGGGTAAGACCACACTTGACTGAATTTGGTCACATAAACTGGAGCGAGTACTCCCTGGGAGTTTTAGGTCAATGGCTTTCACTTGGAACCCTGTTCATAAATTGAGATTTTTAAGTAAAAAGTAAATATCGATTTGATTAAGAACAAAAGTTCTAATTTGTGGATCAGTTTTGATTAGTGTATTTTGCTTGTTGGTTACATAAAATAAACTAAGATGTCAGTAATCAGATTTTGATGAAGTCAAGACAAAAAAATCCCTCCTACCTTGTTCACTCAGAATAATACTGACTGGGGTGATAAAAATTTAAGTCAACAATTGGCAAAGAGAATAATTTTAGTATTCTATTTTTCTGAGAAACATAGTGTTCAATTTTCTACAACTTGTGAAATCAAAGTCTCAGCATACAATCATCATATTTATTGCATGCGTCAGCACATATAGTATTTACAGTAAGTTAAACCTTATTAAGTGCAAAAGACAATAGTTGCATAGTAAAATTTCTCAGCTGTAGAAAAATAGCTTGAATATAATGTCCAACACTAGTCTAACAAAAATCCTTGGCATAGATGGGTTATTAGTTTAGCACTGCTGTGCTTCCTATCAGTTTCCTCATTATCCCAGAACATCTGACAGGCCGGAGACTCGAAATAAAGGACAAACACATTCTGTAATGAGATTATTTGCACTACAATTTCTTAGATAAGGATATCACCACAAAACATGATTTCTTCCACATAATTCTTATCTAACCCTGCCTAGTTCAGAGTCAGGCACTAGAGCACATCTGTATAGTAACAGTGTTTAAAGTTGGATGTCCCTACTGCCATCAGTAATTCCATAAACAGTAGGGAAATGAGCTGTGGTCTACCTTGAGCCAGGCTACCATTCCAATCATTCCCCAGGTTGTTCTTTACCCAGGACATTGGTCATTAAAGCTAGCAGACCTGAAACTAAATACACAGCTACAGAATACACCTTGTTCTTCACGGTCCAGTGGCTGGAACTAGAGAGAAACAGACCTATATCCCTACATTATCATGGCTTTACGCTATGTCAGAACTGGTTTATAGTGGTGCTAAATAAATGTCCAGTAAGATTAGTCAAAGCCAGGACGACATTTAAAGATTGCTCAGTGCTGATACCTTACCAGCCTGTCACTCTGACAAGTGAGATGACCACATTTATATAACTGAGATCATAAATGATGTGGTCCAAGTGTGATTTTTACATTCAGTTATATAGACCCTGTTAACCTGATAAATGCATACCTGTCACAACATACAGCACGTCAAGAACATGAGGTACAAAGTAGAAATTACATATGCATTATATTGAATGTGTAAAAAGCTGTAGTTTTTACAGTATGACAGTTATGTAGGGCAGCAATGGCCATTGGGCTGAATAAGTAGAGTGCTGTAAAAAAGTCTGTCCCCAAATATGGTGGCATAATCCATAAAGACAGTTACAAACTTCACAGAGAGCTCAGTTTTCTAAAACCTGAACTCTACTCCTGTCAAGATCCTCTGATGACAGAACTTCAGACTCTGCTATATTACTACTCTTTCCTCGTGAGTTTTTGACATGCCACCAGTTTCCCCACTTGAAATTTATGTAACAGCCATATAAGAACAATTGCCATTGCCTTTTACTGCCATCTTAGGTCACACATCATCATATCCCAAAAATTGCCGTTCAGTGGCAACTGGACTTGTTTTAAGTTCTTAAAGACGTTTCACCTTTAATCCAGAAGGCTTCATCAGTTCTTACTGACTGGTCAGACTGACAGTCAGTAAGCACGACCCTCGTTAAACAGAGGAGGTGGCCTAAGGCTAAACTATCACCTGCTTAAAATGCAGTTCTTTCATCACTACACAGGCGGTTTCACAGTCGTTCACACTGTGTCTCAAGTGGTCACAGTGACAATCATGAAAACCAGGTGGAACAACAAGCCAAAGTACTAAC
The DNA here is from genome assembly GCA_032362345.1 of Sandelia bainsii. Lineage (NCBI taxonomy): Eukaryota > Metazoa > Chordata > Actinopteri > Anabantiformes > Anabantidae > Sandelia > Sandelia bainsii. Next base: position 6,881,930 of record JAUMHL010000030.1, read on the forward strand.
GACTGGATGACTCCACAGGGTTTATAGACCTGTGACTCCAGCTAGGCAGTCAGAACTGATGAAGCCTTCTGGATGGAAGGTGAAATGTCTTCAAAAATAGCAATTTTGGGATATAATGATGTGTGATCTGGACGACAGAGAATTGTCACTGACACACATCATATGTATGTTCTCTGCTGGTTCAATGGACGTCACCTGTTAAAAACTCTTTACCTAGTGCACACATTAATTTAGATTCTTTCCAAATGATGTAAAGACAGTCATTTTGTAAAACATGTTTGGAAACCATACTGTAAATCTTTAGCACTTGTGACAAATACGTATTGTAACTATGATCTTTTAATTACATGCTTCAAGGCATGATGTGAGAATAATACATGTAGGGTACTGAGTTGGTTTAGTACAGTGGCCCGTAGGTGCAAAACACAACAACAAAAGAGAAAACGCAACAACAAAAAGGTAAACGCAACAACATTTCAGAAAACACGACAACATTTGAACATTACGGAAAAGGTAGGGACCAGCTCTTGTTTGGACAGAAACCAAGTCAATTTACAGTGAGACTGGTCACTACAAAAGTAAACTGCCAGGGATGCAGTCAGTGCCGGTTCTTGGCATAGGCGAACTAGGCGGTTGCCTAGGGCAGCACTCGCTGGAGGGGGAGCAGCTGCAAGCCCTCAAAAAAACGTTGCTTTCAAATATCATCAGTCGCGGGTTTTTGAGCTCGTTTTCTTAAGTGATGTTACTTATTTGGGCTTTATTCTCTGTATGAACCCCTCATGATTCTCTCCACAATAAGGCGATAGTTAGTTTGTCCTTTTACAGCCGGGATCCGTCCACAGACCCATGCATGAGTTTATGCAGTATGTTTGTCAAATCTGCCAAGCCAAACAGTGTTTGAATAGTTCTGCTGTTGAGCAGGAAAGCTATTTGCTAAGTGCTAGTCACTGGAGTTAGCCGGTGAGTTTGGTTGGTAACGTTAATCAAACTACAACACTGGCGACACATTTATAGTTGGCCGTTCTTTATCGCAGTGGGTATTCGCTCATGTAACTTAAAGCACTGTCATTTCTACACACTGGTGGAAAGTAACTCATGACATTTAGTCATGCACTGTACAGATGTAATTTGAAATAGCATAAAACTACTCAGCAGTGAGGAGTCTCCACCATGTGTGTCGCTAAAATGATGCATAGGCATTCATGCTTCAGTACCTGTAAAGCAGTCATTAAAATATATAAATGTGACAGACTGCATAGTTATTCTTTTAATATATGCAGGATTATTTGATGCCAGTACTTCTGTACCAATGACGGAACCACCCGTGGCTACATTGTCGTGTTTTCTGAAATGTTATTGCGTTCTCTCTTTTGTTGCTATGTTTTCACTATTGTTGTTACATTTTGTGAAATGTTGCATTTTCTCTGTTGTCACTGTGCTTTGTGAAATGTCGTTGCATTATGTAAACTGTCATTGCGTTTTCTCTTTTTGTTGTGTTTTACAAGCCACCATAGTTTAGGGTTTAACACTTGTAAAGAAACAGACTGCAAGTATGCACAACAGGGAAACTAGTACCATCTTAATTGTTAGGATTTACACAAATAAAAGCTGGTCACATAGTCCATGTGTAGTCAGACCTTCTAATGTCATTTGCAGCTCCAGCACCATTAGCAATATATTGTTAAATCCCTGCATGATTGTCAAGTGAATTTCAGACAAGGCCACACAGGCAGCTCATGCTTTCAACATCAGACTAATGAAGTCTGAATGAAATCCTGTTCCTCTGAATTCTCACACGTTCCATATTTACTGGTCTCATTTGGTGGTTTCTGCAACAGCTTGGGAAGGGGGGTGAGAGAGTGAGGGGCTTGACAAAATCCTGAGCCAGACCCATTCTTTCCACTCAGATCATAAAACTCAAAATTTTCCTCCAGACACAAGCGGTTCTTGTAGGTATAGCCACCAGGCACAGTGAGACCTACTCAGCAAGGCCATGGAATAATTAAACAAACTCTTTCCATGCCACATCAGAAAGGAAAAATATTAACATTTCTATTTTGATAAATTTGTAAATACTGTACAATCTGATTCACAATATGGTCACAAAGAATAATCATGGCACTAAAGTGAATTCATAGTTGTAATAAACTTGTCAATCAAAAGTGCATGAGAAACAGTAGGCCAAGGGTGACAAGGTCGACACAGGTCACCAAAGAGCCATCCATCATGTCTGGCAGACTGGGAGACATGCTGGTCTTGTACATAACCATGTTTAAATACCGACAGCCAAAATACAACCTCATTACATCTGATCCCATTCACGAAAACAGAAAACATGAACAAAGCTGAATATTGTAACACAGCTAAACAAAACTGATTCATATCACTGAGTTTATATTAAACTACAGACAAATGCTGTTTGACCTTTAGCTGCACAACTAATATGTTTATGGCAATGCCAACCAAGGCTTGAAATAAATCACTCCATTCATGCCTGTGTCACTAGTTTTGTGTATTTGCATCTTTTTTCCACATGTCAGTTACTTTACTTTCATTTGTGTTTGTACTTACATAAATTAGCCACTTTAATTGAAATGACATCCCTACAGTTGTCTCCATTCTAACAGCATTTGACACTAGACAGCTGAATGGCTACTACATAAAATACTACTAAAAATACATAAAATACTGCTTATCCAACTTTAAGTAAACGTGCTTACTTAATATATTGTACAAATCTATTAACTGTTTTAAATTCTAAGATGTGTTTACACATTTTACATTTATAAGCTTTCAGACACCAATTTGCCTGAAAAGGGCATCAAAAAAAAAAAACAAGACATGTTGCTCAAACATTAGCTCATGGAAAAAAAAAATCTATTCTGAAAATCTGTTACTCTAGTGCTCTTACTTTCTTTTCAAACTTCTACACTTCTTACTTTTTTGAATATGGCACAGCAGTATTATTTGACCACACTGTTATAACATGAACCAACACGAGGGCAGATCATTAGTTGCAGGTTATGCTGTTGTTTCTTTTAAATTTAAATATCTGAAACCCCTGAACAGTAATGTCAAAATCCTGCACTGTGTGTTTTTCTTGTACAAGTTATGCAGGCTCACTCCTCTGTCTTCACTTCCTGATATCTGTGTGAGCTTGTTTTGTTTAAACTTTCACGCAAGTTGCTGCAAGTTTCTGCTGTGTAGAGGTACTCCAGTGTAACAAAAGTGAGTACACTATACCTGACCAGGGGTGTATATTCTAATACAATTCACCAATTCAGAAGCTTTTAGCTGTAATTACAAATTATTTAAGTCAATTAATGTGATTAAACACATTCACTTCATAATTTGGCCTGTTGATCATTTAATAGATAAAAGCAATATCAGAATTAATGCTATTATTAAGCAATTATTCCTCTTAAATTCAAACTACTAAAAAATGCTTTCTACCAGTTCCTCCTAATGAATAACCAGACAACTTTCTCAACATGCTCATTCATTCACCAACATAAAAGCCCATCTGTGAAACATTTCCAATGTGAAGCCACTTTCCATGATCTCCCCTGTGTACTGCTAGCAGCTTTAAAAATACTTTGATTGGTTACTATTTCAATATAGGAGTAACATTTTCCTCCTGACATTTTTATGATCCGGTGTGCCTCCACCTGCTGGGGATTAGAGCTGGAAAGAGAACTAATCACTGCACCAACACCGTGGTTTTTGATGAAACCCAGTGAGTCACTCCAAAGACTTGACGTTGACATTCAGCTTCCCAGCCGCTGAGTAAGACCAGTTGGCTGCAAAGTCAGCTGCAGTTGTCATTCAGGCAATGAAAGAAAAGAAGGGTAGAAACAACTGAGTAAGACCGCTCAAGTATGACACAGAAGGGTTTGATCACATATTCTTTGATCAAAAATCTCTTGTCTAATTAGATTGTCAAATATAAGACCAGTTCTGTAGTCTGGCTTAATTTGGGATGTTATGAAATGAATTTGTCCACGCCAAACATCTTCTGCCAGGAACTTGGTCTCATAAAGAAAATTGTACATTCTTGCTGTCATCAGGGGAAACATTAAGACAGTTCCATTGACTTAAGGAAGAAACTGAATGAACCGTGGAAGAAATCAATTGCCGTCTGCCTTTAAATACCAACCCACACATGACATGAACAAAGCAATCATACAGTAATTTGAATTAAATAACCCTTTATGTAATATACACACAAGGACTATAATCGATAGATCGGTATAGTTTATTCTTGTAAACCTCAATAAGCCGTTCCTTTAACTGTAACTGGTTGTATTTTCAGAACGTTAAAATTTTCTTTAATTTAGCCTACTACTACGGTTTTGTTATGCTACCTATTGTAAATAGCTTTTCCAGTTATGCTAGATGGTTTATAGTGCATGGGAACATTTGTTGAAGCTAAAGTATGACTTTTATAAGAAATCCTTGAAAAAAAAACACAACACAAATGCACACTGTACAAAAAACTAGGATTTCAAAGATACACTGTAGAGGTCTAGGCTTAAAGGAATTTCTACATGGAAACAGTACAATGGAAAATACTGATTGTATCGTATATATTCGTTGGAGCACATGGATACTTGTGTAAATTGTGGAAAACAAAAAAGGGGTTCATCTAAGCAATAAGATCAGACTGCAACTAGAGGGCTTCTACTATTAACTATCAATAGACAATGTTGTGCATTGCATTCTGAATATTTGAATTTCCTTTTTAATTTCCTAATGCTACTTGTATAAAATACCTGGTGTTTAACACAAAATGAAACTGATATAGCTAAAACTTTGGCACACGAGACAGAATTTGTTACCATTAACTGTGATTTTCTCTCCATTTCATTCCTATCTTATACACACCCAACACTTTTTAGAGGGGATAGTTAACACACATTAAAGTTAGTCACCATCTGTTACATGTTTATACTCCAAATGAGAGGATCACACATCCTGTGCATTGTAAAATAAACCCCTGCAGCAGCTAAATGCAAAGCTACAATAAAACACAGAGGAAAACGCTATAAAATTATGAGATATTTACAGTATGACTGTACTGGAGCTTGACTGATTAAGATAGTCACCCATCTGGTGTTACAACAATTTACTACAGTAGCTGAAATGGTAGTTAATACCAGATTAGGAAATGATCATAACAGCTGCTAGACATGTGCAAATAATTCTGTAATTAAGTACTTATGGATATGCTACTATGATCTTTCTATGCACATGGAATTGAAAAATGTTAATTACTCAATCTTAGCAGAAACAGAAAACCCAATGACAACATTATTGGCTGGACAAAAACGTACTCTTATTGAAAACAGGATGACAACACAAAAACAACAGCCAAGGCAACAGTATCCAAAGCCAAGTGTTTGCTTGAAATTTATGAATCATTGGCAGAACTGTCCACACTGAGGACAGGACAACGTGTTTCATATCCTTTTGTCCACCAACACACATGGACACACAGACGTACAGCTCTGCTTTTGAAGAAATTGCACAATTATTCCACAGTGAGATGTAGTTTGGGTGTGTTGCACTCCACACAGATCCAGCCCATTTCAGACATCTCACCTCCAGGCTATAAACCGGGGTCAGCAGTCGCCTAACCAGACGTGGTCTAAGTCAAACACCTGGATCTGCCTCTTATGTGTCAGTCTCTTTCCGTCTCTCTCAGGGGCAAGTGTCCATTCACACTGAGTTAGGACGTGATAAATGTAACATCACTGCTGTCCACCACCAGATGACCCATGTAGTCCAAGCCAGAAATAGTGGTGGTGAACCTGGGGGCAGGGGGTTGGAAATTTGAGAAGTGTGTGTGTGTGTGTGTGTATCTCTGTGCCATGGGGAGGAGGGGTAGAGAGGCTGTTGCTTTAAACAAGAATGTGTTCATTTTAAGGGTGAGGGGGAGGCTCTAAGCTTAATTTGTCTGCCTAACTGCTAGAGAAGTTTTCATCATTTAAAATCACCAGTGAGGGGGGAGAGAGAGAGAGAGAAAGGGAGAGACAGGAGTAGGGAGAGAGAGGTGCAGTTGAGAGAGACAGCCTCTTAGAGCTGTGAGGCAGAAGTGATGGATTCAGCCCACAGAAAAGTGACAGTCTTCTTCTAACGGGCCACAGGCAGTACACAACTTGCTGTGGACTTTCACTATTTATCAGGAAACTACCTTCATCATATAACTCAAGTTACCAGTAGTCTCTTGAAAGTGGTCCAACTTTTTCAAGTGGATTTTGGAACAATCTACTCAATGTTTGCTCAAGAGTGTCTGGCAAGTTGAGCTTCTGTCGAGCTAATGACAAGCTTTTAACAACAGGCTTAAAAACACAGATACCTCTCCACTCCTGGAATGGACTAAGGTGACAAATGTTGAGAAACTAGACGGGCAGAGTACAGAAACACTTGGGATGATTTTCTACCAGGAGACACTTCAGTCAGCTCTGGTAGAGCAAGGCAACTGAGGGAGCTTCACCAATACTCTACAGTTATCTCGTAAGCATTGTGGAACCTTTGACTTATTCATATATTAATTTTATTCATTGGTTTATTAAAAAGAGAAAGAAAACATGTACAGGAATTGCTTAGCTCACTGTGTTGATAAAACATCCACATTTGTAAGTAATCTTGCAGAGCAAAGGATGACCTTGTGGCACAGTGACTCATGGTGATATTTTTAACATAATGTTGAAACAATTATTTTGTCTTCTTGTTGTACTGACAGAAGTCAGACGTTGGCTGTTCGCTGTTAAACTCCCGTGCTTTACATAATGATTTAGTTAGATCTTGAATTCATCATGCAACATCTGTTACCTGACTCACTGTTTGGTTGGCAACTGTTATTCTATTTTCTGATGACTGTTAGAATTGGTCAAGGGGGGTTAATTCAGCGCAAGGAGATACTGGAGAGTGGGATCTCTAGGGTAAGTGGTTCTTCACTACTAATAAAACAGCTCAGCTTGTCAAAACACTGGGCCCAAAAGGTGTAAAGTAAAGGCACATGGGCAGTGAAGAGAGTGTGCAGATGATGATACAGCGAGAGCCTTGAAATATACATGCTGACAGAGATTTATTTTATAAAATCTAAAGCATACCAGGGATTTTTAAAAAGGAGGAAAGATAACCTTGCTGTGTCAAGCAGTCAGCTTCAGGATGTTCCCCTGAACTCAAGAGGACAGAGAACCAGGCGGTTGAATCCCGTCTTTGTTTCTGTTGCCAGGGTGGTGTTTGGATAAGGGGGCTTTGAGGTAGAATGCAGGAACTTATCGAAACAATTTCAGAGACCCCCTGCTTCCCTCTTTGACTCAGATCACAAGTGCGGTATGGAAGGATACACCATGCTGCAAGAGATGCAGAGCGAAACCTAAATTAGAACAAAAACTTGAACTCTCCTGCTCAAAACAATCTGTCCTCTGCCATTAAACAGAGCAGGTATTTAATGCTAATTGCTCCAAATGTCATGTTACACACTTACAAGGATTACATGGTGGAGGAAAGAATGAGGTCACCCTCAAGGTAATGTAATAGTACAGATTACCATGAGAAAATTGAATTTGACTCTGATCCAACTTATATTAAGTGTCATGCAGGAGACTCTGCCAGTTCTCAGAGTTAGTACCAATTTGAACATGCAGCACAAAGCTGTCCTGCAAAGTGTCTGTCTCTTTTCAGCTACTGACAAATTAGGTGCTGTGTAGTTGTGTTGTGCTCTCCTGCTGTGGATGATGATGATGTGATTATGAAGCATTCACACAGAAAGTAGGACACTAGGAATGAATTGGGTCAGAAAACACAGTATGTCTTATAGGTCTGGCTAGGATAAGAGGAGTAGTGGTCCTGCATCTAGAGGGTTTAGGTCTCTTTGGTCTGGCCACCGCCATTGACTCGCCGTGTGCGTATGGCAGCTAACTCTAATGAGGTGACAAAGAATGTGAAGAATGCCATGCTCACACTGAAATGAGAAGGGCTGAGGTGAGAGACATCAGCCAGTCTGAGCAAGGCTGCCCACTTTCTAATTAATATGTGCTGAGCATGACCAAAGAGTCTGGAGCACAGCGCTGGTCAGAGACACGCTGACCCACCCTCTGCACCCGTCTATCACACTTGATTTAACATGGAGTAAAATCAAGAATGAGGAGTCGTGTAAACACAGACTTACCACCTAAAGACAGTAAAACCAAAACATCTTGGTGTGAAGCAGACTTGAAGAAATTCACCAAGAGGAGCTGCCAATCAAATACTGATGAGAGTTGTTACTCACTGCGCTACAGTCATTCGCCTTTAAGCCCTGCGCAGAGTAGACATTTATCACACTTATCAACACTTGTTAGTCATTGCAGCTATTGGCTGGTCAATGGCAGCTTGTTAGAGTGAACTGATATTAGGACAATGATGAGCTGTGGGGGCTGCTAACAGAAAAGCTGGAGGAGGAAAACTTCTGTTGTTCCCTCTGGCAGACTGTGGACGGGTTAATAATAGGCTGTCTCTGTCAGGGCAGATGGGACTCTCTCCGGCCCCTGGGAGACTGAGCCCAACAAGTGTTGTTATTTGAAAACATACATTAACAGAAAAACACTCAAAGACACACACATACCACATGCACCCCACACAAACACCACATTTCATCACAAGCTGCAAACATTTTCCTCGCAGCTTTGAAGTGTAGTGAAGCCTAGAGCAGGAGATTCCGGACTAACAACGTCTAACATGGGACTCCTCCACAGCGGGGGCAAATCACAGAGCGTTTCTGTGAGACAGAGCTCATGTTCCAGGGGGGAAACCGCAGGAGCCACTGGCCAAATACAGTCATCAGCACATTACAGGGGACAGGCTCTGGGCTGCTCTTATTATCTTGGTATGGGCTTGTAGGCTGATTTCTATAGGGCCAATTTATCTGACACTATAAAATAATTCAATTCAATTCAATTCATATTTATTTGTATAGCGCCAAATCATAACAAAGATCATCTCAAGGCACTTTACATAGCAAGGTTAAGAACCTTGCAAAATATAAGTATATATACAATATAATAAAATAATAAATAATAATAAAATAATTAAGTGATAATTGCTTAGGTTCTTTCCATAGTGTTATTTGTGAAGAATATTTATAACACTACTCTCTCTGCATCAGTCAGTATTTGCTAAGGTGATATGTCATTGTAAACTTGAAACAGACGCTACACTATTCAGTAAGGTTAATTCTGTGTTCAGAGCATGTTTCATCATATATTCATAAGGACTTCTAGTAATTTAAACCAACATATGGAATAATCAGACCTTATGTTCTTGTACTGTAAGTGTAAACTATACAATTAAAACACAGACAGATTACGCAAGAGCACAGTGTGCAAAAGCCCTTTTTCTAAGTTTTTTCTATCCCAGTAAGAAAACCTGTTTACACATTCTATTCGAGACAGATAAAGCCAAAAGGGTCGAATGTGCCAAGGGTCATGTTCTTGGAGAGCGCTGCATTTCTCTTCTCCATGTCTCCAACCTAATGTGCTGGCAGCACGCCCAGATTAACAAGACAAAAACATTTCTGCTCTCGTCTCAATTTTGTGCTGAACATTATATGGTAGATTATCTGTCACACAGAGATAAGCTAAAATAAATGTGTTAAGAAGCACACTACGCTGCTCTTCAAAACCAAACCAATATAGGCCTTTCTATAATGTTTTCTCGTTAGACAGGCACCTCTTGACTCTGGGAAGGTGTTACACAGGACCCCTCTGTAATCCAATATGCAGCAGCTTTCAATTAAGGTGCCCCAGGAGTTCAAGGCCTTGTTATCCTTAAACAAGAGTTGCATTCTCCTCAGGACCCAGTGGCATCCTCCCCACTTCTAATAACACCACATCATCTTCAAAAACTGCCTGCACTCATTTCAGTTAAGCATCTCATTCTTATTAAATCTGGGCTGTGCCACAAGGTCCAGTTATGGTGGAAACAGAATTTAAGAGAGACTGTAATCTAAACAGGAATATATCTCAGATTTAATCAGAAATGAATACTGAGACAAATTATGTTATTATGTAACATCCCTAATTAGATTCCTCAGCGTAGCTGATGGTTAAAGTAAGTTTTTGGTTCACACTAAAAACAGAAGAAGAAGCAGACATGTTGAAAGCAGATCCATAAATTATGATGAATTGCCTTTCAATGTCTCAAAGCAACTCATTTCCCTATTCTGGATAGGGACAGGAAAGGACTGATGCAACACAATAAACATTTAAAGCGGTTCCATGAATAGCATCACTTTTTCCATAAGCAAAGATGTCCAGGCCTGCAGAAGGGAGCAGATAGGAGTGTTTGTGTCTGTCAAGGACAAGCAGTGGCAGTCGCCCAAAGAGGACCTGAGCCAGCACTGCAAACTAAGCAAAACACTCCTCTAACAGCAATGTAACAAACTTAAAAAATCAGCACATCACCTGACAAAAGAAATATTTTCTTATAGGCAGTAAGGGGATTAGTAGCTTTCAAACAGCATGTTCTGCATACATTAGGTAGTGGAAAGTGGATTTAAACAAACCAGGATTAAGGTCAGATGAGTTCAACTGAATAAAATTAAAATCCATTGGGAAAACAGCAGTGCGAGGTGATGCAATTAGCTGTGTGTCCTGTATAGCAATCATGAGGTTTTTGATTTATATATTATATACAAAAATATTGCGTTTCCTGCAATGGAAGTTGCAACAACCACTGGGGTGCGGTTTCTTATTGATTCCTTGAATCAATTCCAAAATGATAAAAAAAAAAAGCTAAAATGTCCAGATAACAAAATCTACACATTATTTTTTTCTTCTTTTAAGTTAACTGCACATTCAGTGCAGTAGTGTGGCTGCTAAGGCAGCGCCAGTAGCGCCCCGTGGTTTACTACACAAGTACACTTTTTTTTCAACCTTGCCTAACGCTACCTAAATGACAGAGATTTGACAACTGAGAAAGGATGGAGCCCTTTCACCACAAATGTCCTTACTGCTCTGTAACAGTCCTCAGTTTCCCCCTTAAACAGCTTTCACTTTATTGCCAATGAGATTGGTGTGTTGTGGCTAACTGTCCCTGGCTATGCTGGAGGTGCCGGAGAATCGAAATTCAGTTTTTGCTACGGTTACCTGATACTTTCCATTTTCAATTTGTCTCTAATTTGGAGGCAATTTTGTAGGTGCCCACACCTTGTCAGACAAAAAAAAACTTAAATATGACAGTTTTTCACTACAATAAAATCATGAGTTTGATTTTCTTCCCCATTCTCCTCAGACATTGGTGAGTTTGACACAAACCCATGGAGACCCCTTCAATGGTCCTGCTCGGGCTATTTCTTGTTTACGGACTAGCCTTCGGTGTTCAGCAGACACAGGAGAGTCCATCAGATGGCAGGGACAAGACTCAACAATTTGAGAGTAGTGAGGATAAAATTGAGAGGGAGTTTCTCTATGCTGGAAGGAGCAAACGCTCTCCAGCTGACCAGGAGCAGGACAAGTGTTCCTACACTTTCATTGTGCCTCAACAAAAAGTGACTGGAGCCATCTGTGTCAACTCCAAGGAGCCGGAGGCCATGCTGGAGAATCGGGTCAACAAACAGGAGTTAGAGCTGCTAAACGTAGAGCTACAGAAACAAAAGAGGCAGATTGAGACTCTGCAGCAACTGGTAGAGGTGGACGGAGGTATTGTCAATGAGGTCAAGCTTCTAAGGAAGGAGAGTCGAAACATGAACTCCAGAGTCACTCAGCTGTACATGCAGCTACTCCATGAGATCATCAGGAAGAGAGACAATGCCCTAGAATTGGCTCAGATGGAGAACAAGATCCTGAACCAAACCTCTGAGATGCAACAACTCACTAGTCGATACAAAGATCTTGAGCATAAGTACCAGCACTTGGCTTCTTTGGCCACTAACCAATCAGCTCTTATTGCGCTGTTGGAGGAGCAATGTCAGAGTCGCCCTCCCCCTCGTCATGCCCCCATTCCACAGCCACGGTCGCAGCCTCCTCCACCATCACCACCTCTCAACAAGCCTTATCAGCCACCTGTCCTTCCACGAAGTAACAGCCCAATCAGCAACGAAATCCAGAGTGACCAAAAATCTATACCACCTCTTCTTCCAACGATGCCCACTGGCACACACAGCCCCTCTACCACTGACAAACCCTCTGGTAAGTTCCACAAAGTCCAATATGGTATTATTTTTAAAGGAATCTTACTAAATATCACGAACAAAAGGATTCATTTTCTGAGCTAACTATATTTTTTTAATCATTAATCACAACACCAAGTACCCATTCTTCCAGTGAAGGTTTTTTTTAAACAAGTCCCACAAATTCCCAGGCCAAATGGCTCTTAGTGAGAACAGAAAAGCTGTTGTCTATCACCATTTGAGATGCATATCATCTAATTGCCATGATTCAACACACACAAAAGCAAAAAGTGTATTAGCTTTGCTTGGTTCGTTGAACACATGTTAGTGGATGATAAAGATTTTAAATTGATTTGAAGGGTGTTTTGTGACATCAGCAAGTAGTCTATTACCATTGCCTTTCATTAGAAGTTTTAAAACAGTGGGGGAAAAAACATTCACTATATGGCTGGGAGCTTTTTCCATTGACATTTTGTGCTACTGCTTGCCATTTTCACTAGGCTGCATATGAACAGTAGCCTTTGTATAAAATGTTTGAAAGGAGGCAAGTAATTTCCTGCCCACAGCCATGCAACTAACACCCAAGAAGTTACATAAACCCTTAACACGAACATAGAGCTCTAAACAAGGAAGGAATAGAGGGAAGGGAAAAGACCTGAGACAGAAACAAAGAGATGAGTCTTAAAAAAGAGGAGGGAGGGGCAGAGTAAAAACAGAAAGAGATACTGGGAGTCAATGATGTCATTTGTTCCAGTTGCACCAGGCAAGAACCAGTAATATGTTCCACCAAAGTACCACACTTTATCAGGCAGAAAAGAGCAGAGCAGGGCAGGGTAGGGCAGTTCTCTGGCTTGTATCTGCTCAACAGAGACATTCCTGGGAGTAAATGGATGGCAGAGACTGGGCCAAGAGGCAGATATCATCCAGAGATATTTCATAAAATCAAAGAGTTGTTGTAATTGAACGAAATACATGTGGGTATTCGCAATACATGTTGACCTACGGTTCCACTTCAGTTGCGTAAGAATGTGTTACACAGAGTTTTTTTATTTTGTTTTGCTTGTTGTTTTGTTTCTTATGCCATCCATTTTCTATCTCTTCAAACTGCTGATGCACTCTCTCACCCTTTTTGTGACCCCCTATTATTTTTTTCAATTTCTTTCTAAACACTGGCAATCTGGGTCAGCTGGCAAACCACACAAGTGTTAAAATTTGAGAACCTAAAACTATTTCACAACCATTTGAATCAGGGAATTCAGCTGCCTCATTGTTTTTTTTACATATCTAAAAGGTTTGGAATTTAGGGTAAAATCATAAAGACAGGGAAATATTAATATAGTTTTAATGATCTGTATAAATAAAACAATCTTGACTTTACGCCAAATCTACAAAAAGAAAAGAATGAATTCTACTGCTGCACAATTATGCAGTCCTGGAGCTGCAAAATAATCAACATTACACTTACTAGACAACCTGTTGTATCCAATTGAGCCTTTTTTGAGCTTTAAACAATAAATACATATTCATTACACAATTTACCTTCACACAACTTATTTCAATATTGGAATAAATTTAAGAAAAGATTCACTGGCAGAGAAGTGCAGCTTTAGACTAGGATTTGCAAGCTGTCCTTAATTTAATTTACTTCCAGAAATCCTCACTTAAATACATGATGTGAGGCCTTAATAGGCATGCCTCTACTAAAACTTCTGTGTCTAGAATACAAAATACAAAAAGTCAAAGAGTGTAAAATAATAATAATTTTTCTCTGTATAGCCTCATGGACGATCGAAGCTTTTTGCTGTGGTTTCATCATTGAGTAGTCAGGATTTCCTTTGCCCGCATGCCAGTATTTCTTTTGGCTGCACAGCCAGAAGCCATTTCCCTTGTGAGAGGAGCAGCCAAAGTCAATTCTACTATTAAAATGAGAGCCTCTCCTAAAGAATGGGATTCCCTATCGCAGAGCATAATTACTTTTTGTCACATGTCACAAGAGCTTTTTGTTGTTTCAACTGGCTGAATATTACAGATCCATGTCACTTTGTTCTCGTTCTGTTTAGGTCCATTTAAGGATTGTCTGCAGGCTCTGGAAGATGGACACACTGCCAGCGGCATGTACCTGGTGAAACCAGAGAATGCCAACCGCCTGATGCAAGTGTGGTGTGACCAAAGACATGATCCAGGTGGCTGGACTGTGATCCAAAGGAGGATGGATGGCTCAGTCAACTTCTTCAGGAACTGGGAGACATATAAGGTGCGAGAATCTCACACCAAATTAACAACCTTACAGTTTGTAGGGAGGATTGTGGCCTATGTAGGTTGTCCTGACAATGCGCAGATGTGAACAAGTAATGAATGCACAGCCTAAGCCCTCAATATGTCTAATGTAGTACAGTCAGTCACTAACAGCCTTGTGACTCATTAATTCTCGCGATAATGCTGGACCTAAATGTCACATTGGATGCTTGTGTAAGTATTCCTATTTTCTGAATAGTCCATTTGAACCTATCTGATAGAAAAGACTGTGGAGAGCTAATTTTCCTTATCTTTTGAATGGGAAACCCCTATCAAAAGGAGAAACAGTTCTCTGGTAAGCATGTGTTTGAAGGTCAACATTTTACAAAGATACTGATTAAATCTTAGCTAAGCCAACAGTAGAGCTATTTGACAAAGACTTCTACAAAAACCTCAACAACAAGAGATGTGAAATTGCATTTGTACCCTCATCTGAAGGCGTGCTTCCATAAAATCAAAGCATGTAAATAGTAGGTTATACCACAAACCAACATAGATTATGATCAGAATAAGAACAAATTAGTAAAACAGCACCCAGTATGTCAGGTTTCATACTGCATACAATGTATCCTGCTGTGTTTTCAGTAACATAATAATAGCGGAAATCTGGACAGTGAATAGAAGCTATAAACTTAAATCAGAGGGTCTATTTAAAATAATGTTCCTTGACAATAAACAACCCAATAGTAGAGCTAAACTCATAATTACCTCCAGATCATGAGCAACAACCCGAATTATCCCCAGACATCCAAAGTAACTGTTCCAAAGCTTTTTAAAGAGCATTCACAAAGGATTTCCTAAGTATATTGATAATGTTCTTCTTATCACTGCATTTCACAGCAAGGTTTTGGCAATATTGATGGTGAATACTGGCTGGGTCTGGAGAACATCTACTGGCTGACAAACCAGGGGAACTACAAACTGCTGGTCACGCTGGAGGACTGGTCTGGCAGGAAGGTGTTTGCAGAATATGCCAGCTTCAGAGTTGAGCCTGAAGCCGACTTCTACAAGCTAAGGGTGGGCCGTTACCATGGCAATGCTGGAGACTCCCTCACCTGGCACAACGGCAAACAGTTCACAACACTGGACAGAGACCATGACGCATATACAGGTAAAAACCTCTATGGAACAAATGTTAAACAGGACATATCTTGGCAACACTGAACCAATGATTTAATGAAGTTTATGAACATAGCCTGTTTTATCTACTTCCTATACCTTTTCAGGTAATTGTGCCCACTACCAGAAGGGAGGCTGGTGGTATAATTCTTGTGCCCATTCAAATCTGAATGGAGTGTGGTACAGAGGAGGACATTACCGCAGCCGCTACCAAGATGGAGTCTACTGGGCCGAATTCAGAGGAGGAGCCTATTCATTAAAGAGAGTGGTGATGATGATCCGCCCAAACCCAAACACTTTCCACTAACCATCCAAGGAACACATATTGTACAGTATATCCCACCAAGCAAAAACCCTTACAGCTCTTTACATCCATGCAAAGTTTAGCATTTTTGCTGTGTAAAATGGCAGTGGAACTGCACAAGCCCAACAAAGCTCAAAGACAAAGATGAAAACTTCAGGCTGTTAGATACTGATACCTCCTGACAGTTAAATACATTTGTGTATTGCTATTCTGTTGTCTGAACCATTTTCCTTTTTACATGTGACTCAGTAAGAATGTGCTCATTTCTCAGGACTTGTTTTAAATACACTGTCTTTGTTAAAACAAACGCCTGCTTAGTTGACAGTGAGACAATATGAACCTAATCATTTGACATGAAATTAACAGATTACAATAATTCAGTTCACTTGAGATCAAAAGCCTACAGTATATATTTACTTATGTATGTATAGTGTTTTGTTTCCATTAGCAAACAAATGCAGCTGACACAGGAAATATATCCAGTGACTTTTAGTTTCATTCTAAATACATTCTTCAAATGTGTAATTTATAGGAGCATTTATTGACTTAATACAGAGTTTATATTCCTGCCAATAAAACACATTGAAAAATGTGGACAGCTTCTTGTCTAGAATAAAAACAAAACTGTTGATACCATAACCTGATTATTTACTGTTATGCAACCTTTAACAGATCAAAAGATCTAAGAACAAAAATCAACCACATTTTAGAGGGTACACTTTTTAAAGTCATGCTTGCTTGTTTACTTGTTTGAAATCTTGAATTAGTTGAACAGGTACCCAGCAATTTGCTTGTATGAATCAAGCACTGTATTTACTGTATAAATTTAGTGGTTTGTTCATGTCAATAGCTCCACCACTTTGCGTCTGTACATAAGATATTTGTAATATAATGTATTATATCATGTTATTTCACTTTTAAGTTGCAATAAAATATGTACAGCTTGTATGTTTCTTTTTTGTGTGTCTATGCACTATTGGAGTGGCTGTGGATGAGGAGGTAGAGCAGATTTTCCACATATCGCAGGGTGGCAGTCTGATCCCTGTCTCCCCCTTATCACATCAAAGTGTCCCTGGGCAATACACTAAACCCCAAATTTGAGGGCTTCACACGGCAGCTACAGTACACAGATTTATGCCCTCATGGGCACTGAATTATCCCAGTGGAGAAACTGTCCTCACTATATTAGCTGCTAATTTTAGTTAGTAAAAGCCTCATCACTCACTGAATCAATATTACATGAAGGCATTCTTTCATGAAAGTCCGGAGTAAAGGACATATTTTCAACTTTATGTTGCAAACTGAAAAACTGTTTGCAATGTCAATAAAATATGAATCTGAGCAAAACATTTCAAAATGGATTGTATATAAATTGTAATTAGTGTGCTTACGTTTTTCTTACATTCAATTTAAAAGCTTTTCTGCTTTTATGACCAAAAGTTTAGAGTAATGCAAATATTAATTCCAACACTTACTTCTGTCTTACATGTCTCTACCATGCAGCAACCACAGCTGTAAAAACTTAGTATTTAACTATGTCTGAAAAAGCAACAGCTTTATTTTTTCACATTACATTTTGCCCAAATAAGCACTTCAATTTACCAGCAAAACAATAAGAGTAAGAAATAACACAACATTATGAATAACTATATTAAATGTTTCTTTCATCATACAAAAGACTAAGTTATGAGAACTGTATCAAACACAGAGTCAGTATACCAGGGAGTGACAAATGAAACGTGACAGGCTTGTAAAACTAATGCATCCAGCAGGCCCCTCCACTGACAGCAGAAATCACCTTTACTTCACTATGTGTCAATGGGATTACCAAAGACAGCTGGAGAATGAAGAAAAAATGACATTACACTGCAATGAAATAAGCTCTATTAATGTCATATTTTCTGACAATATTTAAGCTGATGGTTTAGACACTTTAGAGAAATCAGTTTAATATGAATTTCTTTGACAACTTTAAGATAATCTGAAACTGTGTAAAGAACAATCATCAACGGAGCAAAACCTGATGTGTGTATTTAAATTCCCTTGCTCTGAAGAAAACCTAATTTTAGCATGTTAGCATTCTGTGCTGTCAAAGTGAAGATGGATGCTTATGTGACATTAGCCAAAACACTTGCCGTACATTAAAACTGACAAACACTGGCTGCTAAAACTGACTCATAAGTCAAAAGCTAGGAAGCTTTCTTCCCCATGACAAAGACGCTTTGGATGGGACAAAGGAAGACATTCATCACTGTGACTGTCTCTATTGTCAACTGTGTTGTTACTAAAAATGGATTGAACAGTAAAATGCACTTTGTACCAAATCCTTGTCTTCCCAGATTGGGCAACACTTTTTCATAGCAACTACATCTTAAAGCCACTTCAAGTCTGCTTTGTCAATTAACCTTAATCGTGGTAAAGCAGAGGACGATGTTTCATCGTCTCCATAAACACAGACGACAGACTTTGGATGCCGTGTATGTCTGAGGACTCACCACGATGGAAAACCTTCAGTAAGGGTGGCCTGTGCAGACCCCACTCCTCAACCAACATGGAAAACCATACACTGACACATTGCTCACTCAGCACTAAGAGAACCACATTTCCTGAGCCTTCAAACCTGAACCTTCAAACCGGCCTGTATTGTTGTTTCACATCTGTAAAAGTCCATGTCCTTGTACTTTTAATAGATTAACTTTCCTGTGCTCCCACAAATCCTTTTCACTCCACCTTTTCAGTAAACATAGTCATACCAAGAGAAATTGCTGCACAAACTTTTCATTCAGGCTTTAACCACTAACATTTCATGCTTTCACAATGGGCAAAACATAGGCATCCACAAAGGAACTTGATGTGCCACATAACATATTATTTAATATCAAATGTTAACAGCCGCACAAATATCATACGCATATTGGGATACACATTCTAGCCTTAGACAACTAAATCACATTTAAAAACAAAATGTTACTATTAGAGCTTGTATTTAAGAATCATTTAGAGCTTATAAACTTAATTTGAAAATGTCAGCACTTGTGTTCAGGATATGGTAAATGTTGACGTCTAGCATGATTAAAAACAGTGGGTAGGGGAGGTGACTTTTCAACTGTATCCTCATTTTCCAATATTTGTAAACCAGGATCAAGCCAGCACAACAACAAAATACAATTATATAATAATCCTACAGAGTGATTAACATGTACACATGCTTTATACAAAATCCTTCCTCCTGTAAAGAAACAGTCATCAAAACTGTCTGCAAAATGAAATCACATCCATCTTTGTCACTTTTGTTCCTCTCTCCATTCTCCTCTTCAATGAGATCACTCCGTCTTTCTGTCATAACTCACCACAGACACACTGAGGTAGCACAGCTACACTATCATTTCAGTGTCTGGATCACTTCTGTGTCTCTGTCACATTTATGTAATGGAGCATTCCACTGAGGTGTCTATGCTACACTGCAAGTCAGCAAAAACACAACTCTGAACACTGTGGAATACCACATAGTGAGGTCCAACATAAATGCTGCGTAATAAAAGGTAGCCAGCATCTTGTTCCAAGTCATTTATTCAAGCCTCTCCCCACTGCTGCTGCAAAATTGTTGTGATGCATATGGTTGTTATTATAAGATACAAAAATAGAAACACATAATAATGTGGTGAAGTTTCACTTTGAGAGAATAGCCACTTCATTGTTCATTACTTACATAGTGGAACTACTGAATTTGGGTTTTTTCTCACTTTCCATAAGCTCAGCATTTTGAGTTAATTTCCATCTGCAGAGATGTGCAGATTTGCTTATAGCTTTACAGCCACAAGCCACGACCACCGTTTCATGTTCTTCCAAACCGTTTGCAGGGAACTCACAGGAAATCTCTTTAGGAATTCTCTTTACCACAATGGAAATTTGATTTTGTATGGTACTGTATTACGGGCTATTCCCAGTGTTGCAATATTTAACTGCTTCAGCCAAACGTTAACAGCAACGTATCTTTACTGTTAGACAAAATCTTCCATACAATGCAACTCTGGGAACTTGATACTGCAATTTGGTACATGTTACATTTTTTCCATGTGCAGCCTGTGACCTTTCAAACTCTGTTCACTCAGCATTTCCATCCTACAGCTCTCTTTATCAATAATTGCACACAGACGCTGGACACAGACATTCAACCTTCACTGTTATCTGGCATTGGTTTGCTAACACAGCTTTAGGCCATGAAGTGAAATAGCTAGGGTCAACACTCAAAAGTGGTTTTACAAGATTACAATTACATTACCATAAATAGAAAGGTATTTATTTATAAAAGTTTATAAAAAAATCAAAAAAACTAAAATGAACAAAAAAAAGAATCAATTACTTGTTCCTGCCATTGAAAGAGTAATATGTGCTCTATATATAAAAAAAAACTGTAATCCAACAGCTCAACATAAAAAACCATTACCCTACGAGTCAAAATTACTGCAGCATGAACCAACTCCAGCACAACAGGCTCTGTTTTAATAAAGGAAAATATGAACAACATGAAAAGGCTTATATTGGGAAAAGGAGTGGTTTCTTAGTATTTGACAGATGTTTCCTCTTATTTGAGCTTTAGATTAATATGTCATGTTGCAAGGCAACAGTTATCCAAAATACGTTTTTTCATTAACCAGGTAAGACCACCTACAGTAACTATAGCTGTTACAATGTGGGGAAATATACAGATCCTTTGAAAAACCTGAAAATACTGACTTATTTTATCACCACAGTCTATGCTAGAAGCTAACATTTGCAACACTACTGGAACAACACAACAGTGAAATCTTGATGATTTGTTTTATTTAAATAATATTATAAACTTAAATAATATAATAAAATGAATGCAGAAAGGTTTGTCTTTGGAACCATCCCAGACCTCTGCCTTTTCACTCATTACAGCACATTTAGGTCTTGTGGAGACAAATATTTTTTTAGAGGTGATTTACATACTTATGTCATTCCAACTAAACTGTACACATAACAACTTTGCTCATTTAGCTCAAAACATACTTCAGCTCAGTGCATTATTTGCTACATTACTTTGGTGGGAACAGAAACAGAGACTAGATGTGCTAATTCATTCATCTTTTAAGCTGAAAACCTTAAATGATTTTTTAAAAACTTTTTTTCCCACATCGCAGCTGGGGTAACAAAGGCTGACAGGCAAATTTCTGGTGGTGTTTTACACAGCATGACAAGCACAGGTGTTACTAACAGGACTGCACCAGTGTGCCAGTATGGACGAGGATCCTGACAATGAAGCAGCTAAATAGCTGTTTTTATCATTTACATCTGCACTGTTCCTACTTGACACGTCAAAATGTCAAAGGTACATTATAACAAGTGAAGTCTGGTGTGTTTGAGACAAAGGTTTGGACACTGTGTCAACAACAATGTAGGAAATGTCGAAAATTAGACAGCAGAGACTGTAACGTCATTTAATAATGTGGGGCAGACTATTTCAGCATTAGCATAATTTCAGTAGTAAACCAACTTAGCAGCTTAACATTGCAGTTGGTTAGTTGCCACTAGCAGAAACTACTTTGTCACGCCACAACAGCTTTAGCTAAAAGTCGCAATTATATTTACGTTACTCCAAAACATTCAGCTATTAAGAGAGAAAAGTCATGTTACCTGTTGGCTGTAATGCTCTGCTGGCTTGACCTGCATTATTTCCCCTGTCAGACACTGGATAGGCTTCACATGTGGCGCACACTCGGGCCCTGCAGCCATCGTTCAGGTCAGGCCGGGGGGTCATAGGTTAACTTTCCTAAATTGTCACTTTAACGTTACATTTCCTATGAAGTCATTTAGTACTTATGGTTGAGGCAGACTGACAGTTTCTAGTGGCGTCTTTCCCAGACAAGGAATTCCTCCACAAACTAAATTAATCGGACATGTTTGTCTCCTCTTCCGCACTTCCCACAATCCTTTGTAACTTCTTGTTGTTGTTTTAGGAGCATTGCTTTATCTCAGTTAAGGAGAGATAGCATTACGACAAATGACAGCATTTGCTGAGGGCCAGCCAAGCTAAATGTCCATTGTCTCCACTTTAATGAGGCAAAAACGCTCTTCCACATCAGCACCTTTACATTAATGCCAAATATAAAAGTAGCACGTAGAGAAAGCAAAGCTCCTTTTAACATTCCTGTTCTGACCTGTGAGATGAAAAGGGGTTTGCAGTTTCAGGACTATAAAGTGTACATTCCTGATTTATTAATTTCTTTTGGTATATTTATCACACTTTTAATATTAAACAAAGATAACCTGAGTACATGCAGTTTTTAAATGATTTCAGTTATTAAGGGAAAAATAAGCTATATTAAAGTAACCCTCCTTTTTTTTAGCTTTTTTTAAGCTGTGGTTGCTCATACTACGGAGGCTGTAGATTTGATTGACTTGCTCCCCCAGACGACATCATCTGAACTGAAAACGATTAAAACATTCAGGTAGAAGCGGAGTTATATTTTAATACTGGGAAAGCAGAAATCAGTTTAATGCCATTCATATTCAGATGCATAGGAAAGACGTTCAGTGAAGGTGTCCTTGAATAAATGTGTGAAACACCTACAACCTTTTGTTATTTACACAACTGTTAGAGTTACAATACATCATACCCATAGAATGCAGTTAAAGACCCCTTGTGGAAACAGCACTACCTCGGGTTTCCTGGCCTTGTGTTTTGTGGTTCTTTTTATTCTCAGATTCCACTGAGCAGAGCAATTTAGCCTATTATTTTAGGATCAGCTGACTGTGCAGGCCTATAATGCTGTCATTTAAACAATTTATTCAGTTTATTAGAGCGATCAGCACTGACTGAGGCATTCACATAATTTCACAATGTTACAGCGTATTGTGTTATTTACTGGGATTATCAGTGACTATTATAGAGCAATTGTATAATGTATAAAACACTGAAATTCTCCTCATTGAATTCAGTGTCAAATTGGAACTTGCAGTTGTCATCTATTTCAAGATAATGTCAGTGATGCTGAAAGTAGTTTATTAGTCATTTGGTAACTTTTTGTAAATCTAACATATGGTGCTAACACTATAGGAGGTTGCTTCACAGCTGTGCCACTTGACAAATATATTTCTCCCTTTGGGTGCATTTTTTAACACTGCAGAGACACAAGCAATAACACTTCTGAGGATTATGCAAATAATCCGACTGGAGATCCAACGGGAAAAAAAACCTGTTTGGTGATAAATTTATTTTATCACTAGCCATCTGAGAATAAAGCAATTTGTTGTTTTATATTTTATAACTTGACCTGTGGAACGTTTGTGAATAGCCTTTCCACAGGCACTGCATGTAGCAAATCCCTCACAGCTAGAAATAATTATTGTCTCAAGAGGATCTACAAAAAAAAGTTCTTTTAGTGTCCGGATTGCTCATTATTTATCAAAATGTATTTAACTTCATTTTCACACTTGAGGCTGTTTGTATTGGTAACATTTCAATAGTTAAGTAGTGGTGTCGGTCACAATGGCCTATTAATTCTGTGATATATTGTGCTACTTATATACATTCAATTGCAGATTATTTACCATTAAAGAAGTCTGACCCTTTAAAGTTTGTTATTCTCTAGCTCCCTCTGGAGGGTCAGAATTGAACATACATCTAGTATTGTATGACACATATACAGTGCTACTGCAGGATCAAATTAATTCCATGCATACCAGCAGCACATTTTGAACATATATAGGATGTCTTGTAGTTCAACACATAGTAAACAAGATAATTAAAGGCTACCTGAATAGTACAGTATTCCCTCATCTTGGCTTTTACATGAAAGGTTTTTATCTGGGTTATTGGCGTTTCCACACACATAAATAGTAACATACATCAATCCACTTGTGAATAACAAAACACAATTTAAAGCCAAATCAGCGTCTTTATTTTACAAACAAACGCATTATTCTATTGACATTTTTTTATATAATAAAAAAGCAATTTACAAGCTTAAGAACCAAAATGAAGCAGCACAGAATGATTATGAGTAAAATATATAATTTGAATAAATATATTTTATTTCATGCTATAAAATAAATTCATAAATGGCAATAGATACATCAGCTCTAGCTAGCTTCATTTACTTCATAGTTGTACAAAACAGTAGAGTTCTGAGGTTCACAGTTGGGTTGTGAGGTTGTGTGTAGAGTGGACAAAACAGGAGTTGAGGCATTTCTGTTATCATGGCTCAGTTCATGGTCTCCAGTGCTCCTTAAGCTTCAGCTCTGTGGTAAAATATGCGCTCATTGAAACCTTGAGGCAGATTGTTTGGGAACCGCTGACTGAGGACTTGTCACCTGAAGAGAAGTGCACAATTATACTATGGACATAAGATGTGTGTCCAGTGAAACCACTTTTAACACTATATACCCTGAGTTCTAAGTTTGTTTGTTTTTTTGCCTTGTCACCAAATACATTAGCCAGAGACGTTATAGTGCAGAGTTTAGGACGTTGTGAAAGAAAAAGGAACAATAGCAAGACTGAAAAGATCCCCTCTGATCCTGAACAACTACAACTTCAGTCTCAGAGCCTGAGGAGCCAAAGAAGATCACTGAACCTCAACATGACAACAGATAGCCTGCTCCCAAACAGTGGCTATACAGCCCAAAGTCCCTTTCATTATTCGACACAGCTAGAGGTGCAACTCTGAATGGTGCCACAGAGTTGGATGACTGAACCACGTGCTGTTTTGGTGTTGCAGTTTACTGACTACCACTGGATTTTGATGAGCATTTAGAACACCAAGCAACACCACTATTCTCATATATATATATTTATTTATTTATTTTTCCTGAAGAGGAACTCAACCTGTCCAAAGTTTCAGAAAATATATAAAAAATAAATCAATATCAAATTGTCCTGGTCCTACTTCAATTGAACAGCTCCCTGACATTCAGTTTGTTTGATAAACGACAGGCCAATATTTCATTAGACTTGATGATCCCAATACACCACTTTTAAAAAGGTTATTGCTTTTTTAATATAATACACAGTGGACAGAAACTGACAGAAAAGCTATGGAAGACTTACGATTTATTTTCTAAGCCTGTATCAGTGTTCGTAAACTACCTGAAGTGAGTTTGTTATAAAAGGAATAGGACGAGCTGCAATTTCAAAAAGTAGTCTGACAGCCTTCCCTGTAAACACTTACTTTTGATTACTTGTGGCCCATAATGCATCTCCTGTTCCTCTCAGAGGTGTGGAACTAAGAGTTGATTAGAGTGTGTCAAGTTCAGTTGGGTCTGTAGGTGTACTATCACATTAAGTAACTATAGTTAATAAATTTTTCAGTTCATGCATTTAATTATGTCCCCTCCAGTTACCTATGATGAATACATTGACTTGTTTACTTGTTTTATAACACAAAAAAACAACCTGACCAGTCTAAAAGCACCATTTAAGGGGAAATGGTCCCTACCAAAAGGATTGAGGCCATTATAGCTGTGTCCCTTAAGGGTAACTACAGAAACTAAAACTAGATTTCACCAATGTTATTGGTATAGAATATCAACAAAAAGCTGTAAGTGCACAATCGATGACACAAATAGAAGAAAATGCAAGTTACAAAATTATCCATTGGCAATTTTATACACTTTTGTGGTTGAGCAACGTGCAATTGAGCTACAGTATATGAGGATAAGCCTTTTTCCTCCACAAATATTTAGTTTATAATCAGCTAAATACCCAGGCAGTTGTTACTGTGCCCAGATTCTCCAAGAGAACAGAGAGGAAGTAGATTTGTGTTTCTCATGCATCCCCGTACTTCACTGAAATGCCTAAAACTACAGTACATTGCTAAGATTGTCCTCAGTGGTTAAAGAGGAGGGATACAGTATAGTCTCTGAACATGGGGGCAATGGCTTGCAGGGAAAAAGTCTGCCTCATCTGATTGTAATAAACTGCTACAAAATCAGTTAAACTCTAAAATCAGTCATCCATCCAATGGTAAAACAAAAAACAAAACAAAAAAAGCAAAGATAGGGAGGGGATTCTACAAAATGGACAAGAGTGATGTGTATTAATTTCTATTCATTCTTCGTACCACTTTACAATAAATGATGTGGCCACTTTTTTAATATAATCTCTCTATTCAATCCATCTAAAAATGAAAGAGGCACAGGAATCTAAGTGCCAGAATCTAAAATGTAAAGCTTGTGGCAAGGCACTATGTTTAAGATGCCACTTTTTTGAAGTACTCTCTCTCTCTTCTGTTTACATTGGCTTTAAACTATTACAATACCTATTGCACAGCGTTTACATTGACAGCTTTTGTATGGCTTAATATATTATGTTACTTGTGACTTTGCTGCTTAATGTTTTCTTAGTAAGTTGTTCTAATTTTACACAAATGATTGTTATAAGCTTGAAAATGCACAATCCTTCCTAA
The DNA here is from genome assembly GCA_032362345.1 of Sandelia bainsii. Classification (NCBI taxonomy): domain Eukaryota; kingdom Metazoa; phylum Chordata; class Actinopteri; order Anabantiformes; family Anabantidae; genus Sandelia; species Sandelia bainsii. The sequence continues at coordinate 6,908,232 of JAUMHL010000030.1, forward strand.
TAGCAATGAACTACTTCCACGTTAAATTAAGAACCTATTCTTCTTAATGGAAATTTAATTACTCAATATAGTCTGTTACCATTTGCTGTTAAAAATCAACTACTACTCTTTGGTGTGAACTCTTGGCACACAATTGTTTTAGTTGTTTATACCTACTACTCACAAAACATTACTGACAATAATGCAAGAAATGTCTTCTTGCATGATATGCACTTCAGCCTACAGTGAAGACTGAATTTAGTCAGTGGCTGATTTCAGTGAGGTCAGATCAGTTGTCAAATCTGTACATCACAGCAGCAGCTGACAGAATTAAACTTGACTTAGTAAACATTCATCTAAAAAGTACTGTACGTGTTGACAAACTGTGGGTGATGATGAACAAACGTGTCGTGAAAAAGCTAGCTATACTGATTTCTCCTAACTTCCATAAATTTTGGTTTGCTATCTCAAATGTCAATGAGTGAATACAATGACTGCACATTCAGTGGAATAAAAAGGACTGCACTTTTGACGTAACATTAGACATAAACAATATAAGACTCCCACTAAATGCACACAAAAGTAAAAAAAATTATATGAAAACTGTAAAATAATCAAACTCAATTCATTGACACAAAATCAGCACAGACCAGATGGAACAAACTAAAAGCATATAGCAGGTTTTTAAAAAAAAGGCATTAAACAGCTGGATGGCAAATAGGAAAGCAAAAAGCACAAAGGAGACCACCCAGCTGAGCTTTAGATCTGTAAAATATGACATAATAATCAATCAGGCCTTCTAAGTGCCTTTACTATGAATGTAGATTATTTTAAATCACACTGGAAATAAAGCCAAATCTATATATAATAACAACAGCCCCCCATCCTTGATCCCCGTGGTTCAGATAATATAGATAAAATACAATGTTTGCCATATGCATGACTTGTAGCCAATCATATTCATGTGATTGTAGAGTCTCATCAACATTTTGACTTAATAATCACTGCTATGAAGAAAGCACTACTCTGACACTGCTGCATCAAAATTAAGACAGAGATTAGCACATTTCATCACTGGGACAGTACCCATCCCACTCACTAACTCAGCAAAGTGCATCGATACTTTGGATCACCAGCTAGCTCTAGGAACAATTAACTGTTAGTCTTAATCTAGCTACGCCACATCTATGTCATCGTCATAAAGTAGGACTGACAAACGAAGAAAACATGTTCCAAGTCTGCATTTGACCCTAATCAATGCAGAAAACAAAAATCACAGATAAACCATTCGATTGTAAAATGAACAAAAAAAAAAAATGGAAACAACCCTATAGTTCTTTCAAATAATGGAAGAAAAACCATATCGAATGGCTGAGATTCCTTTGTTCTTTCTGTTTGCATATTTTTCCAACTAGTATGCTATCATGATTTATGTGAACAGAGCCAGAGCTGTTCCTACTGTGCTGAGTTGACAATGAGTGCTCTTGTCTCTGTTAGACACTGAGTATTAACCTAGAAGCCTACCTCAGGACAAAACAGGTTACACATACAATAGTTCATTATAAATCTGCCATCAGAGCATAGAGGAATATACAGTGCTGTGAAAAAGTATTTGCCCTCTTCCTGTTGCATATCTGTCACACAAATTATAATATTACACAAAGACAACCCAAGAAATACAAAATCCAGTTTTTTTAACAATAAGAGACTGGGCAAAAATGGCATCCATGGAGAGTTCCACGGTGAAAGCCCCTGATGAACACTAAGGCTCATCTCACATTTGCCAAAAACCATCTCGATTATTATCAAAAGATTTGAGACAAAAGTTTAACTTTTTGGAAGATATGCATCCTGTTACATCTGGCGTAAAACTAAAACAGCATTTCATAAGAAGAACATTATACCAACAGCCAAACATGTTGGTAGTAGTGGGATGGTCTGGGGCTGCTCTACAGTTTCAGGACTTGGACGACTTGAATTCTGCGCTGCACCAGAAAATCCTGAAGGAGAAAGTCTGGCCATCAGTTCATGACCTCAAGCACAAGCACACTTGAGTTATGCAGCAAGAGAATGAAGCAAAAAAATTATAATTATGTTTTTGGAGTGGCCTAGTCAAGGGACTTAATCCGATTGAGATGTTGTGGCATGACCTTAAACAGGTCATTCATGCTTGAAAACCCTCCAATGTGGCTGATTTAAAACAATTTCTGACACAAAACTGCAAATATTGAGCCAAAATTCATTCACAGTATTGTGAAAGACTCATTGCCAGTTATCGCAAACACTTGATTGCAGTTGTTGCTGCCAAAGGTGGCACCACCAGTTAATAGGTTTAGGAGGCAATTACTTTTTACACATAGAGCCAGGCAAGTTTGGACAGCTTTTTCCCATCTAATAAATTAAATCATCATTTAAAAAAAAATGCATTTGTATTGTATTTACTTGGGTTATCTTTGTGTCTACTTTTTCACAGCACTGTAAATGACTTCACTGTATGGACGTAATTCACCCATTACATGGGTGACAGCATCTAAAACCATGCCTTGGCCAACAGAGTGAGGTTGCCAGTAGTGATGTGAGATAAAATCCTTAAGTGTTTTATAGAAGAAACGTAAGACAGCAAAATCATCTTGAAAGTATAGAGGGCCATCCTCTTACTCCATCCTCTGCATTTACCAAAAACAAACACACAAGTAAGCTAGCAAATGTAATGCACTCCTAACATAGCACCTTCTTAATCATCATTTTAACCTGGCTGACCATGAAACATTTGACAAGAACTTCGTTCCTAATCCATACAATCAGCAAGGAATATTTCCCCGAAGTATCAAGGCTTTGTGTTGAGAGAATATTCTTTACAGGGTTTGGCAATAAGATATACTGTACATACAACCTAAAATGGATTTCAAACGGTGAACACATCAGTGCCTGGTAGGTTCTTAGCTATGAGGTAGAACCTGGTGAGTTCATTTAAGTTAAAATACTGTCTGTTATGAGTATGTAGTTGCATTATGAGGTATTGAACAGATATGTCACACGAAGCTTTGCACTGGCAGAAAAATCATTCCTTGTGAGTAAGTGACCTCCTGTGGCCACATGTGCAAAAACAGGTCAGGTAAAAAGGTGATATGACAAGCATCTTACCAGAGCTTTCACATTATCAATTATTGCAACATGCCTATATAACTCTGTAAATATGTTTTAAAAAACATGGAAAGATAAAAAGAGAAATCAGTTAGGGGGTCTTGATTATTCAGACCTCCTCAAAAATAGTAAATTTTTACTCCCTTTGCTTGAAACAATCTAATTTCTATAAAGCACCCATTTGCCCTCTGTTTTCAACCACTCACAAAACTGACAGAAAACCTTGTCACTAGAAATAGTAGAGGGAGTTGATTAAAAAAAAAAAAAACAGTCCTTTAACTTGAGTTGAAATAAACATTTCTTAAAGCTTCTGTAATAACCTGAAGCAGGACCTAAAAATCACATCTTGATGCTTGAGCTTCCTCTGGACTGCATTTTGAACTCTCCTCTATATCATTGGCTGGTGCCTCTTCTGCATATTGCGCCTCAAAGGCCATCCCCTCAGACGTATCCTCTTGGTCCTTCTGACCTGCGCTTCCCTCCGTCCTCTCTGGAGAGTCCATATGATTGCTGCCCTCTGATGCTCCCAAATGCTTCTTCCTCAGGTGCTGGTTAAGTGTGCCCTGAAATGGGAAGCATTTGCCACAGATCTGACAGTGGAAGGGCTTGTTGTCCGTGTGGCCACGGATGTGGTACTCCAGCTGGTCTTTCCTCGTGTACTTCTTGCCACAGAATTTACAAACAAATGGGGTGATTCCCATGTGCAAGCGCATGTGGCGGTCCAGGCTCCCTTTCTGATTGAAGGTCTTTCCACAGTAGATGCAAATCAGTCTCTCATTGTAGGGGTACCACTGGCTTCGCAGGCTGCGCTCTCGCACATCATTCTCCAACCCTGTGGGTCCCACAGCTGATTCGCTGTCATCTGATCCTGGCTTGATATGACTCAGCACCCCTGCTGGGATGGCCTGAGGGCGCTTTGCTCTTGCTCTCCCACCTCTGAAGCCACTGAGTATCGAGCGGGAAGGACTGGAGTTGCTAAGGTTGACAAAGCACGAGGAGGACAGCCCTGAGTAAGAATAGGCAGCAGGCTGAATGACAGGACCGTAAGAACCCACACTAACAGCCAATACCTGTTCACCATCTACCAACTCTGTATGATAGCCATCATCACCAGCTGAGGAACTATCTGAGTACGTGGGCCTGTCGATCTTCTCTACCTTCACATGCACATCTGTTACTTGCCCATCTTTGCCAATCAGTTCCACTTGCTCTGTTTCTCCCTCCATGGGAGCATCATGCTCTGACACACTATCACTACTGCCACGGTCCGACTGGCCTTCTTCTTGCTGCTGTCGTCCCCGGCCCAGGCCATGTCCTGCCTGACTCTGCCGGGAATAGTAAGGGGGGGAGATCTGGGTAGGGTTTACAAAGAGGCTGCTGTCATTGACCCCATTGCGGCTGGTCTGCGACTCATCCTTCTCTGGGCTGCAGACACTAACAGGGAGGCTGATCTTCGAGTGGATGCTCTCCAGGATTTGGGTACACTTGTCAATAATGGCCTGCATCTGCAGAAAACTGGCAGCAGTGAGGAAACTGATAATATCCTTGAGTTGCAAGGACATGTGACCTGTGTAGCAGAACGCAAGAAGCTGCTCAAACACCTCGGGGCTTTTGATGACCGAGATGGAAAGGCCACTCATGGTGCTGAGAGCCGAGTGGTCACGAAAGTAGGGTGAGCTAGCTGCCAGCACAGCTTTGTGGGCTCGGAACGGCTGGCCCTGAATGTGAACAATGATGTCACACAGCTTCCCTTGCAGCCGCAGCTCATTGAGCTGGGTCAGAACAGTGTTACTGAACTCTGGCACATCAAACTCGATGTAGCTGCCGTCGTCCATTTCTTGTAAATGTTTCTCCAGTTTGTCGACAGCCTGATAGGAAAAAGATAAAAAGGAGAAAACATTAAGTTTTAAAACAATACGTCTGCAATGGACTGCATTTTTACAATTTCAGATAAAACATTCGATACAGGTATAGTGTATACAAGATGACTTGTAATAAATTATATGCTAAAAACAACAGTGAATGCAATGTAACAATAAAACCAAAAACATTGCCTAGGCTTTAGTTTAATATATTTTGTTGTATCTATTTTCTTATCTTTAGTTACAGAGTTATGTGATATATTGTTAACAGTCAAATATATAGTTGTATTGGCCCACTAATGGCAGCGTCATTTCACTGCCAACATGAACCTCAAAGTACTGTAATGGATGACACACACTAGACATTAAACTAACATTACATATATTGTATCCTTCATTTTATTCCTCATTTATTTATCATGTGTTTTATACATTACTCATTCACTGCCATTACTGCTGAACGGAAAAATTGTAAGCAAATTAGAACACAATGTACCAGTAAGCTGACTGTGCTAAAGCATAGCGATAAGAGGAAAGCCATAAAAGTACAGTATATATAATGCATTTGGCAGAGAAAGAAGAAAATCTGGTTCTGCTTGGAAGACGAGCACTCTTGAAAATTCTCAGGGTATTAGTGCACCAGTACTGGTATACTACCCTTACACAATAATATACTGACATGAGCAGGTTGATAAAATATTAACAGACACAGACCCTGTCTTCTCAGCAGAATTACTTTAACAACACCTTGGAACACCACAATTGTGAAAGTAGGTACAAACTCTACTGTACCTACTTTATGACTGTGTTTGTAAAAGAAAATATTTTCATGTTGCAAAACATTAGTATGCGTCAGTTCTCCTGCTTAACCCTTCACCCGCCCCAAGAAGGTATGCATTATTTTCACTCCCAGTCCTCAAATAGTTCCTACACTAAAACGTATCAGTGATGGCTGCCAACAGCATATATGCTATATAGAGTCAAGTTGAATGGCGGCCAAAGAATGCCTGCTCAGTAGTGCTGGATCTGGGTCACATGCTTGGCTCACATGGGAAAACCAAATACGTTTAAAGTCATCTCAAAAATTCAATCTGCAGCTCAAGCTTTCTGTCTGGTAATAAAGCATCTGACACAGCTGCTTCGTGTAGGTGGGTAGAAAGGATACTGAGAACATTGTGATAGTCTGGCTGTCAAAAACATCAGCACAATTCTAGTGGAAAGACCTCATATCAAAATTTATCATATCCAGAGTCTATCTTTGGCATGCCACGCAAATAAATAAATAAATCAAAATAATAGAAGAAAAAAATCTAAGTCAGCAGGGGCATTGCAGCAAGCGAGCATTGTATGCTTTCTTCAACAACAGCAGCATTTCACCTACTTTGAAAAACAGCTTGTGGGGCAGACCAGGCCCAGAACAGAAGTGCTTAACAAGCAAAGGTTGAGGGAGGAATCAGAGCAAAACAGTTTTTCTTTAAAGAATAAAAAAAAACTGACTAGATTTTGTACTCTAGTTGCTGTAGTTTGTAGACTTTGTAGATATGTTAAAGGAAAGCTAAGAACGTTGTTGGTGGTGTGAGAATAATATGTATTGTGAAAACTGCTGAACCTTAGTGAGAGCTCAGTATGTAGAAATAAACACTGTATGCTTACTCTTTGAGTAAGTTCTATTATTGGTTTAATGCAAATAACTGGAACACAAGAAAACACTCATCTCTCATATAACATAGCATAACAGAGTTATACAGTACTTTATATATTGCATGAAAGTGAGGTAAGTTTACAAAGTTCTTTATGGCAAAACTCTGCCACTCAAGGTTAAGAGTCCGACGCAGTCCCATTACTGATACAGTTTTTTGAGTTACACATGTTGTTCATTAAGGCTCTGTGCTTCAACACAGACAAATACACATTCCCAGTCCATTCACAGAAAAAGGAACAGCTCATCATGACCCAAAGCTCCATCTCATCCATCAAACATGATGGTGGTTCTGGTATGGTTTTGGGAGGTTTGACTGCAAACAGGTTGGAAGTTACTGATTCATTCACTGACATAAGCAAAAGGATGAATACAGGGGATTAAGGTGAATTTCGGGTGCTTGTATTCAGTATCAAAACCAACTAATTACATTTTAGCATTCAGCAACACAACAATCCTAAGTGTACGGTCAAAGCAGCCAAAGGGGGAAAAGGTTGAATATTCTCAAGCGGCTGAGTCAATCACCTGATCTCAATCTCATGAGCTGCTCTACTTGCTGAAGGTCACTAAAGGCAGAGAGACCCCATAACAAGCAAGAAGGACTGATGCTTCCCCAGTGGAGGACTGTGACAGCATCAGGCTTTCATGGCTGCTGATGTCTAGGGCAGTCTGGGGAGTCACTGCATGCAAAGGATTTTCCACAAAACACTAAATATGATGATTTTGTTTTACTTCATGTGTATCTGTCCTATTGCTCTTCACCCTTAAACTTGGGGGACTATGTATTAAAAGGGTGCTGTGGAGCCTGAAGAAGAAAAAATGTCTAACTATAAAAATACTTGCAGTATGGACTGTAGGTGTTTTTGGAATTTAATGAAAAGGAGAAGGAAGAATAAAATAATAACAAGAGGACGTTACACTACTGTATTAACTATAAACAACTGCAAACTGACATATTTCAGGTTGTCATACAGAGAGCAACTAGCTGAAAGGAAACCTAGTTGATCCACAAAAACAGTACTTGTGACTCTGCCCCACATAACTTTTCTTTCGCATTCTGTCTACTACCAACTCGGACAAATTTACCACATCTTGTTTGCAGCATGATCAGCGCATTTTAGGTCCAGCCATAATTAGCTAGGATGTCATCCTACTACGTTGTCCTTTTGCCCACCACCCACTATGGTCTGGCTATACTGTTGCAATTACAGTTGGCAGTGATACATTTGACGCAATGTCCTTAAAACAGGTTTTATTACTGCCAAATGTTAAGGTTTTGCTTAAGGTAAAACACAATTGAAGGCGGCCACCACTTGATGCTAAAATGCAGGAAAACCTTGCAGATTTTACTATCTTCTTGTTCTGATAAGTTTTCTATATTTCTTTAAATCATAAAAATATACCACACTGTTAGGAAATAGCTTTTGGATTTAAACAACATTAGTACAAATAATGGCAAGTGTATCAATGGCTAAGTGATAAATATCACATAATCAGTGGAAAATAAAGTGTGGCACGGTAACTGCTACTGGAAAAATTACTTCAACTACCACCACTGTATCAATTTACATATCTAGCATCAGTGTGCCTTGTTTTGTACAATCGCTAATTTTAGGTGGTGGTTCAAACCAATACAATTTAACTGCTCATACCAACAAGACAAGGGACTATTAAAAAGAAAGGTTGAATGAGTGCAAACCCATTATGACTACCCATGCATAAGTCAGAATTGGTTTGGCTCCAGTCTGTACTTGACACGCCTTATAGTTAAAGTATTTGGACTAGTTTCAAATGCAATTGTCCAGGAATAACACGTGTTGCTTTTCTCAAACTGAGATTCTAATGCAGAAGAACAAGAATGGTGACCTGCATGAACTCAAGTGTCAACATGTCTCTGCACTTTGTCCTTTCCTGTCACAACATCACCTACAATTAGTTTGCATACATGTTCATTGATTTCAACAGGATTATTATTATTACATCTTTAAATCTATCACCTTAGCATAGTTTCTGCAAAAAGGGTTAAGTTAGATAGTGTAACGACTTACATACGGGCTCGCCCCATGCAGGAACAGTGGAAGTAAAATAAGTTAATGCTCAGTAGTCAAGACTACAAATTTAACACGTTAACTTATCCATTCAGAGTAGTGTCCACGCGTGCATCAACACCCAGGGTCGTTATCACAGTCTTCATCCCATCGTACATGCAAAATGTTATATTGCTGATGTATTGGGAAGCAACGGTGCGCTGTTAAAAACTTTACTGCCAACCTTTTTGTTGGTAAGCTATTGGGGGGGGGGGGTGTTAGCTTAACATCCATTTGCTTTATGTTTCTTATTTCAACTGTAATTACATTAACATTAGTTAATGCTAACTTTGCATCGGCTCACAGGGTCAAACCATCCAACCGTCAAGTAGCACACAAGCACTGGCTAACTAGCTTTATTAGCTAGCGAAGCCTGAAACCGTACAATTATTTCAAAAAATGCTAAACTTTTGCACAGTCGTCACTCTTTCACGAATGGCTGGTTAGGGTACGGTTTGATAACGTTAGCTGTGATTATATAAAACGTTAACACCGTATAGTTAATTAACCAAGATACAACGTCGAACGCGAGTAATTCGACTGTCATATAAAATAGCTGCTATGCTACCAGTTAGCGCTAGCTCATCCAATTCATGTTAGCCAATGCTAAGTAGCGGCTAACGCAAGCTAGCAGTCACTTGCTACCGTACGGCCGCAGGCAATTATTTCCTCATTTCTAAAACAAGAGCAAATGCACACCAACTGTACTGACGCATGATAGCTACTACTCCAAGATAAACTCGGTGTTCACAAAACTCACCTTCTTCAAATATTACCATTAAACGTTGTCCATTCCTCTGAGTAGTTCGCTAACACTACAGCCAGGCCTCCCCCCCTCTCCAGTCCAGATGTGTCAAGCAGTTGCTGCTGCAATTTTTTTTTTTTTGCATCAACAGGAAGTGTTCTTTTGGCTCTTTGCATTCATTCTATCAGTGTGTTTTGCAGCAGCCCCTCCCATGCTCATGTCAGTGTATGTACAGACACATCATGTTCATTATACGCGACGTAGTCACAGGACATGCGCAAAGTAAATGTAAAGTAGCCTGCAGTCGGTCTCCTCAGTATCCCACAGAGATAACGTGGCTGTATTCTCAAACTTTTATCTTTCATAGATCATCTCCATAAGCTCCCACTTTTTAGCACTGAATGGGAGATATACTAAATGTATTTAGTTTACTGTTCGCCTTTTTCACATACACACTGAATGGAGGAAGATGCGTTCTTTCTTCCCATTAGGCTACAGATAGGGTATTCATGGTAGTGCGCCCCTTTTACCTTATACCTATACCTAAGTCATGTCACTAAAATAGCTTCAAATCCAAATTTATTGGAAGCTTTGGAGATCACGTTTAACTCTTTTAATAAAATGTTTTGGCGTTGCATACTCTGTTTTATGAACTCAAAAAAAGTAGATTTCATTCAGTTCAGTTAATAAAGTTTTTTTGAATCTTCTAAATAGAAACCACAAAGGGGCGCCAGAGACTCAATTGACGAAAACTCAAATGTGCCTCCCTTTTCTTCTTTTCATTGTAATGGGTCAAAACTAGAAAAAGGGTTGAGATGGAGCACTGCCAGGAAATATGTTGTTCAAACATTTAGATGGCATTATACAGTGATTATAGATTATAAAACCAAACTGGTAAATAACAGATGAGAAAAATATTGGGAAAACTGCATGATTTATTGATGTATTCTATAAGACAAGTATTATTGTCTCAGGACAGTGGAAAAATATGTCTTACCCTCAGTTTAGTTCTTACTAACAACTACAGTAAAACTACAAAAAAGAGCCAGTGTAGACAAAACTTAGTGTATGTAGCAAATCCTTTTATGTGTACAGTAAAGTAGGGACTATATTGTGAGCACTTATTTATAATATAAAATTTATAATTATTTATAAGCATTTTGCACCTACACAAAAACTGGACTTACAGTATCCTATAATTCAAGATCTTTAACTTTAACTTAAATATGAAAATAGCACATTACAATGGATTGTGTGATTATATTTCACTCAGTTTTATTTTCACTCCTCTATATAGGGTATTAGAATACCTTAATAATATAATAATAGTATGTGTGCTGTTTGTTTTTTGTTTTTTTGACAATTTTTAGGGTCTCTGTTTTTCTGTTGGTGAAAAAGACTGGTAAATTCCTTTTGGGAGCACTTTATCTGTAATACCTTAATGGAGGGGAATGAATGTGTGCTGTGTGTGTTTCTGTTTTTTTACTGAGTGTGAGTGACAAGTTGGCAGCTCAGGTGAATATCTGACCTAATCTGTGTGCAGGTGGTTGATCAACGTAGAGAAAGAAATCGCTTTGTCATTGCACGTGCTTCATGTTAAACAAGTCATCCCTCTATTCTCGACTGCGATTTTCTTTCTTTTTTTTGTCTGGAGATTGATGCACAACTGGAGGTGCAGCCAAGGTATGGTGATTAGAGACGCTTTTGTTGATCTCCAGGAACGATCATGGTATTGATAACATTTCAAACAAACTCATAATCAAAGGGTTTCCTGTTGAAGTTGTAATCTTTTCTGAAATGGGGCTTTGTTAGCTCAGTGTCATTTGGTTGACCAGGAATTATTTGGCAGCAAGCTAATGGGGCTGGTTCTGAGTGGTGCAGCGCCAGGATCGAATAGGGGCTCCAGGTGGTGTGGCCTGCGGCTCTGATGTGCTGCTCCTTTTTAATCCCAGATGACATTGCAAAATCCCCAAACCCCCTGCCCCTGCAAAAGACTGTATAGGAGCAGCGACCAGATGATTTGTTTAAAGCACATATCATGTATCAAACTGAAGGAAAAAGGAGCTCCACTGTTTTATGTTAAGCCTGAGACCACTGCTTATGCTTAATATGAGAGATATGTATTTATTCTTTCTCTACAGGAAATTTGTGTGATTCTGCTAATATACTCTAGTATAATATAATATAATATAATATAATATAATATAATATAATATAATATAATATAATATAATATAATATAATATAAT